>JASCZW010000179.1:0-146864 GCA_034211315.2 Aedes japonicus | reverse complement strand
GGTTATTACGAACCTGTAAATTACCGACTTTGTAGTTTGAGAAGTCAGCAAAAGCAAAGGTATATGGTCAACAACAATTTGAGCTGATTTTTTAGTTTAGTTTGTATTACAAAACATAATGCTTGCTGGGGAAGATGTAATAAGTGAAACTTGAAAAGAATATGAAAAATAATATAGCAAAAAAGACTGCAGTGTGTTTACTTTAATTTCAAGAGGCACGCAAGAACCTTTGAGTACAGAACACATTTGTCGAAAGTATTTGAATACGCTTTTAATACGGCTAATTATACTTTGAGTACATCAGAACACCTTCTAGAGCCTTTGTTACAACTATACATCTTGAGTGCTATGATTTACATTTCTATTAAAATTTGAATACTCTAACTACAGTCAAGTACATTTTGAATACATTAGATTAATTTAAAAACTCTTAAGTACAGCTCGATTATTTTGATTCCAACTACATATTTTGATACTCAAAATACATTTTTATTACAATTACATGCTTTGAGTACCACACAATACTTTGTAAATACTTTTCAATACTTTGAGTACAATTAAAAACACAATAAATCTAATTCAAAACTTCAAGTACAATTTAATACATGTAATAAATTTAAAATTCCCTAATATATATTTTGAGTATAATTTACTTCCAAATAAAACAAATAAACATATTTTATTACAGTTTTAATTCCTTGAGTTCAATTAAACACATTTTAACTACCTAAAGTCACAGAGAATAGACATCCAAGCTGGAGTGCCCATCGTGTGTAAATTTCTGTAACTGCCATTTTAAAATTACAGCTCCTCTCCGTTAGTTTTGGTGAATCGTATGTTGATGGCGCCACTTTCATAGCCTGCCAATTTTAGTTTGGTGAAACCTAGACTAGGCGGCGTTGTTTTTTCAACGGTTTGCTTTTAAAAGTTTACACAGTAAATTAGGGCAAAAATGTTCGAGCCTGGATGTCTGTTCTCTGTGCTAAAGTATCAAACACACAACACGCTATTATAAAATCACCCAGTTGAACAGAAAACCACTTAGTTTTTCCATTATGATTTCTACTCTAAATATAGTGAAAATTTTTTGTTAAAATTCGTAACTTGAAAAATGCACTGCATTGACAGAACTCCAGATGATTGTGTCCAATATTAAATTTACCATAGCTCGGTTTTGATCCAATAACATTTCAACTCAATATGAGTAGTCCCAATAATAGAGTGTAGGTAGAACTCTTTTAACATTCTTTTAGTACAAGAGAGGGTGTTCTCTTTCATTTGTATTGCTGTCCTTTTTTTTTCTCACGGAAAACTAGATCAACTTTTTACGAACATTAAGGCTTTAAGGCTCGAACGCAGTGATAACGGAAGCGGAACGGCAATGGCAGCGGAAGAGCCCAATTGGACTATACCTGTCGGATGGAAAACTGAAAAGATCCAAGTTGATTCCAATTGGACAAATCGACGCCATTAGCGACAACTGTCAAACATGCCGTTTCCGTTCCGTTTCCGTCCACATTACGTTTGGAACTTAAGTAACATTTCCGTGTGAGTAAAAGATAAATGAATACAATCAGTATTTTAAATATATTTGAGTCTTTATAAATCTCATTAAATAATATTAGGTACTCAAAACACCGACAAACCGACATGAAACTCAATCTTCACTATTGATCAAGAATCCATAACGACGGATTCAAATATGCAGCGATCCCATGTGTCAAAACCTATAGAATCATTTTATCTGGATCAAATAAATGTGTCCAAATTTGTTCAGACATGAACCTTCTTATCAAGTTCCCAAGCGTGTTCTTGGCTTCAATAAACGTTTTCAGCGAACACGAAGATAGATGTCAGCAATATGATTTGAACAGAAATATTAAGACATTTGCTATTGTCATGTCATGTCGGTTTGTCGATGCTCAAAATACTCATAAAACACTTTTCGAAACTTTAAATACTTCTCAAATACACTTGAGTAGCTAAAATATTTTTCAAATACTTTTGATCACCTTTTGCTCCCGTTATATAATGATAAAATGTAATAACCAAATGCAGCCTCTGCACAGATAAAATTTGAATTATCTGCGTTATCCAGTGCACATAAAGGGTATCCTTAACTCTTAGAAAAAATCGTGTAAATTTAAGTCTACTTGGATGCATTAAAAAGGAGCATCCCGACAGAACGAAATTTGCGTTTATATGACCAGAAAAATTCGAAACATTCGAAACAAATTTCGTACACATGGCCTGCCACACCAGATATTTCTTCGCGAACTTTGACAGTTTAATGTGCTTGAAAATATTTGCCAACTTTCTCCGTCCGCAACTTAAAATTCTTGTCCAGAAAGCTGTTTAAAGTCTGTCTTGACGTAAGTTTCAGCGTCTTGTACCTCACAATCAAACTTTGACAGCATCGTCGTTTACAATTTTCGCGATCTTGCTCTGGCCGACGGGTTTTGTTTATCGTCGCGATTTGAAGTCACCACATTCTTCTAAGTCGACAGTCCAGCTCGTTTTTAGTTCTATCCACGGTTGTAGTTTGTATTTTCGCCATGTACGTGCAAAATTTTGATGCGTTGCTTCTCTTCCTTCGACGACATTTTGATAACTGAAGTGCTAATCTCAAAATCAAAATACAGGCATGATACTACACGCACACATCCTCAAAATGAGGGTTGTGCTAAAAATTTTAATGCACGATGAAAGGAAATGCGTCTAGTTTAAGTCGACCAAATTTTGATTGAAACACCCTTTAGTTACCAATAGAGAAAAAATCAAGATGTTGTAATGAAATCAAATGAATAAATAAGTTTATCAAGGCGATGGATTGTAGTGGCAAAAACTAGCTCAATTCATTTTGTTCCTTCATCTCTAAACACATGTGAAACTGCCAGAAGTTGTCGTCATGTTCAGATTATTGAATATTATAGGCAATTGAACTTCGTGCGTTACGCTACGTAGCTCGGAGTATTTACGTAGAACAAGGATTACATAACTTGTAATATTCATTATTTTTGAGAGAGTAGATTTGGGGGAAAATAACGGAATATTTAATGTAAATTTAAGCCAGAAAACGCCTGAATTTAGCCTGTTGTATGAAAGAATGCAATCATTGTTGTATGAAATATACAAGATTGTAAACAATGTTGTTGATTACGCCTCCTTTGGCTTGGAATTAAACGAAGAGAAACTTTACGCGCTTGTTAAAATCATTATTTTTTTTTGTGTGGATTTGCATTCCTTTTTCAGGGTCGAGCTAACTTCAAATTGAATATATTTTTATTGACTATCTTAATTGATTACCAGCACTAAAACTCAATTTAGAGTAGGTCGAGTTTTTCTTACTCAAATTTGGGTGAATCAGAATAAGCTTGTTAGTATTCTTGACGCTTCAAGTATGTTACGTAAACTGAAATAAGTTGAAGGATTTCGCCAGCCGTCAAATAGGTCAAATAACATCCGTCTACTGTTTGTCGCCCAAGAATTGATGATTGTTATCACACAAATAGACATGGGGAAACCCTCGGAATCAAGCAAATCTCAATTCATTATTGTCATTTCAGTCTGCACACAGACACAGAAAAAAAGGAACCAAACGGGAACAAACACACAAAGCAATCCAAGTAATCCACTTTGGTCCCGCATCAATCCCAAGCAATCCCATCATCATCCAACAAAAGCAGCCGATGCGAAAAAAGGGTCACTCAATGTGCTATCACTCCCAACCATCGATCAGAATTGCTTTTTCCCAACTACTATCGCGTTTAGTGGATGTTGGTTGGTTTAGCCTTTTTCTTTTTATTACCCTCCGAAACAATATCTATTTTATGTGTGTCGATAGCCCATCGAATCGCAGGCAGTCTCAGACAAGTAGATCGATGATGCTTCTCTGCTGCTTCCAAGCAGTAACCTCCTTTGGCAGAAATGTTATTATCTGCTAATAAATCAAATTACTTCCGCAGCCTACTTCACCGCAAGATTAACACATGACACATCCTGTTCCTGCTTTTCGCATATCGCCGTTTGCTTAGGTGCTTCTATTGATTCCTCTGCAGCAAAGCAGAGGGAAACTGAGTCATGCATGTTAACATGACATTTACGAACCTGTCGGGTAGATCATCACTCATATTTGCGCGGTTGAGGCGGTGCCGCATTATCTGGGATGCAAAAACGGTTCGTATAATCACTCATTTGTCCTTACTTATGGAGGCGTTATGTTCTACCGGGATAGGTATTTCCGTGCTATAGGTTTACTTCCAGGAAACCGCACAAGTTTGTGCTCAATGTGCTGACGCTTACTTTCTTTCACGTGTATAGCTTAGGTGCTACAGATGGATCCCAGTTTTGGCATACTTTTGGGTTTTTGAAGTCGAGGTGGTTAAGAGGAAACGTATCAAAATAAAAAAATCTTGGGTATGCTTTTGGTATAATTATGATTTGAACTATCCATTTTCGCTAAAACTTCGTGATCAAAAATCGAGCTACCACTGTATGAAGCGATTGCCTAATCCCAGCACAGTGGAGGACACCCCCGATCCGACGTAAGAAGAGACATTGAGGCTTATTTCAAAATTTGTCACACGGCAGAAGACCGATCCTGTCTGCCGTCTCGGGTTACAAGGCAACCAAGGCGACGGTAAACTTTTTACATAATTCGTTTTCTCACTCTAGTTTGACAGGCTCTGGTGGTGAGATAACGGCGGAAATTTCGGTGGTATTATCGCACCCCAGCTCTTCACTTTCAATTTCGACAGGAAAACAAAGCCCGGAGATATTTTCATCAGCCATATTTCATTTCACGAGCATTGTGGACTGTCACATTCCATCGCTTTGCTTCGAACCTAAGACAATCTCTGTTTCTTCTACTTTTCAACATTTCTGGAAGAGGGGAGACCTTGTGCATTGGATCCGGTGTAGGTTCTGCCTGAAGCAATTATGAACAGATTGGAATTGCGTCCGGTCGAAGCTACACATGTGTGCAAGCTGCTAGCAAGCCCACAGATTGCTTGAAACAAATTTATCGCTGTGCCGCTTAGTGCCACGTCAGTCAAAACAACCGTAGGGCCTTTGTTAATTGATGAACAACTTTTTAATATGGGTAAGTGGATACCACAGAATGCTGCAACACTATTGAGGAATCCCACTTGAAAAAAGAAGAAGACACCGAGTGGTAATAAATCTGACAGCTCCTATGTTAAAGTGTAGGACGAAACTCCCATGTTAAAGTATAGGACGAAAGCCAGATTTGGCAGATTTTTGAAAAATTCTCTCCGAGGACCAAAACGTTGTCCTACAGCAGGATGGAACGCCGTGTCACACGTCCAATCGAACCCAACAATGGTTGAACGATAACATGAAGTTTCGGCCGAAGGATTTGTGGCCCCCTAGCAGTCCAGATCTTAATCCGTTGGATTATTCGATTTGGGCATATGTTGAAGCATGAGCCTGCAAAACATCACACCCTAGTGTGAAAACCCTGAAGTCAACCATAACACGCACATGGCAGTCAATGTCGGAGGACTACGTCCGAAAGGCATGCTCTGGCTTCCGGCGTCGGCTCGAGGATGTTATTAATAAAAATGGAGGACACATTGAATAAATTTGTTTAAAAGGGCTTTATAAAGAAAACAGCACTTGAAAATGTTGAAATGTAATTGCTTGAATTTGTTGAAAATGGGATTTGAAAGAAATAGAACAAATTTTCGCATTATTTTCTGCCGCACCCTGTAGAAGGCAGCATCTAGTTGGCACAATTAGAGAGATTCCGTGGCCAAGAATCTTACACCTCGTGGAAGTTTGCTACCAAGAAGCTTCTGCTCTGAACTTGGGCAGCTATTGTACGAGAGGTGAATGATCTGGAAGACGTGCATTCATTTTAAGTACTAGCTACAGTTTGCTTCATCATTGAACCGGTCGATTAAAGCGTGGTTCAGAGTGCGAAGACACCGAAACAGGCTTGGACAAATATAAAAAATGCATTGTGGGGCGATGGAATCATGCGTTTAATTAGATTGCTGCGCAAACTGTCGCGTATACGAAAATCCAATTGTTCATCAACAGAGAATTGATCTCAACTAGCCACAACAACAACGGACAGAATGACATCCACCGTCGACTTCCTTTTGCGTAAGCCAAACTGGTTGTTAGACAGACCACCTATATCGTCCGTGTATTTTTTCTGTCTGTTGAGGATTACCCTCTCGAGCACCTTACCCGATGTATCCAACAAACATATAGGTCTACATGCCGATGGACAGGTTGCTTCCCTGTCTTTGGTGGCAACACAAGGGTCTGAATATTCCAGGCGTCCGGAAAGACGCCCTCGTTCAGACACCTTTGTATCATCACCCTGAACATTTCGGTATCCAGCAAGATAGCCGTCTTGATGGCCAGGTTCGAAATACCTTCCGGTCCCGACACTGTTCACCTTTAGCGACTTTGCTATCGCAATGAGTACTTCGTTCGACACCGTCGCCTCGTAACCGGCCCCCGTTGTGCCGTTGTCAATGCCCACGTGGTTACGGGTGTTTGGCTGGGTCGCCCGTCGCTATGACAGCGTTAAGGTCTGGGAACGCTGGTCATGGGACAAATCTACGGCGGCGGGGGGTTATGGACTCGGGTCGAGTCCCCCAACGATCACCTGCAGCAGCTCTGGTGATTGCTCGTTTGGAGCCGCCGTTTCTCTGGTTTTGGCCATTACTACCCGATAGGCGTCACCCCACGTATACGTATTGGCCTGCTGACACAGGCCCTCGAAGCAGGCTCGGTTGCTGGCCTTTATCTCTCTCTTTGGTGCGGCCTTCGCGGCGACTAGCGCCCCTCTACTCTAAATTATAGCGGCGTTTGACCACGCTCTTTGCATCCTCCGTCTTGCGTGGAGGCATGTTTTTCGGAAGTCGGTGATCGACTCCGTCCACCAATACACCGGCGATCTACCATTCCTCGGTTTGACTTGCCTCGGTATGGTCGCATCGCACGCTTGTTTCGCGTAAGTTTCGCTCTCTCTCAAGTACCTCTTTATAAGTCTCTATTTCAAAGAAGACGTCCTCCGTCTGCGGGCGAATGGAGTGGATGTTCCTCCTTCCGCACGCTGCCTTTACAATACCGAACCGCCAAGTGGTCGCTATGGGTGTAGCCACCATCCACTCTCCAATTGCTAAACAGCCCAGGACTGCTGAATGTTATATCGATGATCGATTCCGCTCTGTTTCTATGGTAGGTACTCTTGGTACCCACGTTGGCTAGGTCCACATTGAGCCTAGCCAAGGCCTCTAGAAGAATCTGGCCCTGGGGTTGGTAAGGCGGCTCCCCACCTCGAGCGCCCAAGCGTTGAAATCACCCGCTACTATCAACGGGCTTTGGCCAGTTAGCTCAGTTGTCATCCGATCGAGCATATTGGAAAACTGTTCAATCGACCATCTTACCGGTGCGTGTAGCTGCACTTTTACAACCGCGAGCTACCCCATCTTCACCTAAGCCACTTTTAACGCCGCGTCCGCGTTGATTGCCGCTAACCTCACGGTTACCACCTGGGTCCCGAGTGGAACCTTCCTCAGACGTATGTCTGGGGCGGTAACCTCGACCTTTAGTGCAGTGGAGATCTCATCTAACTCGGTGATCTCATCCAGATTCTTGCACTGGATCGTCACCTGTAAGACGAGGGCGCGTACCTCCACATCCTCACCAAAGGCCTGTTTTGCCAGGTCACTATAAGCCGGGCCCTCTAGCGTTGTCGCCTATTTTAGCTCCAGGAGTATCTCGCCGGAGCGGGTACGGCGTATACTCCGCACGTCGGCGCCTAGGCCTGCCAATTTAGCATCCCCGCGCATAGCTTTCAAGACCTCCGAGTACTTTGACTTTTTCAATTTCTTTTTTGGTCCTGTTTCCTTTTTTTCGGAGCTTGTTTCAGTGGCTTTCCCTGCCACGCTTGGGGTCATCACTCGTCCCCCTCTAAGCACTAGCGTCTGCTTCTGTGCTACCGATGGTTGTCGTCGTCGGGGACCTGCCGCTCGGGCCCCCTTCGGCGCTTGAGACAACGCGAGCTGGATGTCGCGGTTTTCGCGCTGGGCTTAGCGCTGGGGCCTCTCTCTTTGCGGCCAGTCGGAGCTGGTCGCGAGGATGGACCCTCTGAAACCGCCGCCACGTTCGCGTAGGTTCGCTTCCCTACTGGGGCTTCCGACACGATACGCTTCTTAGAAGCGTCAGGTGCTGTTTCACCCGGGGAATGCCTAGCCCGCTTGGAGGTCCCCGCTCCCATGGGCAGGGTGAACTCTCCGAACGAGACAGATGCTTCCGTCTGGGTCTGCTTCGAGGCAATATCCCTCGCCCTTTCGGTGGCTGCTAGCCGTGCCAACTCTTTGGCACTTTGCTCGGCTAGGAGCTTGGCCTCCAGCTCTTCCCTCTCCTGTCATGCGTAGCCTAAGGAGACTCAGTTTGAGGTCCTTCGCAATGTTGTTACGCGATGACGTGAAGTCAATGATCGCGTCCAATTGCTCAGACACCTCCAGCACTTTAGGAAGGGTTTCCCGCATCCAATTCATGGCCTGAATGAGCCCTGGCCCATCCATTGCCACGCTTAGCTTAGTGGCACCTGCTTCCGATGCCGTGGCACTTCTGTAAGTGTCGGACACGCCAGATCCCACCATTTTACGCGGTGTGGACCTAACTAGGCCGCCTTCAGCGAACGGATTCGTATCTCCTAGGTTTACCCCAACAAAATTACCCTCTATTTTGTTGGGTCCCCTTCCAGCCGCTATCCAAGCCCACGTGGAGTAGTCGCTATAGGGATCCCTTGGTTATCTATGCAAGCTTGAAAGTGAGCAGGGAGGCTATGCGAGGGTTGACATGGCCCTTCATGGGGCACCGTGTTCAGAGCCTGATCAGCGTAAGTCAGGTATGCAGTCATCTGAGCCTACTTCCGCCCGTATGGCGCACCCTCCGTAACTCGTTTAGCCGTTAAGGGGAGCTTAATGTTTCCAAGGTGCACCGCGGAGAGGCGAATTACATTCACACCTCTGACATGTATGCCTTGAATTGTACACTGGATGCTGCTAGAATACGCTTCCCCGTTTTGGTCTCGGTACGACGTCCCGAGCTTCTTGAGCAGATACCGCTGAATATTCCCCCTCGAAGTTTTTGGAATTCCAATTTTCTTGCTGTTTTTATTACCGATCCAACTGTCACCGCCGCAGCTGATTCGGCAACACTGCCGATTGTAGAAGCCCTGCAAGAATGAGAATGTGCCAGCCGGTAGTAACCTGGAGAGCTGTCAGAAGCGAAGAAAAGAAAACGTGTTGAATAGTTTGTTCACGAAAATAGTTGAAAGTCATTTATAGTTTGTTTTACCCTGAATTTAAACAAGAAATTTGTTAAGCAATCATTCCTTTGACGTGTAAGTAACGACTACGAAGTTGTTTAGCAGAAAATAATTAAATTTGTAATTTTATTAGCGAGGAACAGAATTGTAACCAACTTAACCTCGTTCTCTGGAGGCCTACGGAGTGGATAAGGCCCACTGTTTTGTAAGATTATTTCTGAGAAAATTAATATGTACTGACTCAATATTTTAAAATTTTAGCTTTGATGCATAAAATATAGCTGTCAAATACCAGTGGATGACTTTTCTTTGTCCAGAATTATTTTTAGAAACCGGATTGAACTCCAGTGATTTGGAACAAAGTTGAACACTTAAGAGTACTTATTTTCAGTCAGGCCTAGATACTAGTATTCTCTGGTGTACACAGAAGTCGTCTCCAAATCACATTGTTTATGATTGCATTTCTCCAACCACGCAGTCTGCGCTAGCTCCAATTTCCACTTGATAGATCTATCTCGCTCGTCGCTCCTCTCGTTTCCTTGTACTTTTTCGTTCATTCTCATGGACCATTCTCACTGAGCTATTCAATATCCTTACGACGTGCCAAGCCCATCGTAGTCGACCGACATTTTAGGTGTGTACGATTGGTAGGTTCCCCCATCAATTCACACAATCCGTGGTTTATTCCCACTAAAATTGCATCACATGAAATAATTCGGCAATACTCAGCTGTAATAAAACATTCAGAGTTTTGAATTAAACAAGTAAACTAAGTGCAGCCTTCTTTGTTTTATTAAGTTTCGCCTCCAAATGGGATTGGCCGTACTTTTGCTTTAACATCACCCATGAAGTTTCTTACAACATCAGATGCCCATGTTTTCTTCATTTCTTCAACTGTGTTCAACGACTTCTTCTCGTCGTGATCAAAGGTTCTTCGAACCGTTTCGGGCACAACAATATGCATACAAGTATTGTCCAACTCCCAATTTTTTCCGATGATACGACGCAAAACATTTTTTTTTCCACTTCTGAAGAGACTGTCATGTTCAACATTTTTATGTAGAACTTCCAGACATTAAGCAACCACACGGTTGCTATGTCAACAACCACTTTCCGGTCAGGTGCCTACTTGCATTGGGTGATTTATGATCTGTTGCGCTTCTACTATTTTGTGTACCCTTCTTGCCATAGTCCTATATTTAGACGCATCGGTTTCTGTGGATTCTGTATTGCTTTGTTTGGTTGTATGGCTCCTTAACCGAGGGCATGCACATTGTACATTTACCGTGTCTTCTTTATGTCCGTGATTATATGTACCTAGCGTCGAGGTAAACTCATTACGTGACACAGATTAACCACTTGCCCTCCGGATGCGGTGCTCTGTGTTAAGATTTTCTTGTCGGTGCTCGGTTTTTCCCAGAACACAAAGAGGCGAACGAAGATGCTTCACGTTAACTTGAACTGCCTGGGGTTCTTGAAAGTGAAAAGACCATACTGTAATGCTGTTAGGTGAAGGTGAAGGATGCTGCATGCACTGTAGGAAATTTGAGGATAAATTTTCAGCAAGGTTAGTGTTTAATCAGAGTTCAATAAAATAAGTTCGACTTGATAATTATGTGGTTAGACTTCCCTTTTTATGTTTTTATTGAACTTCGAAACACAGATTTTTAGTGGAAAAAAAAACATGTCCTTCTCAATCAATAGATTTGATCTGCGAGAAGAAATATGATTTGCAGTATTTTGATAAAATCTGTGGAAGCCATCGTAAAACTCTTTCAATGTTATCTCAAAGAGTCAATACCAGTAAGCAGAAAAGAACAGCGTAGCTCTATGGAAGTACTCCCAGTTATAATAAGAAGATTATATCGGCAGACCACCGACTGAATATAACTTTCGACAAGCTCCCATGTTACAGTGTAGGACGAACGTTTTAAAATGCTTATAAGAAATTAACATGAAATTCTAATTAAAGCGGTTTGCTGTACATGATACGAAAACTCCAAATCTACTCAATGGAGACACTTTCAGCAAAGTAAAAATAAATCGAAATTGTGCCCATTTTGCAGTTCGGATTCACATCATACGACAAACCGCTTTTAATTAAGATTTGATTTATTGAAACGCTCATTTATTTTAAATATTATACAAGGTTATCCCTACTCAATTGATGGATGTGATACATCGATAAAATCACGTCGGGTGATTTAGATAGCATATCAAATTTGGGAATAACTTCAACACTTCACTATCAACATTTGGGAACCTCAGCCTCACATGTTTGAAGGATTTATATCAAAAGTATTCAGGTTAGTATTAGGTATGTAAAACATCGGAATGAATATAACAGTACGAACTATTATCTTTCTATTTATTGCATCTATTCATTTATCACCATGACATCATGAACTTGGTAATCTACCAAACCGCTACATAATCTGAGAACTGCAAAGAGGCCACTTTGCACCCATGCGTGAAACCATTCTTCGCTTTGAGAGAACAAACATCTAATTTTTACTACTGTATTTATCTATTATTGTGTCAATCGAGTTACCCTTATTGGGAGACACTTCTAGCGAAATGGGTGTTTACCGTTAGCGTTGTTTCAAACGACCTGTACCATTATATTCTGCGATGAGTTGACATCTGTTGTCTTCCTTTGGTTCGTTTCATTTTTCACCCCACATGCTACAATGGGCGGCATCCATTTTTTTTCTGCCCAACCGCACGTCATCATTCCCAACGAGGATGACGGCGAGCGGTGAAAATGGAATGAATAAAATAAGCAGCACACAAATGACACAGAATGAGTGTGCCAACGTGTGCGAGAGGACAAAAAGGAAAAGCTTACCCGGAGGCTTTTCCATACAACAATAACGACGAGCTGGCGCGATCGTAGCAAGCTGCTTTCGGAGGAGAAAAAAAAGCAGTTCGAGTGGGAAAACAAGTGAGCAAAATCATGGCGTGCTTTTGGTTTGTCTTCGAAGCGGCACGAGAGGGGGGTATCAAGCCGGCAAATGAAAACCACATGTTTATGCGCTGGGTATTTTGAAACATAGCTTTGAGGACCACATAGGCTGCGTTGCGTTGAGTAGCATGTTCGCGTTGCAGAGTTATTTTTCAATATCACGCTAGGCGTGAAATATGGAGGCTGTATGAAAAGTGTGTAGGTTGTTTCAACGTGTGATAAAGTACGTTTTCCTTTTTTATGATAAGGTGTCATTTCAAATTTTTGAAAACTTTAACGAGAGGTTCCTCGGTTACGTTCACTCTAATTTGAGTGACTCCACTCACTTTTGACGAAATTGAGTCAAAAACGACTCAAAATTAAGATAAATCTGTGGCTGTGTATAGAGCTTCAATAAACCTTTCTAACTAACCTTCTAACATTGATACACATTGTATTCAACTTATAATACACCTTGTACTGATTGTAATACATCTTATACTGTTCAAAATATAATTATACTGGCCAGCATATAATACAGAGTATGATAAAAAATGTGAAAAATATGCTTCAGTTAGAAAGCGAAAGAAGAGAAAGAGGGTCTCTCATTGAGTCTTAGGACCTTTTGAATTTTTATTTATTCAGCTTTCAAACGATATATTACAAGTTATTACATTTCACCGTTTCACCGCCATCATGTTCTGCACAGTCACTGGTGACACTGTACCGGCGAACTTATTCGACTTTAAACGCATTTGTCACTTCTTTAGCGCTTCCTCGAAGTTTTCGCTTGACAATTGCCCAATATTTTTCGATCGGTCTGAACTCAGGGCAATCCGGAGGATTAATCTCTTGGGCGCCGAAATTAACATTGTTTGCAGCATACCATTTTAGTACCTCCTAGGAATAGTAGCAGCTGGCTAGATCCTGCCAAAACATAACGTTGGTCTTGTGTTGCCGAGTGAAGGGTAAGATCATGTGTCCGAGCAAAATTATCAGCAAAAACAAATTTATACCTGGAAAGGACATTCCCACGAGGTAAAATTTTCGTCCGGGAATTTGTTTAGATTCCATTTTGACATATGTTTCGTCGTTCATTAAAATACAGCCATCAAATTTCGTCAAAACTCGTTCGTATGGTAATTTTGCTCGCTTTTTGGCCACTAATTTTGTTTCGGGGAGCGATTCGGATGTTTACTGGCACAAAAAGACTTAAATCCTTCTCTTGAAAGGATCTTACGAACGGTGGAAAAATTAGAATTGTATTTCTTTGCCAAATCACGTATGGAGACACCTGGGTTGCCCTTCACGTACGCCATTCTCGAAAGCTCTTTGTTCCTAGTGCCACTTTTATGATAGATGCGTCTAGCTCTATCCACACTCAGAGTAGCCTTGTAACGTTTGATTACAAGACACACCGTTGGTTTTGGGAATTTCAACACTTTTGCTATTTTTGAGGCAGACCACGAAGGATTCTCTAGACGTGTGTGCACAATAAATTTTCTTTTCTCAAGTTCCATGATCGGTAATTTCGAGATGCGTCGATCAATCGAGAAAAGCTTTACACCAATTTCTTTGTCAATGAAACATCAACAAAAACCGATCAAACGTTTTTTGTTCCAACCACCAAGGACGCGGTGGTGTATTGAACCGTTCGTCCAGATTTATTTTGAATCGAGCTTTAGCATTTTAGCGGATTCTATTTGCGATGAAATTTGATGTATTGTAGATAAAGATTTTCTTAATCATCACGCACAATCAATACGTTTGTGTCCCGTTGACGTAAGTTTGACAGAAAATCTAATCCGTTGTGTTTGTTCCTGCAACTCCTAACGTAGATTTTGATCGGCAATGAGCATTTTTTTCTGCACTGTGGTTTACACTTTAATAATGTTTTGTATCTGAAATCTTTGTATCTTTGAGTTTTCGAAAATTCAAAGTGACTACAGCACTGTGAAAAAAATATTAGTATACGCGAACATATTCTAGTTTCGTTCAACCTGAATTTCACGTCGAATCGGGAACAAATATCATATTAAATTGATTTTACCACCTATGGTGGTTAAAACAACCTAAAATTTTGAGTAATTGCATCGTGAAGTGACATACGTTTGAATTTAACATTGTTTCATTATGACAGCTACGGGTTTGTTGGTTGAATCTACCAACGTTTATGATTTGTTTTGAACAAATTTTAACTCAAACTGAATTGCTATTTGAAGCAAACAAACAAAAACGGATGAAACATTAAACATTTCCGATTACAAACACCTACAGTTTTTCTGTATATTTGTTTCATTTCAAATAGATAGAATATTTCTCGAGTACTTTTTCAAAAAGACGTATCTGATTTTGTAAACAAGGAGGGAAACAAAGATTCAAACATAAATTTCTGAAAACTCTCAGCACCCTCACGGAAAGTAGCATCCCCATAATGTTAGGGAAATGTTATTCCTTGTGTTGGTGGCCTACCTTTGCATGAAAGTGCCAAGGGTTTCAAGAATTTAACGTTTGAATCTTACTTCCCCTCTTTGTTTCCAAAATCAGTTACGTCTGTTTGAAAAAGTACTCGAGATTTCTTTATTTCAAATGCTAACAAACAGTAGTAGGCGTGCAAAATTGAGCATGTTCACCTTGTTCTGTTTCGGGATTCTATAAGATGAATAGTTCTAGTCATCGGCAAAGTTGTTTAGCAAATCAAGGGCATTCAAAAGATGGGTCGTTCTTTCAGATTTCCACCACTACTTGGCGCTAGTGTGCATGCAAAAATGGGCATTTCCGACACGTTCTATTTAGTGATTCTAATAAATTCTAGTTTTCTGCAAAGTTGTATAGAAGACCAAGAGCATTCAAGAGATGAACCGTTCTGTTCGGAATTCCACCGCTACGTGGCGCCAATGAGCAGCCAAAATTGAGCATTCTCAACATTTTCTATCTTGTGATTCTGACAAAATAGAAAGTTCTAGTTTGCGGCAAAGTTGTTCAGGAGAACAAAGGCATTCGAAACGTGAACCGTTTCATTCGGAATTCCACCACTACGTGGTGGTAGTAATCATGCGAAATGTATTGTACATTTCAGCCTATGGTTCAGAGAAAGGTCACTAGTATTCTAAAATGGCCAACTCCATGAATTGTATGCATTTTCTCAGATTTGTGCTTTCGAAAACTCGAAGTGGCAATGCGAACACTTTGGGATTGAAGCGACCGGAGTATGAAAGTATTGCAGCCTTTCGTTGGAGGATCAAAATAAAAGCTGCTCAAATGTTTTTCTTTATTTTGCGACATTCAGCAAGTTGTTTTGTATGAGCATTTTGTTCTAGGCCTTGGATAGAATAGATTTCATAATCCTTTTGGCAAAGTTCACCAGACTTGCTCAGACAATGCACTATCGTCCAGATCACGAATTTACGAGGAAACATGCTCCCAGCGCCTAAACTTGAAATTTTACAGCAAAGTGATGTTTTACAACATGGTTTGTATCACTAAGGCCCATTTTTTTATGTTAATTAAAATTAGGGTGGTCCCCATTTTCACGGAAATACAAAAACTAACTTTTTTATTTGCAGAAATAGACGTTTACATTTTTGAGCAAAGTTGTAGCGCAAAAAATTCATGGAATTATTATGTATAAATTTTTTTTGTTGCTTGAAAATTGACCGATTTAGAGCAATTTTCCCTGATCAACTTAGGGTGTACCATAAAAAAATGTTTTATTTTGCCATAACTTTTTTATTTCAATTCCCACCGTAAAGTTGTATTCTGACGAGTTTTAGAAACTTTAAGGACGCGTACTTTGGCATACAAATTTTGCCGCTAGCTTCAACCAATCAATAGTAATTGATTTTTTTCTAAAAAAAATACGCCCTTTTCAATTGTTGATTTCTATGATTGGGGCAAACACAAAAAATAATAAAGACGTCATTTGTAAGAGCAATTCATATTGTTTAACATATGTGAAAACTAGAGATATGTTATTTCTGTATCTTGAGAAAATTACATTTGAATCTGGGATGGTTTTAGAAGAAAAACTTCAATAATTATTAATTGGTTGAAGCTAGCGGCAAAGTTAATAAATCAAAATACGCGCCTTCAAAAGTTCTACAACACGTTTGAACAAAATTCTACAATAAAAATTGAGATAAAAAAGTAAGGGCAAAAAAAAACAATTTTTATGGTACAATAACTATTGATTGGTTGAAGCTAGCGGCAAAATTTGTATGCCAAAGTACGCGTCCTTAAAGTTTCTAAAACTCGTTAGAATACAACTTTACGGTGGGAATTGAAATAAAAAAGTTAAGGCAAAAAAAAACATTATTTTATGGTACACCCTAAGTTGATAAGAGAAAATTGCTCTAAATCGGTCAGTTTTTAAGCTACAAAAAAAATTATATATGAAAATTCCATGCAATTTTTTGCACTACAACTTTGCCCAAGAATGTAAACGTCTATTTCTGCAAACAAAAAAGTTAGATTTTGTATATCCGTGAAAATGGGGAGCACCCTAATTTTAATTAACATAAAAAAATTGGCCTTAGTGATACAAACCATGTTGTACAAATTCACTTTGCTGTAAAGTTTCAAGTTTAGGCGCTGGGAGCATGTTTCCTCGTAAATTCGTGATCTGGACCATAGTGCAATGGAGCCCAGGAAGACATAGTTGTAAACTGATTTGAAAGATTTTCTTACATAATTTTGTACGTCTTTTATATTGTAAAAATGGGTATAATACTATGTTACGTATTTTTGTATCACGTTGTCCTTTGTTCTGTTGGTTTGGTCGTTTGGAGTCTGAAGTCTTTCCAGTATTGTTTAGTGTTTAGCCATTTTCCTGCCATATCATACTTTTATTTTGTGGTTTAATGTTCCTATAGACTGTTCCAAGATATATAAATACACTTTCTTTCTCAAATTAAAAAAAAACCATACTGTGATTTTTGATTATTTTTTATTCTCAAAAATAGTATACAATGTTTTCTTTCCATCTTCATTTCAATTTGCTTGATTTTTCGTAGGGTAGGCAAGTTCTCTAGCTTTTCCCTTAACATTACTCCTAAGCTGCTACACAGTGCTGTCTCCTACCATTTTCACCACTTTTGGCCCATTTTTCTTAACTTTTTCAACACTATCCGGTTGTTTCATGTGTTTTCACAGCTTCGCCTTCGTCAAAGCCCAGAAAGTTTCGATAGGGCGTATCTCTGTTTAGTTTAGTGGATTCATCTTCGTTGGTACAAATACGAAATTGTTCCTTTTGTACCACTCTAGTGCATCTTTTGAGTAATTGCAGGAAGCAAGATCAGGTCAAAAAATTGTGGGTTTGTTATATTGTTTGATCAAGGGTAGCAACCTTTTTTTGATGATACTCTTACACAAATTTGACCGTTCATTGTGTCTGCCATAAGGAATGGACGAAATATTTTTCTACATCCGCGCCTCACCATTACCTTCTTGTCGAATTTTTCGGTTTAAATGGCTTTCACTGATCCAGGAACATACTTTCCCTTCGGCGAGGTATAAAAATATGATCCCGGCAGAGTTTTATGATCGAGTTTTATGTAGGATTCGATCTTTATTTTAGTGCAATATGAATAGACGACATTTTGGAACACCAAGCTTATTGACGTATAAATTTTGACAAGTGTTAATCCTACCGTTTTCGATCCGCTTGTATCCACATTGAAATTGAACCCTTAAGCTTCAAGGATTTACCGTCGAAAACGATTTCACATCACGTCAAGAAGGCGATATACAGAAAACCGACATTCCCCATTCACGATGGCATGTTCATAACTGATTCCTTTCCCCGTTTTCTCCTTTCATTCCAGTGCTCTACGTGACGCGTTCGTTCGGTGTGGTCTACGACGAGTACGTCGTCGACCAGGGCAAGAATCTGACGTTGCCATGTAAGTCGCCCTACCCGGTGATGTGGGTGCACGAGGGGCGCCGGGACGACTTCCAGCAGTTTCAGGTAAGCTCGCGACATGGAAACTATTTGTAAAGAATACGAAATGGCACGTGGGAGAAAAGCTCCTTCTTCCCATTGTAGAAAACGTTTCCGCGTGAAATTATTATCGTGGCGTGTGCCATGGTCTTTGTGCAAGAAGAAAGAGTCACCTCGGGGTGGAAATTGTTTCCGAGGGAAAATACTATCAGAGAGGAAAATGTGACTGCCAACGGTGGTGAAAGTGGCTTTTGTGTAGGTCGGAAAGTCCGCACACAGAACGGATTGAATGGAAATAAGATAGCGGTCTGAGCGGTATGCCATTTCCACATAGCACTATATAGGTATACTAACAACTATAGACACGAGCGAAAGTCGTAGAACAATGGAACCCTGCCGCCTTGAAAAAGCCTTGATGTCGGCATTGCATTACAGGTACGACGGAAACGCTTTCATTTGAAATTGATTGATTTTGGCAGGGCTGCTATATGTGTTGGAATTCCCGAAAATGGTCGGCAACACTGATTTTGAACGAACAGGGTTTCGATAGATTTATGGTATCAGGGTGGAATTTCATCACATCAAGCTTTGTCATCAAAGGTTATCGACTGAAGTGAGTAAACTATGATGTTCAATTTTTTCATTGCATGTTTTTACCATTCTAACTACGATAGGTTAGGATGTTTACCAGGATTCTGTTTCATTAGCCTTAGTGACGTTTAACGCCATTTAAAACCATTTTGAAAACAAACCAGCATTCCTCTGCATGTGCTAGAAAGGGAAAGGTGATTAAACGTCAAAAAGCCTAATAAACGTACAATGAGGGTTATTCCGAGGGTCGAAGAGACGTTTGTTTCTTGGTGAAGTGAGAAAAATCACATGCAGAGACATGACTGTTCTGGCATAATCAAATGGAGAGTCACGTCACTGCAGGTAACATTTCTAACTTTACCAAATGACAAACGTCATTTCGACCCCGGAATATCCCTCAGTATCTCTCAATCGGTCGTAGCTTCAGTGTATTTGGGCGATCAAGATATGTTCTCCGTCCTCTGTACGAACCCAGGTAGCCAATAAGCAGTTCCAACGCGTTCTTACGGTAGCCTATCAAGAATAGAGTCACCTCAAAAGCAACATAAATGCCGCGTTTGGTCCAATATACGGCTGATTTACTGCAATGCTATGATAATGTTTCATCAACGCTATTTTGCATTCGAAATGCTTATTACAGGCTACAAGCATTTAAATAGCATTTGAAATTCAACTTTACAACAGATTGTGTTCAAGATGCTTATATAATGCTAATATAAAGCTTGTAGCATCTGAAATGCAGATTTGAGGTTGATTTACTGCATATGCTAATGCTTATTAGCTACCTGTAAAGTAGCTTGTCAAAGAATAAATTTCATGGCAAACTTTGACATTGTAAATTTATTGCTTGTCTTATTGACAAATTGGTTCTCTGGTATTGTAGTCCGCTTTCACATATGTCTCGTCAAAGGTACGTCTCCTTTTTCATCATCTAACTAACTTTTTGGATTTTTCATAGAACTGCCTTGTATATTGTCTGGCATACACAATAATGCTCTCTGCCTAGGGAAGTCCAGAAAATTTCAGAACCGAAAGATTCCCCTCTCCCCGGGACGGGAATCGAACCCACCGCCTACGGTTTGGTAAACCGTGCTCTTATTGATTGAGAAACTTACGTAATCTCCGTTAGGTTTTGATTTTCTGGAAGTAACTTTCACGAAAATACAGTTTTTTCCACATCTCGAACGGAGCAGTCTAGTTTATCGTCAAAAGTCCTTATTACAGATTGTACTCGAAAAAAATGCAACAGACAAAAGTGATCACCAAAAATTCATTTCGTGTCGGATATTTTGAAACTTTCTGGGAATAAAAAAAAACACATATAAGCTATGTTTTGTTAATTCAAGTTGATTTTTTCAAACTATTCTCCTAGGCTAAATGGCCACACTGAGGACTTAATGCTACCTATAAAAGTCTGTGCAACACTTACGCCATCTTTCTCACGCACTTTTTCTTCACATCTTTGTTGTTTTTGAAGATGTTCCCTGTTTTCCGAAGCTTGTCCTTCATAATCGCCCAAAATTTTTCTATTGCATATGAAGTTCTGGCGAGCTTGGCAGATTTCCTTCCTTCGGCACAAAAGCAACATCATTGGCTTCGTACTGCACCATCACCGGTTTCACGTAATGGCATGATGCCAAATCTAGCCTAAACAGAGTGTCACCTTCGTGGGATCGGAAGAAGGACAGCAGCCGCTTCTGGAGGTAGTCTTTTTTTTTTTTTTTTATATTTGGCCGTTGATGGTGCCGGTCGTTCTGTGCGACTTGCTGAATTTGCCGCACCCATAGATCACCTGCTGGGGTCTTCCCTTAGCTCAGTCGGTAAGAAGGTCATCTACAAAGCCCTGGTGTAGGAATTTTTCGTTAGGGAAAACTTCTCGGCTCCATGGGCATAGAGTATGGTCGTACTTGCCACACAATCATACTAATGCAAAAATGGTACCTGTCATCGAAAGCTCTCAATTAATAACTGCGGAAGTGCATATAGAACATTAATTTGAGAGCAAGCAATAAGCTAATTGTGGAAGCAATAAGCTTGAAATGCTAAAAGAAGAAGAAGAAGATAGATAGTCTGCCACACAAAATACTTATGGGTAAATTTGTCGACCATCTTCTTCCGGACCTTCCGGGCGGGACTTGCCGACGGGAAACTTTAATGTATGCTCTTCGAACATTACGATGCCTTTCGGCTACTCCAACCACTCACGGTACAGCATCCGGACGTGGAATTTGGCTACCGTATGCTGTTTAACGGCTCGGCTAGGTGCCTTCCTTACATTGGCCCGCTTCATTGTCTGCAGGACAAACCAGACGGAAGAATTGACCTTCTTGGTCACGTCCCGAATCGAATGCTTTGGATTGCGTTTGAAGTAAACCCTCACCTTCCTTGCGTTCACGATGTCGGTCGTCTTCGCTTTTCTTCCACTGTCAGCTCGGCGTAGTGTCGTCTGTCGTCTGTCTTCTTGAATGATTTTACTACACGGGACACGGAGAATGGTTGATTTTCAGCTGTTTCGCGATCCACCTGTTTGGATTTTCCACGATCCCTCCCTAAAGCACTTCTTGCTTGGAAACCATCTCGAAAACTAATTGACAGGTTGTGATGAAATTTTGTACATGTAAATATTGTACATGTACTTTAAACTAATTTTAACCAAAATGTCATCATTTTTCAATTTTATACACACAAGAAAGTGTTGCCTTTTTTCGACTCCAATCTTGTTCGGGGTGATCCTTAACCCTACATGGTCGAAATTATTCTCCGTATCTTTGCTCACGACGATAGTTAGAGGTTTTTTAAACAGTTTTAAGACACCTAACTGTAGATAACACAACTCCATTTTTTCACGATGTCATGATGTGAAACACTTTTATACTCGAAGTACTAATGCAAAAAATTTTCACAAACACTCTGTTCTTTCTACTCCATTTTCGTTACAAAACTTTCGATCATGAGCAAAGGGGCTGCAAAATTGTGAGTTGACAACTGTAATGGAGCGTGCGTCCCCGCAACGTAGCTCTGGTCCTCACAATTTCCTACCTCATGCTTCCACGTGTCAAGAGATGACAAAGACCGCCAGCTAAGGGTTGCGTACTTAACTGGTAGTGCAGATTGGGCACTGTTGTCTTTCTGACTTCAGCTAAACTCATTGATCTAAATTTTTACTAAAAATCTCAATTAATTGAACTCGGGGGCTCAAAACTTGGAGCAAGTTGCGTATGATGCAATTTTATCGGGAACACCCTTTAACTGCATCGAAACGTTTCTCAACTCCAAAATTTTTCTATTAATCGTCTGCAAGTTGTGTTAGCCGATGCCTAGGTGAGGTATTATATTGATATCGTCGTTGTATGACTGTAAATAATAATCAAGTAACCGTAAGCTCCGATTCAAAGTAAATTTGGACGCATTCAAGTGATCATAACTCAAGAGTTAAACAGCATACACGGTTGATCAAAAAGTCAAACAAAAGGGTATTTATTCAGTATACAAAAAGTTATTACATTTTGTCGTTTAAAACGAACTGTCGCACTTTACTTGTGATCGATGCCATCATGATCTGCAAAGTCGCTGGTGACACTGTGCCGGCAAACTTATTCCACTTTAAACGCATTTGTTGTGCATTTGTCAGACACTCTTTAATGTAAACATTTGACGTCATTGTGTGAGATGTGATAAAAACCTTGGTTCTAAGGACACAAATGCAGATTCCTTGCCAAATCATTAGTTTCCGAGCAAACTTATCATCAAAAACAAATTTATACCTATAAGGGACATCCCAACGACCAGTTGTCAGGTACAATTTTCGTCCGGGGATTTGATTATAATCCATTTTGTAATATGTTTTGTCATCCAATAAAATACAGCCAGCAAATTTCGTCAAAACTCGTTTGTACAATAATCGTGCTCGCTTTTTGGTCAGTAAATTTTGTTTTAGGGAGCGATTCGGATGTTTACGCTCGGTGAAAAAGTTGGAATTGTATTTCTTTGCCAAATCACGCATGGAGACACCTGGGTTGCCTTTCACGTACCTCAACACCTTTCTCCTCAGCTCTTTGTCCTTAGTGCCACTTTTATGATAGATGCGCTGTGCTCTATCCACACTCAGAGTATCCTTGTAACGTTAGATTACAAGACACTCGGTTGACTTTGGGGATTTTTACACTTTTGCTATTTTTGAGGCAGACCACGAAGGATTCTGTAGATGTTTGTTCACAATTCATTTTCTTTTCTCAAGTCCCGTGATCCGTAATTTCGAGATGCGTCGATCAATCGAGAAATTGTTTTCACAATTTATTTGTCAATTAAAAATCAATAAATGCCTGTCAAATGTTTTTTGGTGTATTAAACCGTGCGTCCAGATTTGCTTTGAATCGAGTTTTACGGGTACTATGATAGGCGATATTTTTGTAAAGAATGTATGTTCTGTAAAAGTAACGCGCATTGGAAGTGAATCTCGAGACATTCTGAAATATATTGCTGGATCTGCAGTAGAGCTATCATATCTTCAAAAAATCTTCATCTGATCACTTTTTAAAAAAATAAAAAATTAAACCTTGAAACACTTTTTTAAATTTTCGCTAGTAATCGCGAGCAAATTCCATTTAATTCCACTATGAGCTTATCTTTTGACAGATAGGCCTATTTCGTCTGCTACTTACAGACTTCTTCAGTGTCGAGTGCTCGACTTTTTAAAAAGTGATCAGATGAAGTGTTAAATTTTAAATTCTCCTAGTTTCCCAATCACAATCGTTCTACTAATACGCTCAAAAAAGTTTTTTTTTAAAAATAGTGTTTAATTAAAAAAAAAAAAAGTGAAAGTTCAAAATATCGATGAGATTTAGAAAAAAAAGTTCAGAAGTAAAAATCTCAGTTCATTTTTCATTGAATATCCCAAGTAGCACCAAAAACATAAATCTAAAAGTTATATTTTCCATGTGTCATGCGGAAGATCTATAAAAGTGCAATTTGACTAGTTTAGTAATGAAGATGTACGTTTCATGCTATTCGAATCTAGATTCACTAATTATGTCATATATTTGTTTGATGTTTTGAGTTAGGACATGTTTGTTTACTTCTGACATCTTGCGTGTTTGCATATTATGTTGTACAAATGTAGCAGCACAAGTCTTCCGTATTTTCAGAAACAAACATATTCGTGAAATGTCAAATGCCAACAAATCTAGTCAGGTATGTTTTGTTCGTGTTGTATTGGACGTCACATGACCGTCTGTACTTTTAAATAAGACTTAAAACTATCAACAATCTATTTATATAACAATCATGTTTACCGCTGAAACATTTAGGAACCTAATTCGATTATGTCAGTATTATGTAAAAAATAATATTGCTGTTGCCTTGTACGATCGAATATTATATGCACGGCTACAATTGCTTGTATGATGACGCATTGGCAAAAACTGAAGTGTAATCGACCGATCATCAAAGTATAGCAAATCTATTTAGTTTACTTTGATTCACTTTCCTATTTCTGAATTCGCTTATGCTAAAAAGTGTAACTATGTCCCATGGGCGCTTGTTTATATAACGAGATATCGTTTAAAGGGATTCTAATTGTTCCATTTCTCACATGTTGAAATGGTCGAGTGGTAAGAAGACCAACCTTGTAAGCTTAGAGTTTATGGTTCAAACCTAGTCCATGAATACCTTTTTGAAAATCGACAATGGTTTGTTTTACTGAAGCGCAAGTTTTTTTTGTTTTTGACCATTGTCGAACATAAATTATGTTTCATAGGCTCCACCTTCTGCGCTGTTTCAATTCTATAGTAGTATCCTTAATAGTTTTCAATCATCGCTACGGCAACATTATTATTTGTCACATTAAAGCAAAAATACATACATTTAAACTTTTCGTGTTACTTGGGATGATGTTTGGCAGCCCTGACTGAGAACAATCATGAAAGCAGTTTTTAGATCTAGGTGATTGTTTTCTTATTCCTGCTTCGAATGCTGACGCCATCAAAGTGTGCCATAATGTTTTCTAAAAGCTTTTTGTCTGAATCATAAAAAAGTCTTGAATTGTCATTGCATATTTTCTCCGCATCCGAATGTACCCTGTAGGACCAATGGAAGATGAAAAACTTTCTAAAATACCCATTTCCCACAAAGGAAATGGACATGAAAGGAGAAGAAAGTTTCGATTGGCTTTTGCTTTTTCGTTGTTCAACTTTTGCACGTTTCATGTGTCCTATTTACCGATGAGGTACAGCTTTCTACTCTTCCATTTGCTTCATGTGGTGAATGAATGAGGTTCTGTGGTGATTTAACGGTTTCCAACCCCGGCACCCTGTTGCTGTGATAAGCTGGATAGGAATTATGGTGAGCTAGTTTCCTTTTATCAAAGGAAACCTAGCCGTACCTGGCTTTGATCGGTGAGGAAGAAACCAACCGCTGTAATCCCATTATGACTGGAAAGTATGGCATAAGGGAGTTCTACGAATTTTCGGACTGAGGTGAATCAAAGTAACCGCTGACACTGACAGGACACTGCTGTCTGACAAACACGTAGGGGAGAATGGCTCAACAGAGTCCCTTTGAGTGAAGTTTGTATAGTTCTTTTCTATTCCATGGTAATTGCTTGTAAATAGTTACCTCTCAGTAGGCCTCGGTTGTTCGTATGGAAATGGGACGTTTGAACTAACAATCTGTGTCGTAGGCCTCCCCCGCAGAACAATATTTATCTTCACTCGAAAAAAAAGGCAAATAAAGAAATGAAAACATGGAAGACATGAGCGCTAGCATGTATGAAACGTAAGTGGATCTATGATTGACACACGTGGTGTGAAACGGCGATGGTGGGAGGCAGTACGTTGTCTGTACACATGTGCAAACGTACATACATACTTTCGTACACTCTGACGTCAATCTGACTGGTGAAGAAAAATCTGAACTTCTATATCTTCGGATCTGTATCTTTATATCACCCATTTCGGTTTACTCCCTAGTTAATTCATTACGTGATGTTAGTGGATTTACATTCCGCTAGGGTATTTTATCATCGTAGTGCCGGGTTCGAATCCGTATAATAATGATTATCGATTTATTTCTCAACTTACTCTGGACAAAGATCCTCTACATAGTCAGGATTAGACAACCAACTATCAGTAGATATTTTGAAGGAGAAATGAGGTCATTTGAAATCTTGAGCAGCTGATTAAAGATTAAATTTGTTTTGGCCCTCCTTGACAAAGTAATACCCATTTCGTCTGATGTTTCTCCTTCTTCACCCGTCACATAGAGCTTTGTTATTATATTTACGAACCGAAGTTGAATGGCCACCAGCTATCAGCTATCTCCAGTTTAGTCTATACCGCAGTAAACCTGTAAAGCAACGTTGAATGATCCAATCTGGATGGCATAACTGTTTGATTACGATCCAACACCTGGTAATTGGATTAAGGTGTTAAAAGATAAATCTGGCCATGAATTCACCGCAATACCTCCTACCAGACATGTTGTTCACTGAATTTGACTCGAAAACCATCGCATTTGCGTGGCCTAAGAATATCTGCGTTAAGTGGAAGTTCACTTCTCCGTGTCGTCTACCAGGATTAGTCGGTGGGCCCACTGACTTTTGGGGGAGTTGTTCCATCCCCTTTGCCCCTTAACCATGGGTGCGGCTCTAGTGGTCTTCCGAATACCTCTTGTTCCACGTTGTTCGAAGCACTCTAGGTCCTCTTTTATGACCATGCCTATTGACATCCTCCCCGCTAGGACGCAAACCACGTCGCGTGCTACCGTTTGGTATGCACTATCCACTCTTAGGCACATAAGCCTGTGCGTACTCTCTAGCTTACTAGTGTAGCTCTTGGTACTCAAGGCGGTGATCCATGCCGGCCTTAAGTATGGACAGGGCGACACTGGCCAGGGGTTTACGCTTATTCCCTTGCACCGCCGAGCTATTCGACATCATGCGGGATAGTGCCAATATAGCCATATTTTTTTTCTTGCAGGCGCAATCGACGTGACTGATAAAGGACAGCTTATCGTCGATCATGACTCCAAGAAACCACAAAGACCTCTACGACTCGATGGGGCAGCTACCTACATTGATCATCGTATATTGCTCCGATTTTCGATTATTTACAACCGTCACCTCAGTCATATGGTTGGCTAGCTCCAGTTGCCTGGAACTCATGCATCTCTCCACAATGCCAATGGAGTGCAAGGCCGTTAGCTGGAACTCTTCAATGGATTCGCCCTGGTGATGTCGTACGCGAACTCGACTATCTTCGCCCTGTTCGGGAACTCAAGCCTACTACTCATGGTACTACTCATCGTACATCGTGTTCCATAGCACCGGACCCAGGATCGAACTTTGTGGTACGCTTGCGGTGATCTGGACACGTTTCTGGCCTGCCTCTGTGTTGTGTACCAGTACGTGATTCTGGAAGTAGCTTCCAAGAATCTTGTACAGGTACCCAGGAACCTGAAGGCGTTGGAGCGAGTCGGAGATAGCCACCCAACTGGCGCTATTGAACGCATTTCTCACGTCAAGGGTGACCACTGCATAGTAGCGTACTCCTCGCCTCTTGCGCTGGATTGCCACCTCAGCCGTCTTTCTGACGGACAGGATGGCATCCACCGTAGACTTCTCTTTACGGAAGCCAAACTGGTAGTTAGTTAGACCGCCTATACCCTCCGTGAATTTTGTCATTGCTCTCTCGAGCACCTTACCCGCTGTATTCAACAGACATATAGGTCTATATGCCGTTGAATCTCCTGGTGGCTTCCCTGTCTTTGGTAGCAAAACTAGGGTCTGAATTTTCCAGGCGTCCGGGAAGACGCCCTCGTCCTGACACCTTTGCATCACCACCCTCAACATTTCGGGATCCAGCAAGATAGCCGTTTTGATGGCCAGGTTCAGAATACCATTCGGTCCCGGCGCTTTGTTCACCTTTAGCGACTTTGCTATCGGAATTTCTTCGTTCCCCCCGGCCCCCGTTACGCTGTTGTCAATGTCCACGTGGTTACGGGTGTTCGGCTGAGCCGCCTACCCTTCCGTCGCTATGACAGCGGTAAGGTCTGGGATACTGGAACGCTGGTCATGGAACAAATCTACGGCGATAGAGGGCCATAGACTCAGGTTGTATTCGGAAAAAGTCCCCCAACGATCACCTGCAGCAGCTCTGGTGATTGCTCGATTAGAGTCGCCGTTCCTCGGATTTTCACCCCACGGATTCGTATTGGCCTTCTGACACAGGCCATCGAAGCAGGCTCACTTGCTGGCTTTTATCTCCCTCTTTAGTGCGGCCTTCGCGGCGACTTGCGCCCCTCTACGCTCGACTATATTGGTGTCTGACCGCGCTCTTTGCATCCTTCGTCTTGCGTGGAGGCATGTTCTTCGGAGATCGGTAATCAAATCCGTTCACCAATACACCGGCGATCTTTCATTCCTCGGTTTGACTTCCCTCGGCATGGCCGCATTGCACGCTCGTGTAAGTGTCATAACGAGTCGTTCACCGCAAGTTTCCTGGGATTCACGGAAGTTTCGTTCCCTCTCAAGTGCCTGTTTAAAAGTCTCTACGTAAAAATAGAACATCCTCCATCTGTAGGCGAATGGGGTGGATGCTCCTCTTTCCGCACGCTGCCTTGTATTGTGGACGATACAATAACGAACCACCAAGATGTCCACTATGGGTGTAGCCATCAGCCACCCTCCAATTGTTAAGCAGCCCAGGACTGCTCAATGTTATATCGATTATCGATTCCGCTCCGTTTTTATGGTAGGTACTTTTGGTTCCCACGTTGACTAGATCCACATTGAGCCTAGCCAAAGCCTTCAGAAGAATCTGGCCCCTGGGGTTGGTAAGGCGGCTCCCCCACTCGTGCGCCCAAGCCGTTGAAGTCCCTGGCTATTACCAACGGGCTTAAGCCAGGTAGCTCCGTTGTCATCCGATCGAGCATATTCGAAAACTGTTTAATCGACCATCTTTGCGGTGCGTAGCAGCTGCGGAAAAACACTCCATTCACTTTTACAACCGCGAAGCCGTCATTTGTGGTAGACACAACCTCCTAAACCGGTTACTTGCCTGTCGTCCATAATGCCGCCATATTGGACCTGTCCGCAACCCAGTCGCCGTTGCCGGCTGGGATGCGGTATGGGTCTGAAATTATAGCGATATCCGATGCCGACTCGCGAACTGTCTGACGCAGCAGTTGCTGGGTGGCCTCACAATGGTTCAGGCTTAGTTGGGTTACCTGCATTACGATTGACTCGATGAGATACCCTTAGTGGCCGAGCACTTGCCCCCCATGATGTGCTTATTGTCCGGTTT
This sequence comes from Aedes japonicus, assembly GCA_034211315.2. NCBI lineage: Eukaryota > Metazoa > Arthropoda > Insecta > Diptera > Culicidae > Aedes > Aedes japonicus. Next base: position 117,774 of record JASCZW010000179.1, on the reverse strand, counting down.
CCCGGCGCACATCAAGCATTTGGGGTGACCTTTGGAACTTTACTCAGCTAGGAGCTTGACCTCCAGCTCTTCCCTAACCTTGCATGCAGCCTGCACTGTCATGCATAGCCTAAGGTAGCTCAGTTTCAGGTCCTTAGCAATGTTGTTGCGCGATGACGTAAACTCGATAATCGCTTTCAACTGCTCGAACACCTCCATCGCTTAAGGAAAGGTTTCCTGCATTCTATCTATGGCCCGGATGAGTCCTGGCCCATCCATGGCCACGCTTAGCTTGGTGGCACCTGTTTCCGATGCCGTGGCACTTCTGCAAGTGTTGGACACGCAAGATCTCTCGGTTTTATGCGGTGGGGACCTCGCAAGGCCGCCTTTAGCGAACAGATTCGCTTTCTCCTGGGGTTTCATCGTTCCTGAGGTATTACCCTTCATTTGGTTGGGTCCCACTCCAGCCGCTATTCAAGCTCACGTGCAGTAGTCGCTATAGTGATCCCATGGTTATCCATGCAAGCTTGAAGGCAGGCAGTGAGACCATGCGACGTTTGACACGGCCCTTCATGGGGAACCCTGTTTAGAGCCTGATCAGCGTAAATCAGGTATAGGGTCATCAGAACCTACTCCCGTCCGACTACTCCGAGTTCAGTTTAGCCTCTCTAACACAGGATAAAAATTTGTAGTAAAAACTACAATTTTACCCAACTAGGTCTATTTTCAATACTACACCCAAAAGTTGAAATGTTAGCAAAAAATGCAATTGCAGTTTTTGCAATCATATCTTGAAAAATCCGCATGATTCTGAAAAGGCAATTTTGCCCATCATGATCCACAAAGCTTTTTATGGTATAAACAAAGCCATGCAAGAGTGTGCAAGCGGTTATCGGTGTGTGTTTACTCCCTCGACAGTCGCAGCAACCATTGGGCTTTGTGCAACCGTCAACAACTTCTCAATATAGGTGAGACAATGACACAGAACGCCGCTACACCATTTGCCACTGTTGCTATTCCTCTGTCAAGTGTTCTATTTTTGTTTTCACTCGTCATCACACTCTCGTCTCCCTCTCATCAAGTCACCATGCATTTTATGAAATAAACGAAGCCATGTAAGTGTGTGCGACCGACATTTGCTTCATTGTATTAACGTTGAGTGCTTCGACAACCGAAGCAACTGCAGGGCATTTATTGCAATTACCTCAACTTGTCATGGTGGCTAGATAGTTACAATGAAGAGCCGTCACGCTGACGGCTGCGGTTCGATTCTCAGTTGCGGATCGAGATCATTTTTTTGCGAGCCATTGAATTTACTACTACTAATAAACTGCACAACCTCCCGCACACATTGAATTTTTCTAACCGAATTGATGTGTTGCTTTTTTGCCCACGACCCGATGTTGCATTTTTTCTCCAAGTTACGATCCATTACGAGAAATGAAACCAAATCATGCGAAATTGCATTACAATCTTGCTTTTTTATTTCGGGTGTACCATGCAATTTCAGTCAAATTTACTGAATTAACAATTTTGACAGTTCGTCAAATGCGTCATTAGCTATCACTGGTAGCATCTTACAGGCTAAGCTCAGTTTACCCAAAATCGCAAAAATATGCACCTACCCATTTATGGGCAAACTTGACTTTACCCGTATTTGAGTAAATTTTGAATCAGAAAAATACTCTAATATGGATAAGTACACCCAAAAGTTGAAATTGTAGCAAAAAATGCAAAATTGCAATTTTGCAGTTTTGCAATCATATCTTGAGAAATCCGCATGATTCTGAAAAGGCAAATTTGCCCATCATGTTCCACAAAGCTTTTGTGGTATAAACAAAGCCACGCAAGTGTGTGCAAGCGGTTATCGCTGTGTGCCTAGTGCCTCGACAATCGCAGCAACCGTTGGGTTTTTTGTTCCACCGTCAACAACTTCCTCAATATGGGTGAGACAGTGGCACAGAACGCCGCTACGCCGTATGCCTCTGTTGCTATTCCGCTGTCAAGTGTTCTATTTTTATCTGCACTCGTCATCACACTCCTATCACCCTCTCATCAAGTCACCATGCGGTTTATGAAATAAACGAAGCCAGTGGAAGTGTGTGCGACCGAAATTTGCTTCATTGTTGTAACGTTGAGTGCCTCAAAAACCGAAGAAACTGTAGGACTTTTATTCCGTTCACCTCAACTTGTTGTGGTGACTGGATGGTTACAATGAAGAGCCGTCATGCTGACGGTCGCGGTTCGACTCTCGGTAGCGGATGGTAATCTTTTTTTTTGTGCGCCATTGAATTTACTACTACTAATCAACTGTACAACATCACGCACACATTGAATTTTTCTAATCGAATTGATGTGTTGCTTTTTTGCCCATGACCAATGTTGCTTTCTTTCTCCAAGTTGCGATCCATTACGAGAAAGGAAACCAAATCATGCGAAATTGCATTACAATCTTGCTTTTTTATTTTGGGTGTAGTAATGTTCCCTTAAATGAGTATGTGCACTTTTCGCGATTATGAGTATTCTTCACCCATATGTGGGTAATCTGAACTAAGCGTGTAGTTACACGTTGTTAGTTTTATCGTAGTTTTACAACATTCTTGAAGTTTAATTCATGGTCTTCAGAACCTTAATAAAACCCAAATTGTTACATGGAATGTCCGATCTTTGTTTCAGCCACTGCAGCAATTCCTGAAATCACTGCTTATTTTCTTGGTGTACTTTAACACTACTTGGTCCTTAGACGTCTACGTCTTTCGTGTGGTGATGGCCACAAGTTGCATGAAATGTCTCTGGAGCAGCTTCACGGGGCCAAAACAAGGGCGCAAAAACTGTATCTGTGGATTTCGGACAACAGGGCAGGTGCACACTGTTAGATGTTGAAACATATGTGGAGAAATGTCCACAAACGTTTCCAGGGCTGCAGAAAACGGTAAATTGTAAAAACACAATATCGGTGGAGGTAGATCTGGATGTCACTGACTGCTCGATTGCGCTTAAAAAAAATGGCCAGAATGTGCGGGTGTGGCAAGCTGGCAAGCTACTGTACTTGTGGTTTGCTGTCGTCAATTTTCTGCACCACGAAAAACTCTGAGATCTACCTAGAGGCTTGAATATAAAGTTCTCATGAAAATTATGTTCAATCGGAACCGCAAGGTTTTGAAAATATTAGGACTGTACCACACTGCAGGGCACAAAACCCATTCGATAGTCAAAATACAAAAGAACACGTAGTTCAGAAAATTTTCAAATATTTCTGAAGCATTAGTTCAGGAATGACAGTAATTTGTGGTCAACTTCTCGATTTATATACCCAATATGCAAAACTTACCGACCGAAATGATTGATTATATGACCTATATTATCTTTCCTTGGATGACCATTGATAAACGTATCTCAGCAGGCGATGCCAACTGTTAATACTATCATCGCATAAAAACGATTTTACTCCAGAGATAAAATCGCTGCGATGTCGGTTACGTACATAAAGGGTGTTGCGATTAAAATTTGGTCAAGCTATCGACTGATGTTTTTAAATTTTGATTGAGGATCACTGAGTATGAGTACAACTAAAATCTTCAGCTCTGCATCTAATAGGGTCTTTTAGGAGTAAGTGGATTATGATATTTCTTGATGATTAATAATATACCCGTATTCCTTTTCTTTTTTTTAAATTCTGACAAGTGCAACTACTGAAAAAACAATTTCAAAATATTATCATTACAATCATTATTATGATCGCAAGACAACAACATGCTATTTCACCATGAAATACACTACAAAAAACAGACTGCCTAAACTATCGAACCAATCATTGATTTCAATAATCAAAAACGTTAAAAAGGGGTTGCATATTCCGACAGGCCAGCTTGCTGTCACTTTGCATAAATGTCACTGTTGGTCGAAAGGTCCGGAAGTGGCAGGTTGTGGCTTCGAAAAGACCCTACTTTTACCTAAACTCACTGAGAAACTAAGAAACACTGAGAAAGAACTAATTTATTTTTTGGATGCACCGAAGAAATTAAAATACTTGAATATAGCCTGTAGTCTGTCTTCCTTGAACAATTTTTCATGACTGACTTTATTCTATCGCAGATACATATTTCAATCCAGTTAGAATACCCAATAGATTCGAATGTATTGGTGAGAACTTTTTATAGCTGGTTGACCTAATCTAATGTTGGTTCTGTAGTACATTGTATCCGATCCTAAACAGTCACTTTGCTAACTTCATGCCAGTTTGTAAAAATAAATATTATTAGAATTTTGGTTTAAAACTCGAGAAAAAATTACTAGAAAATGAGGTGGTGAGAATTAAATTAAATTACTAATAAGATTTTTCTCAGCAAACATAAACAATTTCTAATACAGTGAGTATGTTTGCCACCTTTCATTTTTTGGTTGCCGTATAAATTTCCTACAGTATAAACTTCTTGTTCGATGTCTCCCTAAACCTAGGTTTTGTCTTCGATTACCACGCAATCGAACATCGTCAGTATCATCTTATTTTTTTGTTTACCGCCGGGATTTCGAGTCACTATTTTCTTATTTTGTTTTTGATGTCTCCCCAAAACCAGGATTCCTAGTTGTCCAATTCGACCACTCTCAACGATTTAGCTTACTCGGCGCGCGAGTAGTTCGGGGTTTCGCGATCTGCGCGCAGAAATTTAATGCATCATTATAGATTTATAACTGAGGATCATATGTCAAAATCAAAACAAATGCATCATTTTAAACTCACACACCTTTTTCAAAATGAAGGGTGTCCAGGTTTGTAAAGGCCAGGTTCTTTTTCAAATAAGGTAAAAATTGGCAAAGTTTGGAAATTTTTTTTTTGGCAAAGGAAAGACATACAAAAACTCAGTTTTGGTATTTCGATTGGATATAGTTTATATTTTATTTCATATTTTTTTACAAAAAAAAACAAAATGGAGCCCGCAATGTGACTTGGAGTTAGATGGTAGTTCTGTATCTGCGTGCATTGTAGCTGCTCATACGTTTGCTAGAATACAAAATCGTTTTCATAAGTCGATTCTGCATTAAATTTGGCGGAGTCTGACGTAGCCAAAATTTGAATAGCTTTAAAATTGAAAATTTGGTTCTAAGTTTAAGTTTGGGTATCGCTTTTTCGTGTTATTTTCAATGTTAGACTATATTAGACTGTATAAAAAATATTTATTATCAAAAACTTACATTTATAAGATCAACACGCTTCGATGAAAAATGATTACTTTTCCGGGGTCAAAAGTAGAAGTTAATTGGTCGAGGCGTTTTTTAAAACATTGCACTGCACACTGGGCCAGAATGAAAAGTTAGCAGGAATAAATTATTTTCACTATGAAGATGCGACCTTAGAACAAAACTGTCTTGGACAAAGTTAAAGCTTATAATCAGGGCTTTAACTTGACATCAGTTTCAGTTAGGGTGGTCATTGAATATATTGAAATAAAAATTCTATCTTTCACATTTCTTGACATAACGCAATACCATGTTCGGCAAGTTCGACAGTTTTTCCTTATTAAATTTAAAGCAACTTTGCTGAAGAAACCATAGTCGTAGGTCTTTTGTGTCATTAGTTATGATCATTTTTACGCTTAAGAGTAGGGTGGCCCTGAAAAAATTAGTATTTTTCGCCTAAATTTTTCATTTTAAGTTTTATGAAAACGTTGATTTCAAAAAACTTTTAGAACTTGATAAAACACACACTTTGATGAAGAAAAAACGTAATTTCATACATCTGTTCGAAAGATATCGTGGTTTTAGTGGTTTTTGTATATCAATACTCAGGTGAATTTAGAAGAATTTGGGGTTAAATGGTACTATGAATGTATGCCCTTTTTAAAAAAAAATTCTTGATCTTTTCTTAAATGTTGATGGCAATGACGAATAAATCACTATATTTCAATAAAAAACTAATATTTGCATTGTGTTAAATTTAAATCGATGAAAAGGGAAAATGGAAATGTATGAGTTTCGATTATATATTCTTCAAATAGCTCATCTAAACGCAAAACCAAGGAACAAAACCTATGCAGAGTGAATTATTGTTTTCATTATCAAAGGGCCAATAAATCATATGTAAAAATCTCTTAAGTATTTCAAACACACTTTTTACAACTAAAACAGGCTCTCGTTATACAAAAAAAAATTGATTCAAATAACCTCTTTCCATTTTTGGAAATATGGAACAACTTTGTCTAACATGGTATTGCGTTATGTCTTGAAATGTGAAAGATTGAATTTTTTTTTTAATATATTCAAGGACCACCCTAACTGAAACTGATGTCAAATTAAAGCCCTAATTGTACGCTACAACTTTGTCCAAGACAGTTTTGTTCTAAAATTGCATCTTCATAGTGAAAATAATTTATTCCTGCCAATATTTCATTCTGGCCCAGTGTGCACTGTAGTCCAGATCACGAATTTACGAGGAAACATGCTCCCAGCGCCTAAACTTGAAACTGTACAGCAAAGTGATGTTGTACAACATGGTTTGTATCATTAAGGCCCACTTTTTGATGTTGATTAAAATTAGGGTGGTCCCCATTTTCACGGAAATACAAAAACTAACTCTTTTATTTGCAGAAATAGGCTTTTACATTTTTAAGCAAGTTGTAGCGCAGAAAATTTCATGGAATTTTTCATATATTTTTTTTTGTAGCTAGAAAATTGACCGATTTAGAGCAATTTTCCCTGATCAACTTAGGGTGTACCATAAAAAAATGTTTTTTTTTGTCCTAACTTTTTTATTTCAATTCCCACCGTAAAGTTGTACTACGATTAGTTTTAGAACTTTTAAAGACGCGTACTTTGGTATACAAACTTTGTCGCTAGCTTCTACCAATCAATAGTTATTGAACTTTTTCTAAAAACAATACGCCCTTTTCAAATGTTGATTTCTATGATTAGGGCAAATAAAAAAAAATAAAGACTTCAATTGAAAGGGCAATTTATATTGTTTAACATATGTGAAAACTAAAGATATATTATTTCGGTATCTTGAGAAAATTAAATTTGAATCTGGGGTGGTTTTAGAAGAAAAACTTCAATAACTATTGATTGGTTGAAGCTTAATATATATTGAATTAATATATCAAAATACTCGCCTTTAAAAGTTCTACAACTCTTAGGAACAGAATTTTACGATGGAAATGGAAATAAAAAAGTTAGGACAGAAGAACTTTTTTTTATGGTACACCCTAAGTTGACGAGAGAAAAGTTGCTCTAAACCTGTTTGTCCCAAATTTTTTGACAATATACTAAATAAAAATCGATTTTTCCAACATTTTGAATGAGAGTCTGGCCTTAAATGCACACCTAAAAGAGATGCGTCAAGTTTGAGTCAACCAAATTTTTACCGTAGCACCCTCGGGATTGCAGAATTGTCGTTCACTCAAGCGATCGGAATAAAATATTGACGTCGCCATATTCAACTGCAGCCTGTCAAGAGCGCTCTGACCCAAGGCCAATCAGTCGCGCTATTGTGATTCTAATTTTCCACCATTTTTACCGTCCTGAAAGCCATTTTTCCTTCTCAAAGAACTCCCGCCATGCCCTAGCAGGGAATATCCTCAGCAGTTTCTTTCACTTAACCGCATGCCCATTCCGCATGGATTGAATAAAACGAATCTGACGGAATAGTCATACTTATATAGCTCTACCCACCCACTCGGTTGCGGTCGCCATCGCCGTGAGTCGCTGTGCTTTCCTCGGAAGGCAGACGAAGCTAACGGAGTCGCATTTATCGTTTGTCTGGAGCATGGGGAAATCGTTCAATGGTTCCTAGAAAAACCCTACTCAACTGGGCATGAATAAATTCATAATCCTTCATAACAAGCGGCAGGACGCCTCCCCACCGTGTTATCATCACCTCGATGTCGAACGGTTAAAGGGATTAACGTAGGAGGCCATCAAGTACTTCAAACCAAGAGCCTCAGTAGGAGGCCGTGATTGGACAGGATTTTTTTCTTGCATTTTAGTAACTCAATCTATTCTAGAGATATATTTCAAAACGTCCTATCTGCGATGAACGACAACTAAATGTTTATTCCTCATGTTGAACATACAACAATGCTTATTTATTATCGAAAAATTAACTCGGTTAGTAGAACAAGACCATTTGAAAGTATGGTCCAGTTTATCCCAAAGCGTCCTTTCGAGGCAGGCATTTTTTTTTTCGTGACCCGATTTTATCACCATTTATTGGCTCTAGCTGCCGTTGAAATGCACGAATATAGGCCATAAGGTTATTTTCGGTTCCCATACGGTAGAAGGTGGCTGCCATTTTCTCACTCTAGCGTGGAACAATTTTAACTGCAGCTCGTAACGATTTCCACTGTTCGTTCTAAATTGGTACCGTTTTATGGCTTTCTGGTCAGGACCTTTTTCTCTCCCATTCTATGTAAGCTCGTTTTTACTTGAAGTTTTGTTTGAGAGGTTAAGCTATATACTTTTAACGGAACAGGAAAATAAATCATTTTGAAGTGGAGCGCCGTTAAATGTACGGTTAATGAAACAACAAAAATTGGAAATATCCGGGCGCTCCGTTAACAGATTTTGCATCAAACAGCTATTTTTATAACGCAAATAAAAATAAAATAGAGATTGAACAAAAGATGGATAGCAACCCACGTGGAATTTGGGTCATCCATTCGAGAGAATATTTACATTTTCCAGCATACATGCAAAGCCTCCGTATGTTCAACAAGGAAAACCATCGTCGTTCAAATATTTTACCATCTAGAAAGCTCAAGCACATGTCAAATGCATCAAACTCTCACTTTGATCTCTTTGCTCGCTGAATCCTTATTCGGTGTTGATTTTTGCCCCAAACGAGTTTATTTGTTTGTTTTTTTTTTCAATGCGCTTCTCGACCCACAGGCAGCTGGATTGCATCAGTGATTTTCCAGAGCTTAGATGCTTTGAATTTTATGTTTTTATTTTATGTGTGAGTGGGTAGGGCTTAAAGTTTGCATTTAAAAAAATGGACAAAAATTTTCGACTTTTCGTGGGTTTACCTTCACCTGCACTACATGCAGCATCAATCATTCCTCTGTTCGGGACATAAACCACTGCGTCAGATAATTTGATTTATTGTAGTACACTAAAGTTTTTTTTTTTGCACGGTTTTTTTTACACGGGTAGTTTTCGGCGATAACGTTTTGGGCTAAAAGTTATCATATGGCAATTTTTTCCCAAAATTCACAATTTTTGGTGTTAATACTCAAAACGTATTTTGACCATTGCGTGGAAAGTTAACGCATACAAACAAAATTGAAGCAACATAAATTGTTTAAGCATATGAATTTATCAACTCTATTTAGTCTTTTTTTACACGGTTTCTTACTAAAAGTGGACCTTATCCCCGTGCAAAAAAAAACCTTTGTGTATATCCCGTATCCTTTGTTTAGTGCTTGTCGAGTTACTTCATCACTATTGAGAAATGGTGAAGTATTCGGTGTTGTTACAGTTGTCATTATTTGTTTTATTGGCAATGATTCAGGTTTTATTGAAAGATTCCGCAATTTAAACCCTTTGTGAGTGACAGCACTCTTCAAAGGCGGCCCCTCTATCAGTCAAAACCAGATTCATTGCAAACAAATCAACCAATGATTTCAATACTGACCATGCATCAGAACCCTAGTCCTAACCAATTCAAACTATAGAACATCAAATGAAAAATGAGAATTCACATAAATGAAGACTAACCATGTTTTCCTTATTCCAAGCGCATCCTCGGTGGATGAAACCGAGTATTACCGCTTTTCACAAGACATAAAATGTAATAAGGACTATTATACGTTCCTTTGCCTACAAAAACAAATATGTTCCCTAGCTTTAATTAATTCAGACTTGGGTTCGGTGGTAGATCTGATACCCCGTAACGCATCATGAAAAGGTGATCTACCAGCGTTACGGGTCATTCCGAAGAGTTTCTTTCAGAACCGGGTGCTGATCTACGAGACCGCTATGGGCGGAAACCGGTCCTCAGCCCAACACTGAAACAATCGGCATAAATTAAAACTAGATGCACGTGCCTGAGGTGACCACAAAATGGAGGTGCCGAGAGTCAGCAACCGCAAAACAGTGCAGCAGGCTGAAATCACCATCGGAGGACGTGCCGTAGCCTCGAAGTGCATGCGGAAGTATCTGGATGTGATGATCATCGACCAGCTAAACTTCAACAGCCACGTTGATTATGCCTGCGAGAACACGGCGATGGCCTGAGATAACTAGAATCATGTCGAATAACTACGAACCTAGCAGTAGTGAGCGGTGTCTACTAGCTCATCGATAATGAGATACGCAGGTCCAGCGTGGGTCGCAGCGCTGAGAACCAAAATAAAGTGGGTGTAGTTGAACTGTACATTCCGGCTTATGGCCAGTCGAGTCCTGAGTGTGTACAGAACGATATCATCACTCTGGCGGTGGACAATAAGTGTTATTAGTGGATTAATATCAGAGGGGCTCAAAAACTGGTGAAAACGAAGTGCCCACGATTCGTCCTATTGCGAATTGAGACGCTTGCCATTAGCGGGGTAGGTCCAGCCCAGTGACGTCGTCTATAGAATGTGTCGTGAAGAAAGTGCGTGGAATATTTATTTACATATTAATGTATTGATATAATTCCAACTGACTTAACATCTTATTGGAATGGGAAAAAGCCATGAGGTGTAAAAAACCCCTATTTCTTAATCGAACACTACATAAATCAACATGAATAGAAGGAATACAAAGCAAGCAAAACTAAATTAATTCTAGTTCACACACAAAACTTGTCAGTAAACTTAAAATAATCTGCCGTGATGGATTCAGTTGTCTAGTGCCTACGCCATTAATGCCAGTGTAGTAAAGGCCACCATTTCTGAACTAGCGGCTCTATTGGATAAATGGAATAAAATCGGACTGGGATTGCTAACTAATATTGAAGATAACGTCTTAATTGAATGGTAGTTGAATGAGAAGTGAACAAATATTTGATTGTTTCAATAAGCTTGATTCTTCGATGGTTACTTTGATCAAGTCTTGAAGTGTTTCATCCACTAGAAGCGTTGCATCTGCTCAACACTCTTCCTCAACGCTGCTACTGTAGTCCACATGCTTCCGAAGAACCTCCAATCGCACTCTTAATAAAGGCTTTGTCAAAAGATCAGCGGTCATCGATTCTGTAGGACAATACACATAATTGATGATCCCCTTCATTTTCAAATCTTTGGCGTAATGAAATTTTGTAGATATATGCTTGGTCCGATTACTAAACTTTTCGGAGTCAAGCATCTTTAGGCAGCTTTGATTGTCCTCAAATAATGTCGTTGTTTCAGCTTTCTCCCCTAGGTCCACCAGTGAACGTCTCAACCAGACTGCTTCTTGTGATGCTTCAGATAGGGATACAAATTCCGCCTCCGCTGTTGATAGTGAAACACACGTTTGCTTCCGATAAGCCCACGAGATTGTTCCTCCGCAATATGACCACTATTGGATTTGTGATCGTTGCGGCATTCAGCCCAATCTGCATCAGCGTAATTAGTCAGTCCAGATCGATCACTGCTACTGCTCAGCCTAAGCTCCATGTTCATAGTCCCTTTTAGGTAGCGAACAATCCTCTTCAGCTCGTTCCAGTCTTGCTGGGTTGGACAGCTTACCTTGCGGCTCATGATTGAAATTGCTGCCGCAATGTCCGGTCTACTATTAACAGCAATATACAACAGCTGCCCTACTACCTTCTGGTACTGTTGATTGTTAGGTAGAAGGTCATCAACCTCTTCGATCTTCATACATCCAACGTTCAACGGAATAGCTGATACTTTCGCATCTTGAAGACCAACGGAATTAACAACTTCCTCAATGTATTTCCGCTGATTAATGTGAAAATCTCCGGTCCCGTTTCACTTCGATTCCAAGGTAAAACCTGACCTCACTAAGGCTGCTGACTTCAAAATTGCTGTCTAGAGCTCGCTCCAAAACGATGATCATCCTCTCGTCTTCGCTTGCAATGATGAGATCGTTCACGTAAACAAGTACGTAGCACCATTTTCCGTTGAACTGCTTCCGGTAAAGGCAGGGATCTGCCTCACATCGCTGGAATCCATTTTCGACTAGCACCTCGTTGAGCCTTTGGTTCCATGATCGAGCAGCTTGTTTAAGCCCGTATAAGCTTCTATTCAAACGGCACACCTTGTTTTCCATACCATTGACGACAAATCCGGGAGGCTGCTTCATGAATATCTCTTCCTCAAGGTTGCCGTTGAGGAATGCCGTTTTAACATCAAATTGCTTGACGGTCGTTTTTCTCTTTGCTGCAACAGATAATAGGGTACGAAAAGTCGTTTGACGAACTACTGGTGCAAAAACTTGATCATAGTCCGTTACAAAGCGCTGGCTGAATCCTTGAGCCACCAATCTGGCTTTATAGCGTACGATAATGCCTTTCTCGTTCCGTTTGTACTTATACACCCACTTGCATCCAATGGTTCGACGCCCCGCCGGCAAATCAACCAGGTCCCATGTCTCATTTGCTTCAATGGATCCAAGTTCTTCTTCCATAGCTTTCTTCCACTCCGCACTGTGTGGGCTGGCCAAAGCTTGCTTCAGCGTTTTCGGCTCTTCCTGCATTGAAATTTTTGCTGTACACGCATACCTTTCCGGGGCTCTGCCAAAATTCTCCATTTCCGATCGTCGTGCCGTGCTCGGTTCGTCCTCACAAGGTTCTGCAGGCTGGAGCTCTATGTTGTCTTCACCAAAATCCTCTGGCAGACTCTCGTAATCCAGGTCATCATCGTCAAGCTGATCATCATCAGGGCCGGTTTCAATTGCTTCATCTGGTACCACAGGTTCCTCCCGATTGAAGTCAATAGATGGATATACCAAATCTTGCTCTACTGGCTCCGGCTCGGGTCTGCAGGTAGCCAGAAATTCAACATAACGACTTATAGTTACCTTTCCTGTTGCTACGTCCAGCAAACTGTAAGCTTTGGACACCTCGCTATATCCGACGAACTTGAGCCTTCTTGCCTTTTGATCGAGCTTACCACGCTTTTCACTTGGCACGTGACAATACGCGTCCACTCCGAACCGCTGCATGTGTCCTACATTTGGCTTCTTTCCGAACCACTGTTCATATGGTGTACCATTGATGGTCCTCGAAGGCAGTCGATTCTGCATATAATTCGCCGTCATTATTGCTTCTCCCCAAAAACGATTGTCCAGGTTCGCATCAATAAACATGCACCTGGCCATCTCCACCAGATACCGATTCTTCCGTTCGGCGCTCCCATTTTGCTGAGGGGTGTACGGAGCGGTGAACTGGCCAATAATACCGTGTCTTTTCAGGAATGCTTTTACTTTATTGCCAGTATATTCTCCGCCTCGATCGGACCGAAGAATCTTAGGTGTTTTTCCCAAATTGCGTCTTCATCAGCAGGACGTACTCTTCCAATCTCTGGACCGCTTCAGACTTCTTTCGCAACAAATAGACGACCGTATATTTACTATAGTCATCTATGAACGTAATGAAATACCGCCTTTCATCAAAAGTCTTCGTTCTCATGGGTCTGTACCAGATCCATTACATCAGATGATCCACTTTCCGATACTTTCGGGAACGGCTTCCGATGCATTTTACCCTGGATGCAAACTTCGCACTTTTCAGTGCAATGGCAGCTTCTAAGCTTCATTCCTTCAGTCAGATCTTGCAGCTTCACGATAGCTTCGCAATCTCTATGACCTAATCGCCTATGCCACGTATGAACGCACTCGTTGCTAATTGTTGCCATAGATGACTCTCATCGGCTTGACGCAGAACGAATAAATTTCCAGCAGGCTCCGCAACAGCACATACTTTTTCACCTTTCAAAATCCTGGCGCCACTCGCATCGAATGTTATGACGAATCCCTTTTGCACCAAGCGCTTCACAGACAGCAAGTTGTATTTCATCTCTGGAACGTACAATACACCTTCCATCGGAACATCATGCCTTCTCCCATATCCATTGATGACGCCGATTCGACCAGTACCACGACCCTTAGAACGTACCTTTGTTCCGTTTGCGACCCAAACGTCCTCCGTTATCGTCTCTTCCAGATGGTCGAAAAACTTCCGGTAATTAGCTATATGGCAGGTCGCTCCAGAATCCAGTATCCACTTTGCGTCAGCTTCTCTTGAATTGCCCATCAGGAACGCGTAGTTATCACCATCTTCATCGTCATTCTGCTTCACATGATTTGCTTAATGGTGCTTGCTTACGGGTTTACTGCCTTTTTCTCTTTTCCACGCCATGAATTTTTCACAATCCGCTTTTTGATGTCCCGTTTTCTTGCAGAAGAAACACTTGCCTGGTCTAGCCTTGGAATCCACATAATGAACACCTTCGATATCGTCATCATTTGCATTCCGCTGAATTTTCTTCTGCCATTCGTCGATGAGCTTCCCTTTCACCATGTCCACAGTCAAATCTGCTTCCGGTCTTGCTTCAAGGGCAGTAACCAGCGTCTCATACTCTTCGGGTAGGCTACTGAATAATATGGCAACCAGCCACTGGTCGTCAAGAATCTTCTCCGGTTGCAGTGTGTTCAGCTTCTCGAATAATTCCGCCATTTTTGATACGTGCGCCTCCATGTTGCCGTGCTTCTCCAAACGCAAACTGCAAATTCTCCGCATCACCGACACCTTCGTGGTTAACGTCTTCTTCACATGAAAGTTTTCGAGAGTCTTCCACGCTTCAGCTGCCGATTTGGCCTTCCGTGTGTGAATCAATTGATTATCTTCAACGGCCAATCCTATCGTCGCCAGCGCTTGCTCATCCTTAGTCTTCCATGGTTCCGTCACTGGTTCTGGCTTTGCATCCGCTACAGCCTTCCAGTTGCCTTCCTTCGTCAGGATCAGCTTCATCTTGAAGCTCCAGTTGTCATAATTCGAGTTATTCAGCTTCGGGAATGGACACCATCTTGTCCACCATCTTGATATATTTTAAATACGTTCTTTCTTCACCAGTTCCGATACCAATGTCCTGGACCCATAACCTATCGGATAAATGGAATAAAATCGGACTGGGATTGCTAACAAATATTGAAGATAACGTCTTAATTGAATGGTAGTTGAATGAGAAGTGAACAAATATTTGATTGTTTCAATAAGCTTGATTCTTCGATGGTTACTTTGATCAAGTCTTGAAGTGTTTCATCCACTAAAAGCGTTGCATCTGCTCAACAGGCTCTCCATCCAACAACGCTGAATTCGGTGACGGAAGGTCTCAGCGGAACAGTTGAAGTCACCCAGAGCGTAGAGTTCATTGAAGCGCAATGAACACGAGTTCCAAGCTGCAGAAAATGTCTTGTTCGCAATACTCGTTCAGAAGCGTAGATGAAGAGTTCGGCCAGAATTCCGGGAGAGTCGGTTTCACCTAGTAGCACTTTTGCTGCGAAAACTGCTTGCATGACTGTACGCCTATGCTCCAATGTTTCAATCCCCAAGAGTGAGCAACGATCCTGGTACGCAGGTAGGTTGACAGGATCATTCCAGCCTGATTCCAAGGTTACGAACAGTATCAACTTTTTTGCAGAGGTTGATTGATTTTCATGTAATCAAATGCAATTGGGTTCAATTTTCGATGGAATGTGATAATGAAGCATTTGCTAACACTCAGAGTGAGGAAATTCCTAGAACACCACTCTTCAAAGCTATACTGATCAAGTGTTGTAGTCGTAAACAATCAGCAAAACATCGCACAAGTACATAAATTTTCACATCGTCTGTATAGAACGACCTGCTGTTGGGTGGAAGTATCAGTCCGTGGATGAAAATTGAAAACAGCAGTGGTCTCAAGTTGCTGCCTTGAGGTACGCCCGACATATTAGTAAAGTAGCTCGATTGAGCTGAGCCGATCTTCACACAGAGTATCATGTCCGTTAGGTAAGATTTAAACCAACGAACTAAGTTATTTGACACGCCAAGTTTGTCTAACTTTGCAAAAAGTATAGCATGGTCCACCCGGTCAAAAGCAGCCTTGAGATCCGTGTAAACAACGTCGACTTGAGATCCAGTTTCCATATTCCGGAGACACGAGGAAACGAAAGGTGCAAGGTTGGTTGAAATCGATCTTCTGGGGTGAAACCCATGTTGTTCAGGAGAGATGTACTAGCAAACAACAAGTCGTTGACGATGATCTCGAAGACTTTTGAGCAGGCACAGAGCGATGTGATTCATCGATAATTTTCGGCTTTTTGTTTATCTCCTTTCTTGAACATCGGGATCATGAACGAAGATTTCCAACGTGTTGGATATTTTCCCTGGCGAACGATTATATTGAAGTAGTATATTGAAAATCTTCAAAAGAGGAAACGTAAACACTGCAGTGCAATTCTTTAGTACACATGAAGGAATTCCGTCAGGTCGTGCCCCGTTTGAGAGTTTCAGCTTGCGGATTGCGGATTCAACGAGGTCCAATGTAATCGCAGGAATATCGAAGACGAACGCTTCTCTGGAAGTATCTCTCAGTGCTTCGCTGACTTGCTCCAATGCTGGCATGGTGTTAATGAATACACTTTTGAAGTGCTCAGACAGGAGATCACATTTGTCCACTGGTGTGCTGTCGCCAAGATGAATTTCAACCGGTAGCCCATTAACAGTCCTTTTTGTGTTCACAAATGACCAGAAGAACTTTGGGTTGCGCCGAAGGTTAGATTGGATTCGTTTTGAATAAATAATTCTTCTAAAGAAGACGATTGTACATTCGGTAATGGGTTCTAGCTGTCGAGAAAGTTTGCTTGGTAAATTGACTTCTAGTTTTGCAGTACTTACGAAGAGCCTTCGATCTCACACGTCGCAGGTACCGTAAATGAGCATTAGATCAAGCAGGTATACGAGCAGGTCTCCTCAGCGGAACAAAATCTGATATAGCCCGAGACACTACCTAGTCAAAAAAAAATCAACCGTTTCATCGATAGTGGAGCACGAGTCAAGGAACTGCCAATTGACTGGCAATTCACAAAGATTGGCTCATAGCAGTTCTACGGAAATTCAGGCCATGTGGAGCGTCGAGGTTAATTAAAGGTTCGGAGGCTTCGACAACAGCACATTCCATTACGGCAGCTTCGTTTGACAAGATCAAGCAGTCTCGAGTTACGATTTAACGTTGAATTCATTTGCGTTTAATTATGAAGGCTAAATCCATCAATCAAAGCAGAGCAGATGGGTGGCATATGCGAACGAAGAACTTCAATTGTGGGATGACCAATCACGGGAACATTCTAGATTAACCCAGACTGGTTATAATTGCTAAATAGTAAAGCGTAGACGTTGTGATCTAAACGAGATAGCGCCATAGCGAGCTGATATGGTCCACAATGCTGCTTAAATCAGATTTCCTATCGGGAGGTAGTACATGGCGCCGATACATAACTTTCTTTGTGGAGTTGTTATCTGGACCCTGTTCGAGTGAAGGGTTAATAGGAGTGGGATCCCGGCATCTCTGAAGTATTTTGGAAATTGCTATCAAGACGCCACCACGAGATTTTTTGCTATTTATGCGATTATGATCAAACTGTGAACTGATCTCCAAATAGTTGAGCGGACTGATTTTGATCATCAAGCCAGGTTTTGATTAGAACTATCACGTCGAAGTGAGACTCGACAGCAGCTAAGAAAAATTAATCTATTTTCGTTCGGAGGCCACGAACATTCTGGTAATAAGCCAGTAGTCCGTGAAGCAAAGCAGGCGTACAATCAGAGTGACTGGATTCGAAGGGCGCATCAAGTCTGGCTGGGCAAATAATGTACTTGTCTGAAGTAGCGTTTTGGAAGACCCTCTCCCCACTCCCACACGTAGGCCCGGGATGGCTGCAGATTGCTGGCGGGAATGGCTTGACTACGGTGAGGGGATCGAGAGCTTCCACAATACTATTCTCGGTGCTGTGCTTGAGGTGCTGTTTTCAAACTTCCTTGAAATAAGCTGGAATTGGAGAGTGAATCAGGTGTTGTCGGGCTAGTAGGAAAGTCGTACTTGCCTGTAGTTACGTTTTGGAAGACCCTTTCCCACACCCATACGTAGGGCCGGGGCGGCTGTAAGTCGCTGGCGGGAATGCAGAAGTCGGCTTTTCCTCAAAGTCGACTCTGACTACACTCTGACACATCACACGATGATCAAGTACAGGCCTATGAGTTGGGTTATGTAACAAATGCACAAAAAGGAAATGCTAGGTTTGACAGAAATTACTGGGATATTTCGAGTAAATTAAAGCTGAATATCGCCTAAATCGCGTCTATTGTATGAAAGATTCCCAACAATGTTGTATGAGATAGCAAACAACCTCGTTTTTTCGCTTGCTTTGGTTTGGAATTAAATGAAGGGAAAATTTTACGCGCAACACGTGAAAAGAAAGGATTCGAATTGGACCATGGCAAAAGGTGCGAATTGGACCAATCCGGAATTCACAATTCTCATATCGATAAAGCAAAAACAGTAATAAGAATCAACAAAAGCAAATTATCAGATGAAAGGTAGTTGCCATGAGCCTAAGAAACACAATAGTGTACATGAATTCATTCATTATTACTGAGATTGATCACGGTTATTCGATGCTAACACCTTCTACTGGAAAACTACACAGAAAAAAATAATTAATTTTAACAAGCACGTAAAATTTCGCCTCGTTTAATTCCAAGCCAAAGGAGGCGTAAACGACGCAATTGGTTGTAGTCCTTGATGCGCCATACAACAATGTTTGCAATCTTTCATACAACAGGCTTGATTCAGGTGTTGTCTGGCTTAAATTTACATAAAATACCCCATTATTTTCTGCCAAATCTAGCATTCCCTTTATGTGCATTAGATAACGCATAAAATTCAATGTTTCTTTTATCTGTGTAGATGAAGCGGCCTAATCAAATTCATAAAATCTTGACCATAACTGTCGTTTCTCTTTCTCTCCTTCCACAGAGTGACGGTTCGCTTCGTTTAACTAATCTATCACCCAAAGATGGCGGCACGTACACATGTTCGGAGATGGTACCCACCTTTACAACGGTGCAGATCGACGATCTCTCATCGACCGATGACAGCAACGGCACCACTGGTGATGGCATCCTTATGTTTGGTCTCAGGAACGACACCCGATTCTTGAACAATAGCAACAGCAGCGAAGAGAACGAACCTGAACTTCCAACATCGCCGCAATTTGACAGCACCCCGATCGGTATGTGCTGGTCAGACAGTTCAACGTCAAAGTGCGAACGCCACCACTGGCGGTGTCCAACTTTTTGTACGAGCCTCCACCATCATTGCCGTGCTGGTTTGGGAGGTGCTGCCCAACCGAACGGGGGCTACGCCATTCGGGACTTCACCTCCGAAATGCGCCGGTTGCGCATGTCCGACGAGGAACCGGAAGAACGCTGGGAAACAATCGATCCCAGGCACATTAGCCCGAACGCGGTGAGTTGGTTACATATTTGATTAGTTAACTAGCTTCTGTTCCTAAAACTTATTGTTTAATGAAAACAAAACAGCGACAGCTGGAAATCTATCACCTGATCCCGAACACGACGTACGAGTTCAGGATTTGGGCCAACAACGCCCTTGGAGCGGGAGAAGTCGTGACCATAACGGCTACCACGCTACCCGATATGGAGGAGAAAGGTAGGTTATGGTTATGGATTTTTACTTTGACTTCCAATCACATCACGAATCCAAACTTTTAAGACCTGATACGGCGGATCATGATCGATGCGCAGAACTTCGACACCCGCGTGTGGATCGCAGCAGTCGGCGTCGTCATGGGAACGCTGGTCATCCTCTCGCTGGGGACCTGCATCGTGCTCTACAAGGAGTGCCGCGAGCCAACCGGTACTAGTTTGCATTTTAACTGTTGTTGAACTACTCTACTTGCGTTTGTGTTCGGTAGTTTGGTCTGGTTTTGTTCATTTGACTCTTGTTGATTTTGGTTTTTTCATTCAGTTTTTGAAGTAGATGCAGTTTTTTTTTGCGAAAGAATTCGTTTTGGATCCTTTTACACTGTACTATATCGGACAACAGTTTTGTAGGAAGTTTTGTAGACATTGCTTTGTTTTGAAGTCAGTTTTGTTTTGTTTTCAAGGAAATCCATTTTGATAAAATTTGTAGTTTTTAGATGCACTTTTTTGCATTTTTGATTAACTCTTTTTCTTCCATTTGAAAATAGTTAGAATTTGTATTGAAAATTGACCAATGCTCTTATAAAGTGTATAAGCTTTTGCGATAAAAGTACACCAACGCTGACTCATAAAGAGAAGCGAAAACACTTACGAGTGGCTTTATGAGACAGCAGAACAAGCTTTATTTTAGAATAGATATAACAAAATTATACATAACAAATAGTGCCAGAAAAAGACAATAAAAGTGCCATTTTCGAAAAGAATATACAAAAGGTGTTTTATGACATTTCCTTAGCCAAAATTGCGTAAACCACCTTCCCACCGGAACTGAATGAACATTGCATCAGCTTTAGTTCTAGTGGTAGCATTTTTAGTAAAAGAAAGCTTGCGTTATCTGTCTGTTAGAAAAACACTGAAAAACAAATCTGCTATAAATTCATCTAACTGATTTTTTCCTTAAATCCTTCTTATTATCGCCATTCTTCTGCCTTTCGCTTATGGGATGAAAAAAAAAAATACTTATACAAAAATAAATTATTATCACACGCCTGCCTGCCTTCAAAACAATTGCGAAAACACATTTTACACTGAAAATAAATTCACTCGTAAAATCAAATCGATCAACACACCCCAGAAAAAGAAGAAGAACTGGATAGCTTGGAGCTGGTGCCGAACATCATTCTGAATCCGGGCTTCTGTGACTCGGACGACCAGGGTCAGAATCCGCTGTCGCCGCCAGTTCCCCGAACATTGGCATTCCAGCCAGTGACAGGAAGCAACCATTTGGGCTCGCGCCACAACCATCGCCGCAGCAGCAGCTACCACAGCCGATATCACTATGGCGACTTCGATGACGACGATTACGAGCCGATGACGTTCAGTCGGCGGATGTCGATCTTCTTTACCGGCAACACGATCAAACGAATTTGAGTGAAGATATTCCCGGAGGATTCCGCCAGAAGGTTCTACTAGAAGAAAGGAGAAGAAGGAGCATTAATAGGCCAACGGAATGGATGATAGAGTCTTGTGTCTCCTGCTTCCTGTGGCTACACACGGGACAGTGGCGACGGGCATCGGGAAGAATTTTATCCTTCGGGAAGTCGACATCAAAGGTGATAGTGTAAAATTTGCTTCTTTTGGGGAAATTTATTTTGTTTCAGTCCGTCTTGGATTGCTTTTCTGTTCAGCTTTTTAGCCTTTTGTGCACGATCGCAGTGCTGTCACGGGTCAAAGCTTCCAGCCTACCCGATTCGAGTAGGTCAAAACCAATTTGTTTGTTCGATCAATACTTTCGAGAGCTCAAGCATTTTCCCTAATGCTGAATTTTTCGTATAATTGCTAAAAATACGTGAAATGAAATGTGATAAATCGGACTAAGATATAGAGGAATGAAATAAGCGAAAAACTTGATTGGTACAATAATAATAAAAAGAAAAACTTCGAAAGCATTAGATCCAAGTAAAGTCAAAAGCACTGTTGATATTCAAAAGAAAAGAATATTTAGCTTTTGTAAGAAAACAAAAACAAGCAAAAACAAAAACAAACAACAATTGTTATATAGCGCAACTGTAAAAACAAAAACAAAGAAAAAAAATCATCATTATAGAAGACTGTAGAATTTGACACATAATTAAAGAAACGTTAAAATCTAAATACAAAACCCTAAAACAGGAATCACGCCCACTGCGCAATAATCGGCTTCGCAGCACTGCTTCGCAAAAAATAAATCAAGAAGGCGCGAGTGAGATTACAACAACTACTAGGTTAAAAGTTGGCAACTGCAAAAGAAAATGCATTCTTCCTCATGGCAACAGTGAACAAGCGAAGACTTTTTTTTTCGTTGCTTTTGCTATTCATAAGAATATACATACATTCCTCCTCTTTTCGAAGATGAGGAAACGCGATCTAAAAGCAGAGACAAATAATTTAGTATTAACGGAGGATTACAATTCATTAAGCTGTGCACTGTTCGGATAAGATAATAGCACGCGAGAAATAGTGAAGGATTCCCAATCACGTTAGCCATAAGGGATTAATTTTTCCGATTCGTGGGATTCCCGCAAACGAAATCAGATCCGCTTCAGATAATGGAAATAATTTTCCGGCCGTGGAACCGCTTCGTCGAATTAGGATTAGGATCGAATTTGTGTGCTTTATGTGTAATGATGGCAGTTGATTTCTCGTATTTCTTTTTCGTTTAACCTGACGTAAATTGTGGAGTTTTGTTTAATAGCAGCCTATCAACTTATATTTATTTAATCGAAAAGCGGGAAAATGTAAAATATGGAGAAGTGTGCTTAAAGTAATACTGCTTGCCAAAATGTCAGAAGAAATAATCAGAACTGGATAAAAATATTGATAAACAGTGAATTTGAATAAACGCAGAGTATCAAAATAAACTACAGTGCTTGCGTTAAATAATAATAATAATAATAGTAATAATTATGGCGTGAGTGCGATGTTGCTTATCGCAGCAAGCCACGTTGTTACCATGGCCCGCGTTGTCACCACCCTCATCACAACCGTCACCACCGAATGAGAGCTGTGCTGTATAAAGTGTTCACAGTTCACTTGGCACTGAAGTAAGATTTCATGTTTCATGGCCGTTCATCATTACCTACCGGCTCGCAGGGATGGAATAAATTTTCAATGAGAGAAAGTCTGTATGTTTGGGTTTGAATTGCTACCGCAAGTAAGGTAATGGGTTTTATATTTAATAGGATTGTGGGCATAATGGAGACGGATGGTCTGTATGGGATGAATTTTGAATGTTTTAACTTACGACAACGTCTGCTTTCAAATAATGATCGAAGGGATCCAGAAATTTAAATAGCAAACAATGGTGGAAATCAATATATGGATAGCTAAAAACATATGACCGTTACTTACTTCACAACTTACTTATGCTGGTCCAACGTCCTATTATGACATCACCTGCGTCACGATATTTCTCCATAAACTCGGTTGAGGGCTGCTTGTCTCCAGTTTCTCGAATGTCCCACATTTCCAAGGTCTTGCTCCACTTGGTTTAACCACCTAGTAGCTCACTGCGCTCCTCTGCGTCTTGTACCGGTTTGATTCGAGGCAAACACCATTCTTTCGGGGTTGTTGTCCGACATTCTTACAACATGTCCCGCCCATTGTACCCTTCCAGCTTTAGCGACTTTCTGGATACTGTGTTCGCCATAGAGCTGCGCCAGCTCGTGGTTCATCCTTCTGCTCCATACACCGTTTTCACATACACCGCCAATTATGGTCCTAAGCACGTGTCGTTCGAAAACTCTAAGTGCTTGCAGGTCCTCTTCGAGCATTGTCCACGTCTCATGCCCTTAGAGAACTACCAGTCTTTAGCGTTTTGTACATGATACACTTTGTATAGTTCCGACGTCATTGTCTTATTTGTAACGAAAACTTTCGTTTTTTGCCACAGCTGCAAATGCCCTGCCAAATCATGAATTTTCGTGCAAATTTGTCGGCAAAAACAAATTTAAATTTGGCTGGAACATCCCCCCGAGCCGTTGCCAAGTAAAATTTTTGACCTAGGATTTGCCCGAAGTCAGCCTTGACATAGGTTTCATCGTCCATCAGAAGACACCCGTCGAACTTGGTCAGCACCTGGTCGTATAGCTTCCGAGCACGGATTTTGGCCACACTATTCTGTTTTATGGTCCGATTTGGCTGTTTGCTAGCTCGGTACGACTTGATTCCTTCCCGGAGTCTCTCCTCACGGTACTAGGGGCAGCACCGAATTTTCTGGCCAAATCACGGTCCGACAGATTGGGATTCCTCTTAATCGTCTTCAATATCTTACCACGCAGTTTCCGGTCGACAGTTCCACTCCGACGATTGGCTTGAGGCTTCCGAATCGTCGTCAATGTTTCCTTATATCGTTTGATAACGCGCCATACGGTATTTCTGGGCAATTTCAGCTGTTTAGCTAGCCTAGATGCAGACCCCAATGGATTTTCCAAATAACTGTGCACAATTTTTTCCCTTCTTTCGGCTTCCATGTTGATTGTTTACAAAGTACAGTCGATTTGCGAAATGTCAAAAATACATACGTGAAGCTGATAAAATTCCCGACACGTGGGCGTTAAAAACTTCCAAATCCGTCCACCAGGAGCGCCACAATATGAGCAAAAGTTTGTTCCAATTCTAAATGAAGCAAGCCTAAGTTTAATTTTACAGACTGATTAAAAAAGACATGCAATTTAACAATTAATCCATTCGGTTTAGTTTTACAAGTTCTGCACTCAAGGAGAAACAAATGTTGAAAAGAATGACAGATTTTATTTTGTATTGAAAAAAATAGTACCAATATAGAGTATGGATGAATCCAAGTTGAGCTAAAGTGGGGTAAACATTGTACTATCTAGAACTGAAATTGATAATAACTTTCTGGTTATTTTTTAAACTATATGGAATTGGTCAGTATCGTCCTTATCGACATTTTTTTGCTCTGTTACCACCAATTAGTTTGATTAAATAGCTCGAAAAATAATGTTGCAAAAGCATCATCAACGACGACGCTCAACCTCACTTTTGCATAATGTACCTGGATTCCTCCACTACAGAAATATTATTTGCTGCATCGACCCAACATTAATGTCAAATTGCACCGTTCTGTACCAAGTTCTCGTTGATCCACAAGGATCCGTTGGAGCTGGATTAAAAAAATAATGCAAAAGTTATTGCTTCAAAGATTTGGACATTTGGACAAAGAAAATTAATTACGTTTTCACTTGGAAAAAGATGACGACCGCTTTGCTTCAGTGACGCAAAATTTATTCAATTTTAGGTCAACAATAACTAATATTGGAAAGTGAACATTACCCAAATGTCAGTAAAAATGATTGTTTATTATCGTTTAATTTTACCGATATTTTGGGTATTGTCAACAATACCTAATTTTAGGTAAAATAAGTACCTAATTATAGGTATTCTCATCTTAGCGTGTAGGTGAGCTCTTTCACGCTCGGTTCTTGCAGCCAACAGACTTCTTCGACGCCACACATGACTGTTCCATGTGGTTTTTATCAAAAAAGATTTATCTATTGTCATTTAATGGCAGAATTGTACAAAACTCAAAACCCTTTTTTATTTGAAAACCAGCCACATTGTGGGCTACAAAAAGTATAAATTAGGGTAGGCTAAAAAAAGAAGAAAATGTATCAATGTCCTTCGAAAACAACGATAAGGACGCAATACGACAATGTATGGGTAATTCATCATTTTGTCAGCATTCTACACCATTTTTACACAGACGTATGTAACGAAGACGTTTGTTTTGAAGAATATTAAACTTCACAGTTTCAAAGCATCATTTAATTTTCTGCGTTCTCTAATTCAATGCAGGAAATGTTAGATATTGTAGAAATTATTGGGGTATTTCATATAAAATTAAGCCAGATATCGCTGGAATCAGGTCGGTTGTATGCAGGGGGTAAGTCACTCGGCTACCGTGTGTTAACACCCTCAAAAACACAATCCAACACACTTCAAACAAACTCGACACCACATCCCGAGCAGGAGTCAACAACATTTGAATACCTAATTTTGATCCTGATAACTGCCCAGGTAACCAATAAGCAGTTCCAAAGCGTCTATACGGCAGCCTATCAAGTATTTAAGTCACCTTAAATGCAATATAAATGCCGTATTTCGCCCAATATACGGTTGCTTTACTGCAATGCTATGAGAATGCTTCATTAATGCTATTTGGCATTCGAAATGCTTATTACAGGCTACAAGCATTTAAATACCTTTTGAAATACTAATTTACAACAGATAGCATTCAAGATGCTGATATAATGCTAATATAATGCTTGTGGCATCTGAAATGCAGATCTAGGGTTGATTTACTGCATATGCTAATGCATATTGCCCAAGTAACCATAAGCATTAAGCTATAGCCCGATAATAGCACTATATCAGCATTTATGTTGCTTAAAAGTTCTATATTAGCATATGTTATGCATGCAAGCTTCATATTAGCATCATAAATGCACTCAAGCTCCACCCAAAATTTAGCATTATCGCTAGCATTATATGCACATATAAGGCTGTTATAATGCATAAAAGTATTTATCTTGTTCACAGCATACATGCCTTATATCCGCATTTAGTGCTAATATAAGGCTATCATATAATGCTTAGAATTTGTTTACAAAAGCATTTGGAGCCCAAGTAATTTGGAGTCAACAAAAATCAGTATGGCCGTGAATAAGTGGAAAAAAAAACTTTAAACAGTGGAAATTATAGACGTAAAGTGAAATTTTATCGAAACTAAGATACTTCTAAACTTAACAAACCTGATCATATTGCAGATTTGGTTCCAGAATCTGCTAAATCTCCATCAGCCAGTTAGTTCTACGCCTTCAAATTCGTTCGTAGAATCCGAAGGTGAAAGTTCTGACAATTCTGGAACAGCTTATAGCCAGGCACAGGCAGCAAAGGCAGCGGGCCAACCATGCATGATTATACCTTGGTTTAAGACGCTGTACAGGAAATTTTAGCAATGTATTAAATATACAAAGTATTACTTTACTCACACTTATACACCCAATACTAAAAATATGCATTTACACTAAGCGGTTTGCTTATAGCTCAATATTGCATGCATGTTTCCTCCTTTTTTGCTAATACTATCAATCAGAAGAAGCAAAAGAAGAAATAGTTCTTAACATAAATCGGAAACAGACAGTAGATAAATGCAGAATAATAGCATTAGCAGTGCCATAAACGGGCTATGAAAACTGACAGTTATGTTCAGGTGTATTAATATAGCATTACTAATGCTATTTACGAGCTGTAACTTCTGCATTATATAAGCACGTTATTTCACCTTTCTTATCATTATATTAGCATTATATCTGAATAAAGAGCTTCAAGGCATTTTAGTGCTGCTTTATATGCAGATATAATGCTAATATAATGCCACGTTTAGTGCTTAATGGTTACTTGGGTGGTTACCTGGGTGGCCTTGGTATTAAAGAGTCCAGATTAAGAGGTAAAATACCTTAGCAAAATACCTAAGAATTTCAAGCAAAATGTCGCTCGAATAACAAAACTTGTTATTTAGGATACCTGGGAATACCTGAAAGGCACTGTTTTGAAATTGTCTTACCTCAATTTGGTTTTCGCATAACATTGCGGGAACTATTTTATTGTATTATCCTCAGGTATTTTACCGATTAATCTGAGCTCATAAATACCAAGGCCAGGTATCAAGTTATTCGATCCTGCTCCGATAACCCCCTGGTTGTATGGCAGATTGGAAACATTGGTATACGGCATATGGCGGATTGCACAAATTTCATTGTTTACGCCTACTTTGGTTTGCAATTCATTTTTCTTCTGTGCAGTTGAGTCACAAATCATTTTATCATTCACCAATCAAAACCAATGTAATTGCTTCTTGCCATGTTTTTACACATATGAATGAGTCGAAATTCAACGTCTGTCAGCAAGATAACCTAGTTTTAGTCGGCTCACGATATTTTCCGAACAAAAAATGTTACACTCCCGTTTCATTTTACTCAATTTTTGAGTACAATTGTATGCTATCTCTTTTTCCCCCACGGAAATGTAACTCAATTTTCGTTTAAAAGTGGATCAACTCAATTTTTGAGTAGATCCACTTTTAACGAAAATTGAGTAACATTTCCGTTAGAGAAAAAGAGATAGCATACAATTGTACTCAAAAATTGAGCAAAATGAAGGGGGAGTGTACATAAAAGCACAGTGCAGAATACCGATGGTTAACAATCGATTTCAAGGGATATAGCTCTCTATAGCGAGAAAAATTTCGGAATGTCAAAAGGTTTTTCTGTGTTTCAACACATCTGTCAAAACTACAATCGAAAAGATTAACCCTCACACTCTTTTGCGTCATCTGAATCACATTAATTCAAGCGAGAGAGAAACAAAACCGTGGGAAAACAAACAAACGTTTCGGGTAAGTGGTGCCAGAAATGAATCTACCTTTCATGTCGTGGCGTGGTGTTTGAAGTGTGTCGGAATGTCGGAATGTGTTTTTGAAGGTGTTACCACATGGTGATCGAGTTATTTACTTCCTGGTTTTATTGGCTTTTATGCTTTTAACAAATTTGAAAATAAACCTGGACTTTTTTTTTACTTTGATCGGATGCCAGGAAGTGGTCCATTTTACCCGATTTCCCCTCATACATGCATAAACTAATAAACCATGTAGTTCTGATGATTGGCGCCAGTGGTATTACTCTCACTTGCACTGTACTTCTGCAAAAATGTCCGGAACTCCAAACTCCAAGTGCTTATCCAGAAATTCTTTTGACGAGGATGACTTTTATAAGCAGCTGGGATATTTACTACGTATATAATAAAACGACCGTACACACCTAAACATTTTTACAGTATTCGGTAATTTTTTACCGAACTTTCAACAGCTGAACGTTCAGTAATCAGATTTAACGGATTTCGGTAAAATTTGACAAGTTCCGGTAATTTTTTAACCCAGTAAATCGGATTACCGAACGTTCACGAATACTGTAAAATTTGCTAAGTTTGTAGACGATGCTGAAGACACTTATACAGATTCTAGTGGAAGCGAAGACAATGATACGTTGTATAACCAACTTTTGGTAGTCGGTGTCCATTTGTATAAACTTTTCTTTTCATGTTGTTCATCAAGTTCGAGGGGAGAAGAATGGGTTAAATGGGTAAGTAAAGTACAAGTGAGAGTAATGGTGTATAAGTTTGTTAAATTATAAGTGGAAATCCCGTAAATTGAACCTTTTCTTTAGGTCAACCCTGAACCTTTTCAAGTATGAGGGGACAATCGGGTTAAATGGACAACTTCTTGAGTTTAACTCTACACGAAACCATCATCATTCGATTTTCCAGATATTACATAAAACTACAGTGCAAATGAGAATAATATTACTGGCGCCAATCTTCAAAACCGCATGGTATGTGAATTTATGCATATAGGAGGGGAGAATTGGGTAAACCGGACAATTTCCTGTCGTCAATTCTAAATGAAACCATCACCATTCGGTTTTCCGGACATTTTTACATAAATAAAGTGCAAGTGAGAGTATCTTATTACTACCGCCGATCTTCAGAACAGCATTGTACATGAGTTTATCAAATAATGAGGGGAAATCAGGTAAAACGGACCATTTTCTGAGGTCAACTTTTTGCCATTAGATAAGCTATTATTTTTTGCGATTTTGGGTCCGTTTTTGCCCACTGTGCAATGGTTGTAATGAAATTAAATTTATGATGTGATTTACGGTCAAAACCCGGAATGACACAAAAGGTTCCAATAACTCGACTACATATGATCAATGTAGTCCTGGGTACTTAGTTTTACTAAGAGTGTGCTCATTATTGAATTATCATGTGATTTAAGGTGTTGATTGAATCGCTTTGGTGTAAATCCAAATGTACTCACTTCCTCTGGGGTACTTGGAACATGTATGGAGGTGTCCAGTGTGGTCTTGAGAACTTTGTATATCTACCATTGTACTCGAATTCACTAGGGCTTTGAGGGTTGATGATGTTGTTTGAGAAGGAAATAATTTCTCATCACCATGAGGCACTAAAGGGCGATACGGTCAAAATTTGGTCAATATCAACTTGACGTATTTCTTTCAATTTTGCATTTAAAAAACCTGAACACCCCTCATTTTGAAGGTGTGTGTGTAGAATGTTGCTCCTATTTTGATTTTGGAATTCACTCTTCAGTTGTCAAAATGCCGTCCAAGCAAGAAGAGCAGCGTATCAAAATTTTGCTCGCGCATCGCGAAAATCCGAGCTACTCGCACGCAAAGTTGGCAAAATCGCTAAAAGTTGCCAAATCAACCGTTACAAATGTAATTAAAGTGTTTGGGGAACGTTTGTCGACAGCCAGGAAGTCTGGATCGGGGGGAAATCGAAAACCGGAAGCCGCTGAGACGACAAAGAGAGTTGCCGGTAGTTTCAAGCGAAACCCTAACCTATCTCTCCGAGATGCCGCAAATAAGCTGGGTGTATCGTCTACAACCGTGCATCGAGCCAAAAAACGAGCCGGACTATCGACTTACAAGAAGGTAGTGACTCCAAATCGCGATGATAAACAAAATACGACGGCCAAAGCGCGATCCCGGAGGCTGTACACGACGATGCTGACGAAGTTTGACTGCGTGGTAATGGGCGACGAAACCTACGTCAAAGCCGACTACAAGCAGCTTCCGGGACAGGAGTTTTATACGGCAAAAGGAAGGGGAAAGGTAGCAGATATTTTCAAGCACACGAAACTGTCAAAGTTCGCAAAGAAATATCTGGTTTGGCAAGCCATCTGTACCTGTGGCTTGAAAAGCAGCATTTTCATAGCTTCCGGGACTGTCAACCAAGAAATTTACGTGAAAGAGTGTTTGAATAAACGTCTGCTGCCTTTTCTGAAGAAACACGGTTGTTCAGTACTGTTTTGGCCAGATTTGGCATCTTGCCATTACGGTAAAAAGGCCATGGAGTGGTACGCCGCCAATAACGTGCAGGTGGTTCCCAAGGACAAGAACCCTCCCAACACGCCAGAGCTCCGCCCAATTGAGAAATACTGGGCTATTGTCAAGCGGAACCTAAAGAAGACCAAAAAACTGCTAAGGACGAGCAGCAGTTCAAGGCAAACTGGCTTTCTGCGGCGAAGAAGGTGGACAAGGTGGCTGTACAAAATCTGATGGCAGGGGTCAAGCGTAAGGCCCGGCAATTCGGATTTGGAAAAGCGGAAGCCTAACTGAATATTTTTCCTGAATATTATACTAATTGAACTTGAAAAAGAAATTTAATTTGATTTTTTAAATAAACGATTTCACCGATTTACACGCGTTTTCCCTTGACCAAATTTTGACCGTATCACCCTTTAGGAGTAGACAGCACTTGTTTTTTTTTGCTAGAACAAAGTTGTTAAGAGAAAGTATTGATAGTTCCGTTAGCGCACGGCAGGCTGTGAAAATTGAATAGAAGTAGTTTTTGAAATTGAGCGGAGGGCATTGTGAGGTAGTATTTCGAAACAAGCATACAATCTGCTGCCAAGCATCCCCGTGCGGAGTAGGTCAAGGCAGGAACGAATCCACCACCTTGACCACCATTACAAACGTAATGAGTGAGTTGCAATATTGATCAAAAGTATTTAATCGGAAACCTGTCCATTAGGCTTAGTGACGTTTAACGCACGCACACTACAGCGCCAGTTAGATCAAAGGTGCGCAAGTAAGAAGAAAACTCTTTTGGAGGAAAACAAACCATCATTCCTCTGCATGTGCCAGAAAGGGAAAGGTAATTGAACGTCAAAAAGGCTTTAATTGAAAGTTACTGTGCTCGATACCAGTGAAACACCGCTTGATACAGACTTTCTCTAATTGAAGCCATCACCTGATTGTTGTTGTTCCACAGACATCAAATTACAAATAAAATATTCTAGTCCAACGCCTTGAACAAAATTCGTATCGTACTAATAAAAACAAATTCATGAGTGAGCTACAGTTCGCTGAGAACTAGTAACATACATGCCATTTTTTATATTAAAAAGTGGACCTCATATTTAAGCGATGCTGTTATAATATTAAAAATAATAATAATAAAGCAAACCAAGCATATAAAAATGAAAACTAACCGTAAATTATTGTTACTGGAAAGCTGCAAAATTGAACAGCATCAAAATCAAATCCCTCGCTCTATGTGACCCTATTTGTGTATGCAACCGACTACTGAATCTTTGCAATCAAGCTAGCTTCAAGTTCCCCTAACGTGGTAAGCTAAATATAAAATAAAAACAGGAAATCCGAGCCTATCCTAAGCATTCCGCTTTGTATCCCTCACATCAGAAAATAACTGGGACTCCACAATGTTTCATTACCGTTCATTCACCACAAACAAAAAAATGTATGTAAATCCCACGACAAAAACAAAATAAATACAATGCTAATCAGACACTTGAAAACTAACAAAATAAAAAATAAAATACAAACACTTCATATCAAAAATTGCCAACGGAATGATTAAGGGAAAGCAAAACCGACTGTATATTTAATGTAAAAAACGAGATAATATGAACAGAACGGGAGAATGTGTTTAACGATGGCTGAATCAAAGTGAACTCGAGTGGTAGCATAGGGAAACGATGCGAATCAAATTATGAAGACACTAGACACTGTCTATATGCACATATTTTTTTGTACACTACGCGAAAAAGTAGATAACCATTGGAATAACGAAAATTCGAACTGCTGCTTTAATATTAATCTAAATCTACCCCAAAATTAGAGAGAAAAAAAAATTGTGCGATCCATATTAGAAAATGGAGCTCAGTGTAGGCTATTTTGCTAGAAGAGATCGTTACGCATTCATCGATGGGGTCATTTTTAAACGATTCAGTTTACCGGTTTTCAGGTCAAAAGTGGAATTTTCATCGCGTTTCATCCCAGATAAGCAAGAGTGCTTTCAAAAAAACATTTAAATAAAAGCACAAATCCAACATCGCAGTGGCAAAGCTTTTATGGTGTGGTTGCTGTTGTAAATTCCAAGTGTACCGTGGATCACCCGTTGACATTAAACCGTACTTGTTGAAGGCTTTCTGTAGTTCTGAAGCCAAAACAAACACTTAATACCAGCAAGGAGTTTTATGCTACTTTTTTTTTAACTTTTATTATTGCTTATTTTCACAGTTAAGAATATATTGTTTTGAACTATTTGAAAAAATAAACACATTGACAAAGTAACAGCTGGTTTTGATGAGCATGGTGGATTGTGGGGTATGAAAACTTTAATTATGTTATTCACGAAACAATTTCGCCAGAGCATTTCCGCGATAGATATCTGTATTAACGTATAACATCAGTAGTAATTGTTAACCGATATTTTCTTCGATATCCCGAAAATTAATTTTAAAGATTATTTTTTTAAAGCAAAAACATACGCTTTAGGCGTTAGACGTCTACCATTTTGGTGTCGTATTTAAAAAAAAACATATTTACAAATACTTTTTGGCGTTTTGTTAATTTTGGATAAACGTACCACCAACCTGTGGAGCCGGTGCGTGACTAAACTATATTAAAATTTTGATCGCCCTCACCATCACTTCAAACCAAACACTGAACCCAAACATCATCCCAAGATCGTCTGAAAAGTAATTCAATTGCGCCCTTTAACAAAAAGCATTCGGAAATCGGATGATTGTCTTATGGTTAGATACGTATGACGATCATCCATGTTTTGTATGACAATAAACCAAATTTAATATGATGTTTGTTTCAAATCTGTGTAGATCATTAGCGATTTATGAAAAATTTGAAATAATTCAAGAACATACATTTATTATACATTATACTACCTCATCGGTTGAGCACAGATTGCATTTTTGCTATCAAAATTGTGGCGCGACTATCGGAAAGCATCAGGCGCTCAAATTTAGCAACGCGATAGTGGCGCGAGAGAGGGTTGCTATTCGACTGCCAATTGTCAAAAATATCCAAATGGTTTGTTGTTTATTTTTGTTTACGCAATCAGAACTAGTGGCATATTTTGAATTTGATTTAAAGAAAATGATTGCTTGATCAACCTTAAGTCAGTTTGGTTTAATAATAAGAATATTATCAATAGGGTCGTGCAATGCTTTTTTCATGATTTGTCCTGGATAGATTTTTGGTTGGCATGAAAAAGAACCATTAGCCACAATGCACAGTGGTCCAGTAAGCTACTTTAGGCGGACATGAGGTTTTTAATGGAAATTTGTGGTATTAGAGCTTTGGTTATTTCTGAGAACTTGTTGCAAACTAATTGTACTACAATTTGTATGAAATTATTTTTTTCTTGCATTAAACGCAAGAGTGGCGTATACTCTAACTTTTTTATGAGCCAATATCGTGAGATGATATGTTCAGCAAAGTTGTAGAAATTGTTATTATAAAAACCTTTGTAGAACATATTTTTTGTCTAGCTTCAAAGCCTACTGCGATAATTTCGAATTTTAGTAAATAATCGTTTTTCGACTAAAAGTCATTCATTTTAAACTTTTACCGGCTTGCTATGTTTTACAAAGTTGTTTGTTTAGACATTTGCTACAATTTTGCTGAATACACCATAATTGTATTTCTTCTTGTTTTCATTTTATAGTAAACTTTCAGTTGAATTTACGCCATACTATAGGCCTTACAACATGAAATGGAGCACCTGAAAAAAATATGGCATACCATGACTTGATTCAACACACCTTAGAGTACGTTTAAGGAGAATTTGGGAGAGATGATATTTTTCTATCTTTTTTAAAGCTACTTTCTGTAACATACAGTTTTCAATAAAAACATACATCAGGAGCTCAAATAGAATCAAAACACACAGAAATCATGGCTATCTCTGTTCAGTATATAACAATTACCACGTGTTTTCATAGAAATACGCTTAATAGGATATATTATTCAATATAGCTGGGGCACTACATGTTTGATCTTCAAAAGAGTCATTCAATCGCATTACCGATCGCGAACAGATGTAACATTGTTGTGAATAAGTTCCTGTCACACTGTAACTGTCCCTACAATGCATAAGCTACTATTACACGGTAGCGAAATTATTCGGATTGCTGCTCTGCCTTTAGAGATGCTGAGTGAGGAAGCTCAGGAAACGAGGAATAAGTGCATAAGGAAATTTTGGGAACGGCATTCAAGGAAGTTTAACCGTAGCTTAGAAGACATTTTCAAGTGGCTTCTTCTCATCTCCGATCCCGTAATCTCACTTATCAACAGACGTACAACTCGTGGTGAGACACAGTTTGATTTACCTGAAGAAGCTCGAAACTTAATAAAAATTAACTAATATCCTTTGAAACGTTTTTCTATGAAAACACGTGGTAATTGTCATATACTGAACAGAGATAGCCATGATTTCTGTGTGTTTTGATTCTATTTGAGCTCCTGATGTATGTTTTTATTGAAAACTGTATGTTACAGAAACTAGCTTTAAAAAAGATAGAAAAATATCATCTCTCCCAAATTCTCCTTAAACGTACTCTAAGGTGTGTTGAATCAAGTCATGGTATGCCATATTTTTTTCAGGTGCTCCATTTCATGTTGTAAGGCCTATAGTATGGCGTAAATTCAACTGAAAGTTTACTATAAAATGAAAACAAGAAGAAATACAATTATGGTGTATTCAGCAAAATTGTAGCAAATGTCTAAACAAACAACTTTGTAAAACATAGCAAGCCGGTAAAAGTTTAAAATGAATGACTTTTAGTCGAAAAACGATTATTTACTAAAATTCGAAATTATCGCTGTAGGCTTTGAAGCTATACAAAAAATATGTTCTACAAAGGTTTTTATAACAACAATTTCTACAACTTTGCTGAACATATCATCTCACGATATTGGCTCATAAAAAAGTTAGAGTATACGCCACTCTTGCGTTTAATGCAAGAAAAAAATTATTTCATACAAATTGTAGTACAATTAGTTTGCAACAAGTTCTCAGAAGTAACCAAAGCTCTAATACCACAAATTTCCATTGAAAACCTCATGTCCGCCTAAAGTAGCTTACTGGACCACTGTGCAATGGCCGCTCTGGCCACCTCTGGGGTGTCCCGGGGGAACCTGCAGGAGATGTTTTGCGCCACACCACGTGGGGCGATGGTTTTTTTCTTCATGTTTTTTCTTCATGCTTTTTCTTCAGACTTTCTGTAGACCTGAAAAGAACCATTAGCAATTGGCCTCTCTCGGAATCTCTGAGGTGCCATGCGAGGGGACATTTGTATTTTTGCACCAAATCACGTCATGCGACTGTTTTTGGGAAATCACTTTTATAGCTCAGTATAGTTTCCCATAATATCAATACACTTGGTCCAACGATCTTCCAACTTTATTGTCCCATCACGGAAGTAACTTTCTGGAAGGCCTGCAAAATACTCCTCTACTACCAGGGATGCCAGATATTTTTTTCAAATGTCTGTGATAAAAATGTGAAATGTCTGGGAATGTCTATAAAAGTCTGTAATCTTTTTTTAGAAAATTAGACTTGTTTCAACGAAATGACGTAATAAGAGAGCGAGTTATGTCATTATCGCTATTTGTGTGATAACATGTCTGCATCTATTTCTGGGATTGTATGCAACCTTACACTATTGTTTCATATTTTTAAAGTGACACTGAAGCTTGAAGCATTCGCATAGATGACACAATTTTCTATAGTTTTTATCCCCCTGTAACGTTTTGTATTTTAAAATCACAATTTTCATTTGATAAAATCAACAGATTTTTGTTTGATTCAACAATAACCGTTTATGGTGTATACCATATTTTAATATGGTGTAAACATCACTCATAATCATCAATATCATTATGGTCATATGCATGATTTTTGTATAGATTGCTTCTTCGGTTAGTCAGTGATTATCTCTTAAATTTCAGGGAAACTCTCTTCTGATCTTCTGCAAGGCTCTTTGCTTTATTCTGGGAAGTTTCCTCCTGAACTTCAGGCAAAATTCCTCATGAACTTCTTGTCAGCCACTCCTTATTTTCTTCGAAATTCACATTTAAGAACCCAACATTACCTTCCAGAAACATTTGGTAATTTTTTTTCCGGAACATAGTACTTTCTAAACTTCTGATAAATCCTATCCTGAACTACGAGGAATGTTTCTTTGTTGAATGAAAACTTTGAGAAAGTACTCTCGAAAATTTCTTGGAAAATCTTCTTAAGTTGTTAGAAGTTTCT
The DNA here is from genome assembly GCA_034211315.2 of Aedes japonicus. NCBI lineage: Eukaryota > Metazoa > Arthropoda > Insecta > Diptera > Culicidae > Aedes > Aedes japonicus. The sequence goes on along the minus strand of JASCZW010000179.1, from coordinate 80,948 downwards.
TCCTGAACTTCTGAGAAGTTCTTTTCTGAACTGCCAAAATAATCTCTTCTGAACTTCAGGGGAGTTTCGGGGAAGTTTGTTCCTGAATATCTGAGAAATTCCTGCTTGAACTACTAGAAAGATCCCTCTACTCTTCTGGAAAGTTTCTTCCTGATTTTATCAAAAGAATCTACCATAACTTCTGGGGTTTCGTGAACTTTGGGAAATTCTCATTCTGAATTGTTGAAATGTATGATTCGGAACTTTAGGGAAGCTCTCTAGCACTTCTGGGTAGTTCCAACTGAACTTTTGGTCTCTTTGCAACTTCTGAGAAGTCCTCTTGTGAACTTCTGAGGAGTTCTCTAATGATTTTTTTGAAAAATTTCTCCTTGACCCTACAGGTAGTGCCCTCTCTGGTAGGTTTCTTGCTGAAATTCGGTGAAGTTTTTTCCTGAGCTTATTTTTTCCAAAATTCTGGTTGGTTCCATCCGGAACTGCCAGGAAAATTATATTCCAAATTTTTTAGGAAAATTCCCTTAAATTTGTTTCTTCCTAGACTTCAGAACATTTAGGAAGCTTTCCCCAGCACTTTGGAGAAGTTTGTTCCGGAACTATTGGGAAATTCGTGCTCAAATTAGAAGGAAGCACCCCCAATGCTCCTGGGAAGTTTCATTTTTTTCTCTCTAAAGAATTTTGAGAAATCCTTATTCTGAAATGCAGAATGTTCTCGTCTGAGCTTTGGAAAAGCTGCCAAACACTTCTAGGAAGTTCCAACTAACCATTCGAGAAGTTTCTTCCGGAACTTTTGGGAATTTATTTCCTGAACTTGAGAGGAGTTCTTTCCTCAGCTTCTATGACGCATCGCCCTGAGGTTTTTTTTTCCTGATTTTTTTTATAAATTATAGTTAGTGCCCTTCCTGAAAATTTGGGAATGTTTTTTTTTCTGAACTTCTGGGTAGTTCAACTTTGAATTTCTGGGAAGAACTCCAAAACCTCTGAAAAATTCCAAACTTCAGAGAAGTCCTCTTCCCTACACTTCTTTTTGAAACTCTGATAAGTCCTCTCCTGATTCTTGGGGAAGTTCTGTCTTGAAATTCTGGTAAGTATGATCTTGAACTTTGGTAATGAATTTTTGAAGGTTCTTCAAGCTGAACTGGTTGCTCCTTCTGAGAAGTTTCTACCTGACCATAGGAGAAGTTTTTTTTCGAGGAAGTTTCTAAATTTATAAAATATGATTTGTATTGTTGTGAACCTTGATTTTCATTGTGACTTAATAGGACGAATATTACCAACGCTTTGACAGTCATTTTTCGCATGGGTTTGAACACGCGTGGGATTGAACACTACATAAGTAGGGACTCCATGTTACCCTCGGAGAGGGCCTATACGATACTTATCTCCAGGCCTATTCCCAACAAACATCGGTGTTGAATTAGAGCTTGTTCAAGCAAATTTGGAGGCGCTATTCAGCTGTTTCTTCTAGAATAACTGAATAGCTTCTCCAAATTTGTTTGAACAAGCTCTAATTTAACACCGATGTTTGTTGGGTTGTGCCCCCAATTTAAAGAATATTTCAAATGTCTGTAAAAGTCTGCAACATAAATAAAATGTCTGCTAAATGTCTGCATCGTTAAAAAAGTCTGCAATAAAAATGAAAAGTCTGCAAATTTACAGACATGTCTGTGAATATGGCATCCCTGTCTACTACGGCTATTACCTCTTCGTTTGATGAAAAATGCTTTCCACGAAGGATTTTTTTTTTGAAGTGTGAGAACAGCCAAACGTCAGAGGGAGCTAAATCTTGCAAAAAAAATGGTTGCTGCAACAATTCGTACCACAATTCACTGATATATCTCAGTTTCAAATAAGTATTTTTCATAGAAAATGATAAAAGAATCATAATTTTATTTAGGAAATCGTTTATGATCACATTACTCAATATGTCCACCATTTTTTTCGATCACCTTCTCCAAACGGAGACGGAATCAAGAGCATACCTTCTTAATGTATGAGTCAGTCATCGAGTTCCATGCCTTGGCAATTAAAGCTTTCAGGGCGCCAACACTGGGGTGAGAACGTTCACAGGCCTTAGCCTGAACATATGCCCATATTGAGCAATCCAAAGGATTCAAGTCCGGGCTACTAGTAGGCCAAATGTCCTTTGGCCAAAATTCCATGTTTTTCTTCAGCCACACTTGAGTCCTTTTTGAGGTATGACACGGTGCTCCATCCTATTGAAAATGACGTGTTGGTGTGCTCCAAAGTTGGCTTTCATCCATGGCAGAACGTGGTCCTTCAAAACATTCATGTAAACCTCGGTATTAACTTATAAGTCAGCTTTAATAAATACTGGAGGCATTTTCATGCCATTGGACGCAACTGCCCTGAAAAACCATGACTCAGACCAGTGAATGTTTGGTTGTAAACTTGAATTTCACGTTCTCTGGAAAATCCTCAATCTTCTTCGGCGAAATAAACCTGTCTGTACGTGTGTTAGATACAAGATCGATGGTGAACATTTTCATATCGGAGAATACGATGATGGTATGCTTCTTTTTTGATGCTGACACCAAACGTTTCAAGTGCTCCAGCCGTAGTTGGGTGATTCGCTCCGTTACAAGGTGGCGCTTTACTCTTGCCCTGGACGAACACTTCAAGTTATCTTTGACAAACCGTTGCATGGTAGTTTTTGAAATATTGGCTTCCTTAGCCAATTTCCGGATCGATCTGATAGGATTTCACCTCACTTTGTCTCCTCACTGGCAGTGGACCGTGGACAGCCACTTTCCGGCTTCCGTGGACGTGATCCATCATGGAGTGAACGTTAGATACGGTAAACGGTTGCCAAGTGGCATCCCACAATCGTTGCAAATTGTTTTACGGGCTTTTAAGCGAGCAGCCAACTAGTCACAACCTCCTTTGCGTACATTTTTCTCAGCTTTGTTACTCAAAAACTACTGTTTTGTTTACATAGTCTCAGAGTTTACAGTCAGATGATTAAACACACGCACAAAAACAGTAAAAATCTAGGGGTTTTTTCATTAGGGCGGATCTGCGATTGAGAGACTCTCTTTGATTACTTTCTCTTTAATTCATATTCCATTCAGCGTTACGTTTTTCATTCAACTATTTGTAGAGTATGGTAGCCAGCACTGTTGTGTTTCTATCTGTACTAAAGAATCCTCAAAAGATTTATAATGGCACTGTAATAAATGAATATGCCATGTTGTTCCATATGAGATGCCTCAGCTATCACATCCTCAGTCCATCGATGATCTTCCAAAACCATATCCTGTAATTTCGCTGTGAATTCTGGGGTTGATGCACTTTTTGGACGTCCTGATCGTGGATCGTCTTCAACGGCTTCACCAAAACCCATCGGTAAACGGTTGGAAATGAAGGAGAAGACTCCTTTAATACCTTCACCATCTTTGCATGGATCTCAGGAGCCGATAAACCTTCCAAAACATAGATTTTTGATTTTAAATTTTTCCATTGTTAAAAATACATTGACAAGTCCACTTCAAATGGCTTGTAAACAAAGAATGAATTGACAGATCGAAATAAAATGTTCAGCTTATGAAAGATCAAACTTTTAAAAATGGCGTAGAAAGTTTGGTTCTTTTACTGCTCCATAGATATTGCTTTCAAAACTTTTTGACTTTTGATGTGTAGAAATTAAAATTCATGGCACTCTCAAAGAGTCTGCCGCAACGTAATGATTTGATCTATTGTCGATCGCTTGTTCTGAAAACCAGATTTACCACTTCCTACAAATCTGCTTGCTAGAAGCGATAGGTGGTGAAACATGATCTGAAAAGTACTTTATAGACCTCGTCATGAATTGTCAGCGAACGGTATTTATCACCTTCCAACTTGTCATCCTTACTGTTGACGCCTTGCGCTTTCCATCCTTCCGGTAGCTGTTCAGTACCCCAGATCCTGCCTATCAGTCGATGCAGCTTATCCGGGAACAAATATTATAAGTTCCGCTCCGATACTATCCTTCTCAGCTGACCTTTAGTTCTTAAGGTGTTTGATAGCATCCTTATGTCCACTTATCGCGGGCGCTTCCCTCGACACTTCCCAAGAAACTGCGAGGCTATAAAACCATAGACTAACTCTAAGACCAGCAGGTCCCGAACAAATACGATTTTTTTCTTGGCTCAGTCAGTACCTCGGTCAGTACTAGCACATCGGTCCCAAGCTTAATAATGCGCCCCTAATAATGAACTCACATGAACGCACTCTCAAATATTCTGTCAAAATAACACAGCAAATCAAAACAAAGGCGCAAGTGCTGGCTTCAAGGTGTAATACGGACCAAGGGGCTCTACAACAGTGAACCAATTTCAAATCGCTAGTTGCATATTGATTGTTGATAAAACCATGCATATATAGGGCATATGCATTACTTGTCAACTGTTGGATTGATGCGATCTCGCATTAATGATGTTGATTTTGGGTTGTATAAGTGCAGTAATATAAGGCTTGTGGTTACTTAGGTTCCCTCGTCTGTCGTACCGATGAAACCATTCGTCCTGCTGTCTTGGTGTTCCACTTCTACGCTATTCAGGTGTTCATCGCTGCCACCTTTCAATCACCTCAAGGTAATCTGTCAAGATACCTCCAAGCTTATCCCTGTACATTTCGGGTCACGGCACAAAGCCTTGGAGTTTTCACAGCTGCTCCAATTATTCACACTTCACCACTCCCAACTCTTAGCGCTTCTTATCTCTGAAAAAAAAGAAGCTTATTGAGCTTCTAATCAACACAAATTGTTTGTCATGTTGTCTTCTTTGCTGTTTGTATTACACCACATTTCCAGCACGGGTTCCTTGGATTTAAATAAAGACATTTTCAGCAAAACAAAAATGATGCCCCTATTTTGCAGTTTTGGATTTTTCTTCCATCAAACAACAAACCGGTTTCTATGAAAATTTCATTCGAATTTATTAGAAGCATTCTGAAATTTTCGTCCTATACTTCAACATGGGAGCTGTCAGATTTATCACCACTCGGTGTCTTCTTCTTTTTTCAAACTTGGATTCGTCCATTCGGACATTGTTCGGTTTCAAAATATTCCAATGTTGTTAGTTTGTTTTGGAAAGTCTGTGTGGGCTCTCGGTGTGAGCCCCCATGATGGTAATTGAAATACATAGGACGTTGTCAAAAAATGACTTCCTCAGAACTACCGTGTGAACAAACTAAACTGTCAGATGTGTGCACGACGCTGCGAGAATATCGTAAAAGTTCGAGGTCTGCTTAGCTTACCTAGAATAGGAAAATCAGCCTATAATTAAAATGAAAACAGTGGCTTTTAGAGTGGATCCGATGGTACATTGTGAAAAAATAATTGATCATGTTAAAATGCGCTAAGCGGGCAATTTATATTTCTGGCAACAATTCCAATGTTCCATTTTCAGTGACAAATATCGATCGGGAGGAAGAAACGCGATGAAACATTCCAGAAGCTGGTAATAAAACTAAATCGACCATCCATCATTATCATCTTTGTACTCATGAATCAATCACTCACACTCACAAAATGAACAAGAAATTCATCGCTTATGTATCTATTGTTATTAACATTTTCCACTCCTTTTTCAGGCACCATGCTTAATTCAATTTCTCGGCACTTTATCCAAACAGTCGATATTTGAATGAAAATCGATTTCCATCACAAAAGTTTTGCATGTTTCGATTAATTACACCTTTTATTCAAATTTATTGGACGAACTTCGACAGTTACCAAACATGTTTTTAGCCAGCAGTTTGACATCGTTCACCACATGAACCGCCCCGAACTGAGTATCAGTAAGACGACCACCTCCACCACCCAAACCACCTACATTTTAACTCACCTTCAATTACTTTTCGCCCTTAGTCACGAAGTATAATGGAATGCATTGCATGATTGCGCCGATTGAGCTAAAGATTGTAAATTCCTCAAAAATTTTCAGCTCACACTACTCCAGTCTCACTCGTTTTACGCTCTCTTATAGTTCTTATATGAAGTTTGTAAAAGCTAATTCATTCTCTTCGCAAGTTGAAAGCGACCGAGCTTAATTTTTGTTCGAAATATTCCAATCATATTTCCTGTTTCTTTTTAGTCCCGTTTCTTCTGTACTCTTCGAAACCAGAACCTAAATGTAATAACCTTTCGATTTGTTCTTTCTCTAGGTCTTTCAGAAACAAACGATTTCTTTTGAACAAAAACAAATCCCTTCCCATAATGGTAAATGATAAGATCTCACAATCCAAAAGAAACCAATTGAACTCCAAATACAAAATCTTACCAAAACATGCGATATTTGATCATTTTTTACTAATGTAAAATAACTTTAATAATAATCAATTGACACAACTGGCGGGAACACAATTTTAATTGATAAGTTTTACTTAAATCAAATCTATTCTAAATTAGGAAGTTAAGGAACTTTTTCCAACACTTATTATTGACTAAAACACGTGTAATATATACATCACGAAAATTCAACATTTTAAGGAAGTATTCTACTTAAACCCTTCTTACACTTATGAAACGTTTTTAGGCTTAAAGATACGCGATATTCAAGTGCAAACTAGATTACCCATAGAGCGACCAAACGTCAAGCTATATTTACAAATCAAAATAGCTACGAAAAATGACATCGCATTTTGCTGAGAAGACAAGGAATTCTTCGTTTTTCATTCAAAAAAAAAGAGGAACAGCTAAACGGCATAACCAAAGCGCAATTGTGAGAATGCATTTCACTTTCATAATATACCAACACACTAATATCATTAACAGCAATATACTTCTTCTCTTTTTATTAAGTCATAATCAAGAAGCTTTGCACATTTTTAATCGCATTATAAGTGTACTCAAACATTCCTATCTCATCATCTTCAATCATCATCTTACTATTCGTGAAGCAAAATGCTTAGATAATCGCAAAACTAAACAAAGAAAACAAACCAATTATAGTCGCGAACTGCAGTGAGAACAAAAACAAAACCAAAAACTGAAAAATATCAACCATCAAAGAAGCTCTCTTACACACACATACACTTTCGCTCTTTATGTCACACGATTGTGAACAGAAAAACTGTGCACGAAACAGCTAACTATGTAATTTAAATATCTATTTTGCACCACTACCAACACAGATTAATAATCAAGAGCAAGAAATAGACGAAAAACATCAAAAACTAAGAAAAAGCAAATAATACCACAATGAAGAAAATATATTGGAAAAGAACATCATGTAAACGCCAGTGTCTTACATATTTTATTACATTTTCAAATAAAGGCTGTTGAGAAATGCGTTTGTGCCGTTGTTTGGAGAAGAAGGAGCAGCAGTTGATTGTATCCGAAACTGTCCCTGTTTTAATTAGGCCGATGCTAGTGAAACAAAGTAAGAACGAAGATATAAGTAGAATCCTTGTAGTCTCCCGGATGTTTGAAAAGCTTACCCATGTCTCTGAAAAGAAACTAGGAGTTATTGTTGCTCGCTGTCGATGGTTGGTTGTAACTATGTGTTGGACACTTTTGGCTGAAATGAGCATTGAGTGAGAATAGTGAGAGCATTTCATTGAATAAGTACTGAGCTGTTTATTAAGCCGAAGCCCATTCAAGCTATATCTGATGAACTCAGTCGGCTGTTCTACTTGATAGTTCCTTAATCTTGATATGTTCCTGGTATATACTGTTACTGTCACCCTCTATTGTTAGTGAGTACATATAAGGTTAATTAATGGTTTGATCTATAAACAAACCATCTGACTGCTCATTTCTATTCATCTCTTCCACTCAGCTACTCGCAATGGGCAAACATACTTTTGCATATAAAAACTAATAAACGATACATTAAAAAATTGAAATCGTTCCACAAAAAACGCATTTATGACCCATAAAACTCTGGTCAATATCCATAATATAATGAATATGATTCATAAAAGTTATCAATGTGATCCATAATTTGTACAAAATTTAGCAATAAAATGTCAAAAATGTACCGTTATATATCTAGGGTATGATCAAAAAAATTGTACGGATTACCCATAAACATATAGCAAATCTTCCGTAAAAGGTTCAATATCATTCCTTAAACTTGAAAAATTGATCCACAGAATGTAGCATTTGTGCACTAAAATACATGCCATGATCCATAAATTATTGAAAATGTTCCATATATAAATTGTCTATGATCCATAAAACAATTGATAATAATCTATAAAATCATAGAAATAATCCGTAGCAACTTTGTGCAATTGAACATATGGGTGTGATCAATAAATTATTCCTGCATTTTTGAGTTTTGGTCACTATTTTTTCAATTTTTTGGTCCATATAAATTGGAAAGTTAATCAAACCTAATTTTCCCGTTAGAGTGATGCAAATTTTGAAATATTCTCTCCCCTGTGCTTAAACTATTTCAAATCATGTCCTTAACAACATCTTGAAATTTGAGCGCATTTGATAAGAAACTAACACTAATTAGAATTTTTATTACGAAATTATGAGTACTATGGAGAAAACAAAGGCTTCGTTCAAAAGTTATTCTTATAGAAAATTTTCTCAGCTAAAATTTTGCCAAACATTGGTTCTTTAAAAAAAAAAGAAAAAGAACGTTTACTTAAAAAAGAACGTTTAGTAAGAATGTTTTAAATCAATTCATAAGAGATTGATAATCTTTTGAAATAATCAAACAGCTCCACACTATATTGTGACAATGTGATATAGTAGCCACGATTTGTAATGATGTACTCCAAGTGCTAGAAATATCAATATTGCCTGCTGAGCAGTTGAGGTTTGAAGAACTCAGGACGTAGAAAGCGATCCATGTTTCCGGTATCGTCTTCAAGTTAACGACTGATTCAAGTATTTGCCCGGTGGAATGCAAACGGAGGATGTTTTTTGTAGTTAGGTCCGACGAGCGATAGCGAGTTGGACGGCAAGCGTTTGCCCGGCATAATTTTTTTATTAATAATTATTAATAATCTTAAATAACTGTTCGATCGAGCCTTAAATTTGACATGTACCTAGTTCTTCACATGCACCAATGGTGTTTACCAAATTTATTGGGAAACATGTGTCGCAGTTGCGGTCGTAAAAGAACGTGAAATCGCGAAAGTAAATCAGCTCTCTGAGAAATTGAAAATCTGCTAAAAAGCGATCCTTCTTTAATTGCAATATTTGAGCCGCATAGCTGAAGAAACTGACATGTTAATAGATCTGAGTTGTAGCGCAGTCAAGGGTCGATTTTCCCGTAGCCAAAATCTAAAAAAATATAAACCCAACATTGGAATATACATATTATTTTAAATGCCCAAAGTTAATTTTCTATGGACCATATTTAGAAGTTTGTGCTTAATTTTTTAAACCTATCATGGACCATTGACGATTAATTTATGTTATATTTTCAATAATTTATTGATCATGTGTATACACTTAAGTTCACAAACGTTACATTCTAAGGATCAATTTTACAACTTTAAGGAATGATATTGAACCTTTTATGGAACATTTGCTATATGTTTATGGGTAATCCGTACAATTTTATGGATCATACCATAGATATATAACGGTACATTTTTGACATTTTATTGCTAAATTTTATATAAATTACGGATCACATTGATAAATTTTATGGATCATATCCATTTTATTATGGATATTGACCAGAGTTTAATGGGTCATCAATACGTTTTTTATGGAATGAATTTCAATTTTTATTGGATCATTTCTTCAGTTTAAAGGCGCAAACTTAGGGCTGCCCTCTCAATGTATGCTTCCCTCAGCAGTCCCTCTAAATCCTGTAATAACCTAGGGGTGTTTAGTTCAGTTTTAGTTTATCATGGATAAATCAAACTTATCCACTATGAATGGATGAGTGTCGCACCCTTAGGTAATAACCGTATTATAAATTCAAAATTCATCGATTACAAATCACGAATTACAAATCACAAATGTTTCGAAATTCCCACCGCCTAACATGCAAGTGGGCGGAATGTTACAACTTTAAACAATTGTAAAATGAATCGATGAACCAACCCTCTCAGATTTTACGCTAATATGCTATTACGATAATTTTACAAGCTCATAATTGGATGCTAGTTTGTTATCTGAAAAGTGTCCAGATTCATGAACAAAAAGTTCGGGTACTGATGCAGCACGGCATCTGAACTTTGTATTTGGAAATTTGTGTCGCTTAACAAATCCTCCAACAAATGTGCAAAAGCACGTTGGCCAATATTTAGTGTCAACCAGTGGGTACGTGTGCTCAACTCCAAGTTTCCCTTTTTTTAAACTCATCTTTAATTCAATTCACCCATTGAAGATTGGTATCGTGTTCGAAAGAAATTTCTTTTTCTATCCCAAACCCATGTTATATTCGGTTTACTGAAACGGAAAAGTAAAAAATAGAAAAGAAATTTCTGCAGCAGTATCCACCTGCAAAAAAACGAAAAATAAAATTGGAATTTGTAAGGTTTCAACGCAAAATAATGGGAGCTGTCACGTTTACTTTAGGAAAAATATTCCGCTCGATTATTCCGTAAGTGAAGCAGGGATGCCAGATACTTTTTTCAAATATCTGTGATAAGAATTTGAAATGTCTGGGAATGTCTGTAAAAGTCTGTAATTTTTTTTTTAAATTAGACTTCTTTCAACAAAAACACGTAATAAGAGAGTGAGTTATGTCATTAACGCTATATGTGTGATTATGTAAACGTTTCTGGATCTTTTTCCTTGGATTGTATGGACTAGGATTGTATGTTTCATCCTGAACTTTAGACAAAATTTTTTTAGACAAAGACAAAGAGCCCAACCCTACCCTCCAGAAACATTTGGTAAGTTTTTTCCTGAACAGAGTTGCTTTCTAAACTTCTGATAAGTCCAATCCTGAACTACGAGGAAAATTTCCGCAATACCTTGGGAAAGTACTCGCCAGAATTTCTTGGAAAATCTTCTCAAAGTTGTAAGAAGTTCCTTCCTTCAAGGGAGTATTCTCTTGAACTTTGGGGAAATTTGTTCCTGAATTCATGAGAAGTTTCTGCTTGAACTACTACAAAGCTCCCCCTATACTCCTGGAAAGTTTCTTCCTGAGTAGTTCCGCTTCTGAGTAGTTCCAACTAAACTTTTGGTCTCTTCGGAACTTCTGAGAAGTCCTCTTGTGAACTTCTGAAGAGTTCTTTACTGATTTTTTAGAAAAAAATCCTTCTTGATCCTACAGGTAGCCTCCCTCACTGTTAAGTTTCTTTTTGAAATTCAGGGGAGCTTTTTCTTGAGCTTGTTCTTTCCAAACTTCTGATTGGACCCATCCTGAACTGTGAGGAAAAATTTTGGGCCGTCTCCAAAATTTCAAAGAAAATTCCTTTAAATTTGTACTTGAAGTTTCTTCCTGGACTTCTGAACTTTTGGGAAGTTTTCTCCAGAACTTTGAGGAATTTTGTTCAGGAACTATTGGGAAAATCGTGCTCAAATTAGGAACAATACCCACAATGCTCCTGGAAAGACCTATTCTGTTCTCTCTCTGTTATTCTGAAATTTCGAAATTTTCTCCTCTGAGTTTTGCAAAATCTGCCTAGCACTTCCAGGGGATTTTTTCTTCCTGAAACGTTGAGATTCCTGGTTAGTTCCCATCTAAAATCTGGAATGTTTTTTTCTGAACTTCTGGGAAGTTCAATCTGGAATTTCTGGCTCCGGAACATCTGAAGAGTTCCTAACTTCAAAGAAGTGCTCTTCCCTCCCTTTCACCTGGACCTCTGATAAGTTCTCTTCTGATTCTTGGGGAAGTTCTCCTGAAATTCTTGTAAGTATGATCGTGAACTTCGGTAATATTGGGTCCTTTTCGAGGAAGTCTCTTCCTCGGGAATTATCTTTCCGAAGCTCTGGGAAGTCTGCTTCTAAACTTTCCAGGATGTACCCTAAATTTTGTTTTTTTTTTCTTTCTACACTTTTAGCAACCTAGGACTAATTCAGGGATATATTTCTAAATGCCTAGTACAAATGTACTGAAATGATGCATTTAGTAGTACTTTGGAAAATTCGGAGTTTTAAGATTTATTTCAATAGCTCAGAACTTTTACTGTTGTTCTGTCCCCCGATTGGCAACCGACTGGGCTTTAGAGCAAATACTCAGCAATTAGTTTACGGTAAATTTCTCCAATATGATTTGTATTGTTGTGAACCTTGACTTTCGTTGTGATTTAATGGCAAAGGACCAATATTACCAACGCTTTGACGATATTTTTTCGCATGGGATTGAACATGTGTGGGATTGAATACTACCATAAGTAGGGACTCCATGCTACCCTCCTCAAAAAGGGCCTATACGATACTTATCTCCGGGCCTATTGTGTCTCCAAGTGGCCCACCGCTTTCGTTTCTTCAAGGAGTTCCACTTTTAAATGATACCCTCGATATTTTTTTTATTTCAACAAAACTTGTAACCGTATCTACAATACTGTTCAGATCCTTGTACGTCTTAAATCCGAACTTCAGAGAATACCTTTATTTGAGGTTTCAAAAATAATTCAAATGTCTGTAAAAGTCTGCAACATAAATAAAATGTCTGCTAAATGTCTGCATCGTTAGAAAAGTCTGCAAATTTACAGACATGTCTGTGAATATGGCATCCCTGAAGTGAAGTTCCATGCAGATCAATTGTCAAAATTCCGTTAGGTAATATTGAACAAAATTCCGAACCCCTCTACTTTTTAGATCGATACTGGCCTTGAGTTGGGCACATCACAATGGAAAATATTCTGATGGAGCATGGGCGCTAGGTTACAAGATGTATGAAAAATTCTCTATAACCTATTTATAGTACGTTCACACTACGTACACGCAAAGAAATCACTCTGCTTTGAATCAACAAAATATTTTGTTGGTATTCAAAACAAAGTTTGTATTTGTTTCAATTCTTAAAAAAGTTCCAAATCAATTTAAAATTTTATTCAAATTAAACCAATAAAATTATTTAAAGTAATCAACGCTGTGTGATTCAGAACAATCACATTTATTCTTTAACTCAAATGATTAATTTATTGCTTGAACAAAGTATTTTGTCACCCTAAGAAATCACTCTGCTTTGAATCAACAAAATATTTGGTTGGTATTCAATGCAAGCTTTCTGTTTGTTTCAATTCATACAAAAGTTCAAATCAATTCATAATTCCATTCAAATCAAACCAATATATTTTTTTAAAGTAATCACCGCTGTATGGTATTCGTTTAAATAATATTTGATTTATAACAATCATACTTATTTTAAACGTCGTTTCAAACTAAAACGGTTAATTTATTGTTTTAATAAAATATATGTATGAGCGCACATTTCATAGCTGCCATATTGCTGCCTCTGCCTTGGTTTTACTTGTGTATGTATAAACATGTTAATTTGTAAAAAAGATTATAAACGAATTATTCTCTTTGCAGATAACTGGAAAAACAGCATAACTTGGAAGACGATTTAGAAAATAAGCTGCCATTATGACTGCCTCTCCGCAATAGTTCTTCCCGAGTCCTGCATCCAACCACATGCACGATGTCATCTCCTGCAAAGTCCGATTCATGCTTTCCAACACGCCGTTCGGCAGGCGGAATATGGTGCGGTAATTATTTAAAAACAATAAAACACGATTCTCAGTTTTATAAAGATGAAGTTTTATTTCAATGAAATGGTTTTATTGTATTAGTTCTTCGATGTTTATTATTTCAACAAATGCGTTTAGTTGATTTAACAAAACATTTTGTTTTGAACAATAAAACACGATGTTCAATTCTATAAAACAAGAAGTTTTATTTCAACTCAAAGGTTTTCTTGAATTACTTCATCATTGTTTATTATTTCAACAAATGCGTTGAGTTGGTTTAACGAAACATTTTGTTTTGAGCAATAAAACACGATGTTAAATTCTATAAAACATGAAGTTTTATTTCAACTCATAGTTTTTGTTGAATTAGTTCATCAGTTTTATTGGTCCATATTTAAACCAAAATTTTAGTTGAATTGATTCCTATTTTGAATTGGTATAACTGCGTATTTTTATGCGTGTACTATATTACGTGATATACCAAGTTGATATCGATATCAAGTTCACACTACACTGACGTGATATAGTTTGACGTTCTAAATATGATGATGAAAAAACAAAAACAAAACTAAGTAAGGGAAGGTCCATTAATTATGTCACGCAGTAGGGGGGGGGGGGAGGGGGGTTTTGAGAAAACGTGACGATCCATGCAAAAAAGTTTAAGGTTCATACAAAAAACGTCACAAGGGGGGGGATTATAAAAGTCAATTTTTGCGTGACGTAATTAATGGACGTTCCCTAAGGGCTGTTCATAAACCACGTTGACTTTTCTGGGGAAGGGGGATTGGCAAATGTCTACGCTCCATACAAAAATTAAAAAAAATGCATGGAGAAAAGTCTACGAAGGGGGGGGGGGGGTTGAGATGTTCAAAAATGAGTCTAAGTGGTTTATAAACAGGCCCTAAACTGATTTTCATTCCACGCTCTAGACAAAAATATCAGATTTTAATGAAATACAGTTTTGAAGAACCATTTGATCTTGTAATTCGATCTAATATGATGGATTTCATTGGGATCAGAACGTAACACATTTTTAATAACAAAAAGCGTCGTCCCTTGATTTCCGCATATTTTAATTGGGAAAATTAAGTGCAACGTCGATAGCATCAAAATATCTGCTTGAAAAAAACAGAGTACCTAAACCAACGAACCAACCACTGATTTCTAGCATACAAAAATTGACGTATATGTCATAATAGGAGCCCCTGTAGCTGAAAATTAAGTGCTGTCACTTTGCATAAATGTCACTTTGTAAAACTGCATGTCGGTTTGTAAAAATAAAAATTATTAGTTTTTTCTTGTTAAAAAATCGAGAAAAAATTGTTGAGATTCATAAAAAATATGTTTGTGTTAGGAAGAACGCCCATCATCGATACAGTTGGAAAAAAACATGTTTTTTTTTTTAATTAAAGCCCCCTATTAGTCAATGAAAATCAAAACCGACTTGGGTGAGGAATAATTCGGTTCAAGTTTGCCATCTGGTTTGGTTTTTGAAGTTTCGGTTAAATATAGTAGAGTTAAAAAAATAGTTCACATTTGATTTACCGCACATTTGATACAGCACCACAAAATACGTACCCGCATCGAAAATTGTACCTTTAAAATGAATCTAAATAGGTATTACTGTCTAAATTTCTGACTAAATATTTCTGTCGGGGGTGCAAAATCTGCAATATGGATGGCGAATAATAACTCCGCTTCAGTTTGTTATTTCTTTTACAACAAGACGGTGGAATTATTCCAGTTGGAAAAATGTTTTGTTGTTTTGATTCACAGGAAAAGTGACATTTTAGATTGAATGATATCTCCTAGCTCTGTGGTGGATACCCGCCTTAACGATACTTTCAAGGCACGCGATCAGCAGAAAGCGCAACAGTCCAAAGTTCCGAGAACGGGCGATTGCGATTTATGCTGACCGCGGCAGAAAGAGTCACGTACGCATCGACCACATGCATGGTAGAATATGTTGAAGAGAGTAAAATAAAATCAGTCTTTTAACCCTTTTAACACCCAGCCTGGTCAAGTGATGTGCAATTACTTCTATCACATCCGTCGTTTGTATAAACTGTAACAGTGCACTTCAAAAGACTCCTGGCAGGATCGCCATCTTTTGATGTGCACTGTTACAGTTTATATAAACGATGGATGTGATAGAAGTAATTGCACATCACTCGACCAGGCTGGGTGTTAAAAGACTGATTTTATTTTACTCTCTTCAACATATTCTACCATGCATGTGGTCGATGCGTACGTGACTCTTTCTGCCGCGGTCAGCATAAATCGCAATCGCCCGTTCTCGGAACTTTGGACTGTTGCGCTTTCTGCTGATCGCGCGCCTTGAAAGTATCGTTAAGGCGGGTATCCACCACAGCTCTATCGCAGCTGGGTTGCCAATCACTAATTTTTAGAATTATACCAAGTAAATGAGATGATATGAGCTATATCAAATACTGTTCTTCATATAGATTGACCGATCAAATTTATGGAATATCACGTAATAAAGCACAGCCGCTTTATCATGAATCGCAATATATCATGTAATATTGGCCGTAGTGTGTGAACGTACTTTTAGAGCATCTTCTTAGTGAAATGTCATACGGCTCCAGATTTTTTGTTTTTAAAGGTACGTTTCTTTTAGACCGTCACAATGAATCAACTGATGATGATGATGGTTCTTATTGCATGCTATGGTTCCCAAAAATATGTTTGATTTATTTTCTAGTTAGACCAATTCTGTAACCGTTTCTTAAGAAGATATCTTGCAAATGGGCTAGGTCTTCATTTTAATCGATATGACAAGTTAAGTAATGGAAATTCATAAACAAATTCATCATACTCATAACAAACGTTACTGTCAAATTCGATCTGTGTTTACATCTGCTAGTCTGACAATTGTTGAAATGAATTGTTGTGTTCACGCATTCCTGCATTTAGTTTCACTTGGTAATAACTTGATTATAACCTATTGGTTATTGTGATAAACTACCTACATAAGACATCGTCAAATCAAAAGCATGTTATGCAGTGCATCTTGAGAACTTCTTATACGATCTAAAAGATGTTATAAAAATATCGGGTAATTGCGCTGTTTTGGTTATATTTGAGTCGAAAATTAAGTAATTTGTTCTAGCAAAATACATGAGTGACTAATGAAAGGCAAATGTTTTGCGACAACATTCTCTCAGCTTGTGTATGATACGTGGCTGGGAAGCTCAGTGGTTACCCGTTCTGCTTACTTACTGGGTCGAGAGTTCAATCCCAGGCCCGTCCCCTTCCTTGCCATTTGTCACTTGCCTCTTTCTATCACCACTAGATTTAAAATAAAAAGCAGTCTACTGTGCTCTCTTTCATTGATCGCTTCATTTACCACAGTGCATCCATGATCTAAAAATAAACCTGCCTCACTAACACAGCTATCCTTCCCTTGGCAATAGGGGGTTTTAATTTAAAAAAAAACATGTTTTTTTTTCAACTGTATCGATGATGGGCGTTTTTCCTAACACAAACATATTTTTTATGAATCTCAAAAAAATTTTCTCGATTTTTAAACAAGAAAAAACTAATAATTTTTATTTTTACAAACCAACATGCAGTTTTACAAATTGACATTTATGCAAAGTGACAGCACTTAATTTTCAGCTACAGGGGCTCCCATTATGACACATAAGTCAATTTTTGTATGCTAGAAATTAATGGTTGGTTCGTTGGTTTCGGTAGTCAGTTTTTTTGTAGCGTGTTTCATGGTGAAATAGGGTGGTGTTGTTTTGCAATCATTAATTTTCATAATACTTTGAAATCGATAGTTTCGCTTGTTAAAATTAAAAAATAAATTAACTGCCGGTATATTATTATATATATTATCGAACCATGTTATAATCCACATACCCACTGGTGCCACTGGTGCTCACGGTCTCTAACACGCAAAAAAAAATACGCAGTTATACCGATTCAAAATAGGAATCAATTCAACTGAAATTTTGGTTTAAATATGGACCAATAAAACTGATGAACTAATTCAAGAAAACCATTGAATTGAAATAAAACTTCATGCTTTATAGAATTGAAAATCGTGTTTTATTGTTCAAAACAAAATGTTTTGTTGAATCAACTAAACGCATTTGTTGAAATAATAAACATCGATGAACTAATACAATAAAACCATTTGATTGAAATAAAACATCATGCATTATAAAACTGAGAGTCGTGTTTTATTTTTCAAAAAATTACCGCACCATATTCCCCCAGCCGACCGGCGTATTGGAAAGCATGAATCGGACTTTGCAGGAAATGGCATCGGGCATGTGGTTGGATGCAGGACTCGGGAAGAACTATTGGGAAGAGGCTGTCATAATGGCCGCTTATTTTAAAATTAACTTCCATTGGATGTTGTGCTGTTTTTCGAGTTATCTGCATAGAGAATAACTCGTTGATAATCTGTTTTACAAATTAACATGTTAAAACTTACATTAGAAAAACTGAGGCAGAGGCAGCAATCTGGGTGCTATGAAATGTACGCTCATACGAATATTTTATTAAAACAATTAATTATCCATTTTAGTTTAAAACGAAGTTTAAAATAAGTGTGATTGTTATCAATCAAATATTATTTAAACGAATATCTTACAGCGGTGATTACTTTAAATAATTTGATTGGTTTAATTTGAATTGAAATTTGAATTGTTTAGGATTTTTTTTATGAATTGAAACAAATAGAAACCTTGCATTGAAAAGCAACAAATCATTTTGTTGATTCAAAACAGAGTGATTTTTTAGCGTAAAAAAATATTTTGTTTAAACAATAAATTTGACATTTGAGTTAAACGATAACTGAGGTTGTTATAAATCAAATACTATTTCTAGGGTTTTTTTTTCATTAGGGCGAATCTACAATTGAGAGTTTCTCTCCGGGCTTGCTCTCTTTCATTCATTACAGCGCCATTATTAAACTTTCGATGGATTCTTTAAAACAGATCGAAACACAACAGTGCTGGCTAGCATACTCTACAAATAGTAGAATGAAAAACGTAAAGGTGATTGATTTATGAATGAAAGAGAGCGAGCCCAGAGAGAATCTCTCAATTGTAGATTCGCCCTAATGAAAAAAACCCTAGATTTAAATTATTATCACACAGCAGTGATTACTTAAAAAAAAATATTGGTTTGATTTGAATGGAATTTTGTACTGATTTCGAACTTTTTTATGAATTGAAACAAACAGAAAGCTTGCATTGAATACCAACAAAATATTTTGTTGATTCAAAGCAGAGTGATTTCTTAGGATGAGGATGACAAAATACTGTGTTCAAGTAATAAATTAATCATTTGAGTTTAACAATAAATGTGATTGTTCTGAATCACACGGTGATTACTTCAAATAATTTTATTTGTTTGATTTGAATTGAATTTTGAATTGATTTGGATCTTTTTTATGAATTGAAACAAAAAAACTTTGTTTTGAATACCAACAGAATATTTTGTTGATTCAAAGCAGAGTGATTTCTTTGCGTGTTCATATATTTCAACATTTACTACGCCTCATTTATTTAAAGTTTATTCAAAGCGAGTATAGTTGCCGTTTACACGGAGCTAAGCGTCAACCAGGCGAATGTCGATTTAGAGTGAACTATAAACTAGTAAGTTTAGATTTTTTTTTCTGAGAGCACGTTTCACTCAAATCAGTCAAAAGTATGGCTACTTAAAAGTGAGTAAAGGTTGTTCATTTGTACAATAGCATTTAATACTTTTGTTTAAGTTGATTTCTTTTATGAGCTTAATTACTGTTATTTCTCTACTATTATCGCTGCTAAGTATTTCTGCAAGAATTCCTCTGATATCGTCACCGTGTTACTCCTTAAGGCCCAGCTACAATGATGAGCGCAATGGCGCGTTGCGGAAGCTTTTGACAGTTAATCCATATATTTTATGTCAAAAACTGCCGCACCACGCCGTTGCGCTCCCCATTGTAGCCCAGCCTTTACACTCACCTTTGAATAGCAATATTTTTGACCAATCTGGGTCAATCGTACCAATTGTTGGGTTGTTTAAAAATAGAGTGTTTACCTGCACGCTAAGATCAGTTAACCCAGATATGAGTGAACTTCACCCATAATCGCGAAAAGTGCACATACTCATTTTATGGGTAAAGTCGCTTTACCCATATTTGAGTACACATGGTGAACCA
Organism: Aedes japonicus; assembly: GCA_034211315.2. NCBI lineage: Eukaryota > Metazoa > Arthropoda > Insecta > Diptera > Culicidae > Aedes > Aedes japonicus. The sequence continues at coordinate 61,204 of JASCZW010000179.1, read as the reverse complement.
ACAATATAGGTAATATTTACATATCTATGGGTTACCAATTTTAACGCATGTTTAGGTAAATTTAAAGCATATTTAGGTAAATATAAAAAAATATTTTGAAATATGACTCTTATTATTTATCTTGAAATTTTTTGATAACAAATAAATTAGTCGTTAAGCTTTTATTCAATTGAATATTATTTTTATCATTGATACAGCACAAATATATAGTTTGATCTTTAATTGGACGAACTTCTGATCATTTATTCCTTAACTAGCAACGCAAATATTGCCGAGAAGTGATTAACAGTCGGTCAAAACAATTGTTGATCGAATGGTAGAACCCATCAAGATCGAAGAGATGAACGGCGTTATTTTTTCGATTCCTCCCACCCTCCTTCATCGTGGGGCTGGCTGTGGTTTCCTTTCTTCATTTCCAAGGTGACAACTCTGTCACAACCTATTCACCGGTAAATTTTCGGAACGAATGCGAATCCAACTGTTTTCTCCGTTCTTCCATCTTCTACTCCGCAATTTTAACTTCCGTGATGGATCTCAATCTTTTCAATCGCAAGATGGAATGGTACTTACTCGATCCAATTAAATATACCAACTGAAAATGTTTATTTTTTCATCCAAAAATGGGTAATGTGCATTTACTCATATTTAGGTAAAATCACGTTACTAACATTGTAAGTGAAGTTTACCGTCTTCTGTGAGTACAATTTACCCATAATATGAGTATTGCATCAGTTACCCATATATGGGTGAAAAAATTACCTTTTTATGGGTTATTGAGTCTTAGCGTGTGTTGGACATGAGACACGTTCACGAAGCAACTGCCGCTACTGTACCACTGAAACACATTCAAAAAATCTTCTTTACCGATCAAATGTAGATGTCATATTTTCAAGACGGACTCGGCCACTCATTCAAAACAAATAAACGTGTTCAGATCGGCGACGCAGTTTGAGTCGCGGAAATTAGTGCTTCACCATCGAGAAAATACAATTTTCGTTTGTTTTTCACGTTTAATCGCACACAAAAATGGAGAAGTACGCGGTACCGAATAAATTGCCTGCGGAGGAGATCAGCATTCTAGCCCAGCGCAAAGCCCGAATCAAGCGCGATGCCAACCAATGGGTTAGGAAACCGCTGCCAGAGAACCGTAAGAAAAAATTCTGTAGGCCGGAGCTGTTTATTGCCGATTTTCGCAAAGCGGAACGTGACTCGATGAGGATTAAAAGGAACTTTTTGAAAACCGGAGTCCAGTTGAGAAATGAAGAAATCCAACACGGTCGCTTGATTTTGGTGTTCCGTCATCGAGGTAAGTACATTGCCAACAAGGAAGTGATGCACATCCTGGCCAAACTTGGTCTGCCTTACAAACGGAGAGCGGTTCTGCTGAAGTTGACCGAAGGAGTACATGCGATGTTGAAAATGGTGGAACCGTGGGTAATCTGGGGCTATCCAAACATTGCCACTGTCCGGGAGCTGATCTACAAGTATGGGTTGTTTAAGCCAATGCGAGGCGAAAAAGGACCGAAGAAGATTCCGATTGCATCGAACACACAGGTGGAGGAAAAGTTTGGTCACCTAGGGATAATTTGCGTTGAAGATCTGCTCCATGAATTGCTGACGGTGGGACCAAATTTCGATAAGGTGACAAAGATCCTGCACACGTTCGAACTACGATCGCCTGTCGATGGTTGGAAGACAGCCCGCAAGGGGAAGCTGCGAACGCTGGGAGGAGAAGCCGGCTTCCGAGGGGATGACATCAACGATTTCTTCAAGCGACTGCTGTAAACTGGGTCGTTCTTTAGATTTGTAAGTTTTTCGTTTAATATTCAAAAACCTGTTTCTGCTAGGTTCTGTAAAGAAGTAAATAACAATTTTCCCTATGGTAAATAAATAGTTGAATGTTATTATGGAAAGAAACCCATATGTTCATATATATATATATATTTTTAATACAGTTCACGTCTTATCTATGTTTTTGTTGATCCATCCCGGAAGGCAAGAGCCGTAATTGCTTTCAGGTGGCCGTGGTACTCTCGTTCTATCGATTTCGTTTCTATTTTCCATAATCTTGCATGTCCGTCGGATGAAGCTACAAAGTACAAAACAAACGTCGTGAATATGATTTATTTCCTGAAACTGATCGGAAAACTGCCCACTTACCCGTGAACAAATACTTGGAATCGTTACTGAACACAGCGTCCCACATCCAGTATTTTTCGATTTTAAGTTCCGCGTGCAACTGGAATGTATCGGTTTTGTAAATCTTGGCCGTACCATCCCCGGAACATGTCACCAACAAACTCGAATCGGGACTAAATTTACACCGAAGGGCGTACTTCTTATGTGCCTCTATGCGAAGCTTCGGATCAGTCTGCGTAAGTTGCGTCTCGCTGTTCACACTATTAGACAAGCTCCAAATGTAACAATTGCCCTTATTGTTGACCGCTGCCATATAATGTCCATCAGGACTGATGGCAATGTCTTGAATCGAAGATTCCACCTCTGGTATCAGCTGTTCGTGTACATCCGACTTGACATCCCACAGGTAGACGCTTCCCCCTTGACTGCCTATGGCCAATTCGACTTGATTGGGGTGTAAACACACCGCATTCACTGGTGTCAAACAATCGAACATTCGTTTGCAAGCTGGGTTTTGGGAACTCATGTCCCAAATTCGTACCCGACAGTCCTCGCCGCCGGTGAACATCCATTTGCCGTCTTCCTGAAATCCGACACGGGTGACATTCTTTGTGACGTTTTCGAAGTTTACCACGGGGTAGCTAAAGTTCATGTCGTACAGGCGGATATGCTGGTAACCGCCAGCAGCCAGGATAGTACCGTTCGGGATTATATCAAGGGCATTTACTTGCTGAAAAATAAAATGTGCATGAGGGCATTTTCGGTAGCCGTTTTTTCAAATATTACTGAATCCGTGTGCTGGAGGGTACGCTGGCAGAGTCCCGAATATGGTTGCCACAGTTTGATGGTATGGTCATATCCGCCGGTGGCCAGCAGAGGCTCATTGAACGGGTCGAAGGACAAGTTGTTGTTGGTGGTGCTTTGCACTGAGGTTTGTTTCTGTCGACAGAAATTAAACGATATCAATCAATTGTACGCGTGGAAATATAATTTTAACTTACCAGAGTCATTGTAATTTTTATTTATTGTTACTATTTAAGAAACAGCTTTGTGTTTTTATTGCAGTTTCTCAGAGCCTCAGCGTTTACTCGAAATACAGAATAATTAAGTTCGACTTTCCATCAGAGCGCAATTCATTTTGGAATGAAAAAATTGGTTTGTTTTCGCGAACATGAATGCTATTTTCATCAGATTGAAAATTTTCGTTACTAATTAATTGCACGAAAATGTAATCAGTTTCAATGTATGGGCTTTTTCAAATGAAAATGCGATGGTAAAAGCGACAGGTTATAAACTAGATTTGCCATTTTTTAATATAGGTACCGAGTTTTTAGGATGTTTTTGTTTACGCTCTTCTTGACAGTTGAGTTGAAGCCGGCTGTCGAAATAAAAAACACGCTCATGGTTTCAGCTAATCACCACCAGTGGCGCGTGTGTTGAAGGGGGAAGGATTGTGGTAGATCTGCACGCTAAGAATATATAACTCAAACATGCAGATTTAAACCAGAGTTAATAAACCAGGCCATTTTTTCACGTAGACAACATCTCAGCAAGCTCAGCTGTCAAAATAATGTCAACATTGTAAGTTGTGTTTGTTGTAGCTCGTTTACGTTTTCTCTGTTGTTGATCGTTTTCGTTGTGCACGTCATACAAAGCAAAAAGATCGCTTTCTGTGGTGTTTTACATCAAAACAAACAACCAAAACAAATTAATAGACTTCTATTTGACAGCTGACAGCGGGCCCAGGACATCCTGTCTACTGTCAATCACTGTTATTGATATCGGGTTGTCAATGGCCTGTAATAAACATAAGAGTAAATGGTGTCCACAGTTAAATTGCATCACTTTAAACTCGTCCTCAAAAACAAGGCTCTCAACCGACTGTCATGAAATATTCAGGGAATAAAATACAATGTATACTCTTGGTTGAGGTATTTATATTTCACTGTGTTTCTTTATCAAATCCCGATCCAAAGCCCGATCTTTCTCCTTAAAACCACGTATAAGATTTTTTACAACGCTTGAACCGACATTATTTACCGCTTTCAACCATGACTTCAACATTTCCTGTTCTGCAGTGACAAATTTAGGATGCATACAAAATCGTGCTTCATTATAGCCCAAAATTTTTCAATTGACCGCAACTCTGAAGAGTTTGGGGGATTAAGATCCTTCGGCACAAAAATGACACCATTCGTCTTGTACCATTCCAGAACATCCTTGGAGTAGTGACAAGAGGCTAGGTCCAGCTAAAATATGTAGGAACGTTGTGTGTTTTGAGAAACGGAATCAGTCGTTTTTTCAGGCATTCTGTTGGAATGTGCCAACCAGTTGCACCATAGACTAACTCTAAGACCAGTAGGTCCCATACAAATACGATTTTTTTCTTAGCTCAGTCAGTACTAGCACATTGGTCCCAAGCTCGGTCCCAAGCTCAATAATGCGCCCCTAATAATGAACTCACACAAACACACTCTCAAATATTCTGTCAAAATAACACAGCAAATCAAAACAAAGACGCAAATATGTATAGCAAGATGCTGGCTTCAAAGGTGTACTTCGGACCAAAGGGTTCTACAACAGTGAACCAACTTCCAATCGCTAGTTGCATATTGATTGTTGGTTCCACGGGGATGGTTTCCAAATTAATAATGCCCCTAGGGTAAATGACCGTAGGATTTACGTTTTATAGGGGATATTATCAACAATCAATGTGCAACTAGCGATTTGAAATTGGATCACTGTTGTAGAACCCCTTGGTCCGAATTACACCTTGAAGCCAGCACCTTGTTATACATATTTGCGCCTTGTTTTGATTTGCTGTGTTATTTGACAGAATATTTGAGAGTGTGTTCATGTGAGTTCATTTATAAGGGGCGCATTATTAGGTCGGGACCGAGCTTGGGACCGATGTGCTAGTACTGACTGAGCCAAGAAAAAATCGTTTTTGTATGGGACCTACTGGTCTTAGGGTTAGTCTATGATATTATTATATTTCTGTAATAGAATTGATGTGTTAATGTTTTACAAATCTTAATAAATAGAAATTTCATGTTCAACTTTCTATTGCTGAATGTATGTTTTATCGATTTGATTTACGTTTAGACCCGTTGTGCAGCACTCGCAGCTGATCTATCTAACATATGGTCTTCTAACCGTACTACAAAATCTAGATTTAAGTATTTCAAATTTATTTTAGTTATTAAGATTTACCTTAGCATGTAGGTCTAGCACGTAATAAGATTCTAGGAATAAACTGCATGTACTTTTAGTAAGGGTAAATTAACAAATTACTTTTAATTAGAATAGTTCACATGGGGTTTGTTTTTCTTCTGTAAACAATGGATCGTGATGTATTCAACGACTATGGGACCGCAGGCTCGGTAAATTACCTTATGCGCTGGTATGGGTAGATGGGATGCTGGATGGGAAGGTGCGCACCTACGCCAGGGGCGTATTCAACACATTCTTTCATGTATACTTGACCATTTACAGTTGAATTTGTCACGAAAGGCTTGCTCCGTTTACCACACGCACAAATCTCATGCCAAATCATGAATTTCTTGGAAAACTTTGACACTTGCTGTTTTTTTGAGAGACTATGGAACATCGACCTTGTCTTTCGCAGTCACATACTGGTTGCCGGGGATTTGTTTAAAGTCCGCTTTTACGTGTGTTTCATCATCCATGATGCAGCAGTGTAACATGATACAAGGGTGTTTTGAAAAGTATCTTCACAGAAAACGTCATCAAGATAGCCTTGTATTATGTTACAAGGCTGTAGTATGAACAAAGCAAAACGCAGTGTAAACAATATACACTGAGGTCATTTCACCCAAAATTTCGTTGAAATCAACCCAAAGGGCAAAATGTTACAGTTTATTGAAAGTGATGCAATTTAACTGTGGATTCCCTTTAATGCGATAATGCCTTGTTCAGACTACAGAGTTATAACATGTTATAACGGTTGTCAAACAATTTCAACAAAAAAATCGTCTTCAAGATAGGCTTATAACATGTGATAACTGTTGTTATAACTACTCAGTCTGGCCAGCGTTAAACGGTATTGAAGGATGCGAAGATAGCGAAAACGCCGATGAATCAAGGCTACATCAAGGATAGGACTACGAGTAAGATTCTGGAGAAAACAACTACGTACCGCGTATATGTTGCAGTAACATCCCGCCCCAATATTACATCTGCTGAGTATATATTGGGAAGAGGGTATAGTTCTCCGACTGCGACTGATTGAACTGCAGCGAAATGTGTCGTGCAGTATCTCAAGGGAACGAAGAAGTGGAAGCTGAAGCTGGGCGATGAGATCGAGTTGGAGGATTATTCGGAATCAGACTGGGCGGGTGACCCGGATTTACCCAAGTCTTTGACTGGTTTTGTGGTCTTTTATACAAACAGGAGGAGGGCGAGCAGAAGACAGATATGTGTGAGACTTTCGTTCATGGAGGCCGAGTATATAGCGTTGGGCAAGACGTGTCAAGATTGAGGATATTCCAGGTAACGTGAAATTCACGTTTAAACCCAAATATCCGGCCGGAGGTTTTCGGGGCAGTTGCGTCCAATGGGTTGAAAATGCCTTCAGTATTTATCAAAGCTAGATTAATAGTTAATACCGACGTTTACATCAACATTTTGAAAGACCACGTTCTGCCATGGATGAAATCCAACTTTGGAGCACATCAACACGTCATTTTTCAACAGGACGGACCACCGTGTCATACTTCAAAAAAGACTCAAGCGTGGCTGAAGGATAACATGGAATTTTGGCCAAAGGACATTTGGTCTCCTAGCAACCCGGACTTGAATCCTTTGGATTACTCAATATGAGCATATGTTCAAGCTAAGGCCTGTGAATGTTTTCACCCCAGTGTTGGCGCCCTGAAAGCTTCCATTACCAGGACATAGAATTCGATGACTGACTCATACATTGAGAAGATATACTCTCGATTTCGTCCTAACATTGAGCTACTACGGGAAACCGGAGTTGCTCAGGAATACGTGCAACAGCTAGAAGCAGCCCTACCAATTGAAGAGCAACTTGGCGCAGCTACTATTGAAGATGGCTGAAGAGATATTCGAACCGTCATAGATCATTGCACGGAATGTATTAATCTCACTTTTTTGACAGTTCAGGGAGCTTGTCTACAAGGTGTTGAAATTTGAACTGTTCAAACGAAAATTTTCATTTGCTTTTTTTGGATTCTGTACGATTAGATCCAAGAAATCTTGTAAAAATAAGCACTGGTGTCTGTTTTACTGCAATTTTACTTCAATCGTAATAAATTTAGAGCACAAAATCTTGCTAGAACAAAGTTGTTAAGAGAAAGTATTGATAGTTCCGTTAGCGTTAGCTGCTTTACCTAACCTAACCTGGTGCAAAACTAGTGCTGTCTACTCCTAGAGCCTCATGGTGATGAGAAATTATTTCTTTCTCAAACAACATCATCATAGATAGTTACTCCACTTATGGGAGAATACAAAGAAAGACTATATCAGTGAACAGAGTAGTGCAAAACAGGCAAGTGCTTCACCCAATTTCAAGTGTGCGTCTCCTGTTTCAGAAGAGCGCACAAAACAAACGTGCGAGAGTTTTCGTAGCAGATGAGAGACAGATAGCCGCACATGCACTTCTCTTTCAGAGATAAAGTGTAATGCACAGCGCTCTACTCAGTGCTTTACTCTGTGCGTTGGCGCATGCTTTGGTAAATTGTAGCAAAATGATTTTTTTTGATGCTAGTAACAAAAAGGCATTGTGCTCTTGTTGGAGGACAGCCAGCTGTTACTGGTGAAAAGAAAAACCACCGCAAAAGGAGTATTCAACGCGCTCCGAAGCTACCATCATAACATCATCCCGATCCGTGACGTAAGCTTACTCAAAAGCTTTGCTCGACCAATCTCCTGTAGACCGGTGACCTTGAGCAGCATTTGATGTCGATTGACGAAACCTTCATCGATGCACTGCTGCCGGAAAGGACCTGAATAAGGACACACAAATATGCATGCTGCTCCGCAGTCAGCCCCCGTCGTTCGACAGCATTGTCTCTGCGCTCCGTGGACGTAGTGAAAGCGAAGCTGATGGATGAATAACATCGCAGGCTCGAGCAAGGGGATGTTAAGGAAAAATCGGAGAAGGCGACGGAGAGTAAGTCGAACAGCGGTAAGGAGACTCGAGTGTTCCACCACTGCAAGAAGCCCGGTCATTTCCGCCGGGATTGCAGGATGCTGCTTGCCTTCAAGTCTGGAGATGAAGGAAATTCGAAGAGTGTGCCGAAAAACTAAGGGGCCATAGCCGCCCACAATGACAGTAGCAGCGTAGCTTTCGTTGTCGGGGCAAAATGTACGTCGTGGGTCATTGATAGCGGGGTAAGTGACCATATGACTGGGGACAAGGCGTTTCTCGAGGAGCTGCGGGAATCTCCCGGCGGCTGGGTTACATTGGCCGATGGCAAGAAAGTGCAAATTCGAATCACCATGGCGGACGTGAAATACGTGCCAGGACTGTTAACCAGCCTGATATCCGTCAGCAAGCAGGCGCAAAAACAGTTGATAGTGATGTTCGACGATACGTGTTGCCGAGTGATCGATGCTACTGGTGATGTTGTTGCCATGGGTGGTCGATGTGGCAGTTTGTACTACCTGCAGTGCGGTGAGTCGTCTTTGAAGGTAAACGAGACCCAACATCTGGTGAACAGCCAACATCAATGGCATCGTCGATTAGGTCATAGCGATTGGGCGGCCATCGAGCGCCTCAACAGAGAGCATCTGGCAAGCGGTGTAAAAGAGAGTGACAGCAATTTAAAATTAGTATACGAGTATTGCTTGGAGGGTAAATCCTCCCGTGCTCCGTTTCCTCTGACCGGAAGTCATCTGCCACGTTGGACATCGTACACACAGACGTGTGTGGCCCGATGAAGCACACGACGCCGAACGGCAATCGGTACGTGATGAACATCGTGGACGACTACAGCAGATTCACCGTCACGTATCTGCTGCAAATCCAGAGCGAAGCTGCGAACAACCTAAACGATTATGTTCGATGGACCGCGAATATTTTTGACCGCAAGCCGAAGGTGTTTTCGCCCCAGCAGAATGGAGTAGCCAAACGGAAGAATCATTCTATTACCAAAATCGCCACGTGCATGCTGCTGGACGCCGGACTCGAAATGCGTTATTGAGGTGAAACTGTCTTGACAGCGACATACCTGCAGAATAGATTACCCTCCAGGACTGTACCCAAGACTCCGCACGAGCTATAGTGGTGACGTAAGCCGGACTTAATTCATCTGAAGATGATTGGTTCTCACGCCTATGTGCATGTTCCGGATGTTAACTCGAACACAAGAGCTATCGTTTCTCAAACCCCGAAACGGACTTGATCACCATTTGCCGGGACGCCAATTTCCTGGACCTCGGTAATGGTTCATGTTCTGTCGAAATAGCGAATGGGACGGAAGGTCTGTTCGCCCACCGAGCGCAACGAGGTGACTGTTGCGCTATCTGAAGGGAACTCGCGACTATGTGGTACCGTTAGGTGGAGATCCAAGGCAGGACTTGATTGGCTACTCCGATTCCGATTGAGTTGGAGATATGAGGACAAGAAGGTCGACTTCGGGGTTCGTATTCCTGTTCACAAGCGGAGTAATTTCCTGGGGCCAGAAGAAGACTATACAGCGTTACACTTACGACCATGGAGGCCGAATACTTAGCGCTTAGCGAGGCCTGCCAAGAGGCCATCTGGCTGAGGCAGCTGCTTGGAGAGTTCGGCGAGTGGCAATTGAGACCCACGTCGTTCATGGAAGACAACCAATCCTGTTTTACCTTTGTACAGAGTGAGAGGCAGAATCGTCGATCTAAGCATATCGACACGAAGCAACGGCCCAACAAACATCGGTGTTGAATTAAAGCTTGTTCAAACAAATTTGGAGAAACTATTCAGCTATTCTAGAAGAAACAGCTGAATAGCTTCTACAAATTTGCTTGAACAAGCTCTAATTCAACACCGATGTTTGTTGGGGGTTCGTGTACGAGCTATGCATTGCGAAGGAGATTGCCGTGCAGTATTGCTCGACCGATCAGATGCTGGAGGACGTGTTCACAAAACCACTAGGTCCACTGAAACATAAGAGGTGTTGTGAGCTGTTGGGATTCGAAGACCGTCAGTGAAGCAGTTCCACATAGATGAGAAGTGTTGAGCGTGCACTGTTGACACTGCTCCACATCAGCACACCCCTCGGCGTGCGCAGCGATAGAATCCATCTACCCGAAAGCAGAATGCACCTCTGCCGGCCCTAGCGACGGCGAGTGTTTATGTTTTTTCACCATTCGCAAGTTTGTTATCATCGCGTTCAAACATGTATTTTTCTCGTGCATCAATAGAAAGTTGATAACCGTAGTTTTTCACACTTCCTATGACAATTCTAGTACGCTGTTCCTCTGCTACTGTTTATTTACCTTCAAGGTTTGTGACTGCCGATAACGACACCGGCAGAGAAATACAGAAGCACATCGTGCCTTTCTTGGACTGCGAAGGACGCTATCATCGAACAAAGTTCGCTGAACTGCAAAGTTGACCATCTACAAGCCATTAATTAGACCGCTAGTTCTCTACGGCCACGAAACATTGACATTGCTAGTGGAGGACCAACGCGCCCTTCTTGTCTTTGAACGGAAGGTGTTGCGTACGATTTACGGTGGAGTGCAAATGGAAGTCGGAACACGGAGAAGGCGAATAAACCATTGTATTGCATCAGTTGCTGGAAGAACCTCTGGGCTGGGCATGTCGGAAGAATTTCGGACGACAGCCCTGTTAAAACGGTTCTCGTAAACGAACCGACGGGCACAAGAGGAAGTGGCGCGCAAGGTGGATCGATCAAGTTGAAGGCGGCTTGCGGAACTGTGAGATTGGTAAGGTAAGTAAGTTTCTTTCCTATTGTTCGATTTTAAATTAAACAGCCAAGGCAACCAATTTTGCTGTATATCCGTTTTTATTAGATGCTGTTTTCTTTTTCTTCCTAATCTGTTTTGGTGGATATAAGATAACGCTTTTGTTTTTCGTGTTCATTATTGTTTCTGTATGCATATCTCGTGGGTCCTCCTCGCTATCGCTACCGTTCAACTATATCAATGCCGCACATTCCAGCGTGTTCCATTGCGTTGCATGTCACAAGGCACAATCGAAAGTAAATCTGTTTTTCAACCTAGCTATGGTCCTATAAATACAATGTGTTTGTTTGTGTAAGTGACATTGTGTGTCCATTTTGCGACACGCCGCTATTTCGGTAGTCCAGTTTTCTTTTTCTTCTCTTGGCGTTCACCTGCTGTGCTAGGCTTCTTCTAAAAGCTAGTGTTTATTTCACTTATCGTGTTACAATAATTTATTTAATCATTTATCAACATTACAAAATAAAACTTATGGCATGCTTGTATTTTCCCCCTAGTTCTATCTCTCTCTCTCTCTTTCTCTCTTCGCTGATTTTTTTTTACTTTCTCTGTTCGAACGGGCGCATAATGCTTTGCATTGTATAGGCCGCTGGCTTTCTCATTTGTTTGTTGTTTACAGTGGTACGATTAAGGCATGAAAGTGATGAAAACAAAGCAACTTACGATGGGTTCTTACTTTTTTTTTGTAATTTGAATAAAGCTGCGTTCGTCGGTAAAATGGCCTGAAGCAGCGAGACAATACTGTAAAAGATGATGATTTCCCAATTTATCGGAATCGGTTTTCTTAAGTATCCAAAAGTAGTGTGGTACAATGGTGGTAGGGTGTTCAACGAAATGACTGACGAAATGTATGTATGGGTATGTATGTGTATGTTTCGACAGATTTTTGTTCTTCTCGGTTTCTCAGCGTCGAAAGATGGTTCGGTTTTAATTTTTTTTTGTTTTTACATCAGCAAATTTATTTCAACGTTTTTCTCTTTTACTTTCAAGATTTAATATATCAGTCTTCTTTGGTACGTGGTAACAGGAAAAAAACAGTTCAAGAATTGTTTTGCCTTTTCTTGTCGACCTAAGTTTTGTCTGTTTGCTTAGCAGAAGTTTGTGAAAAAAAAAAGCAATCGCGCAATGTGTTTCTGCTTCTCCTTTGAATTGATTAAGTTTCTAACTGTTGTCGGGATTTTTCTCTTCGCCCAATATTTTTCGAACTTTCTCTCGCATTGTATTGAATGCCCTTTTGCTTCTCTCGGTCAACGGTGGGAGATCACAAAGTTTCCTCTCCCCAGTCGATTTCCGTGTTTCTAAAAGTTACATTTTATCTTCTTATTTGCAGAATGTAGCGCTAAGGCACGTGACTAGAATGTCTTTCTAGAAACAATGTTATTTCGAACATGAAACCAATCGGTTTTGAGCGCAACGTGTTGGTCTTCAGTACAGTTCTCAGAAGCAATACTTTTCATTATTGTGTTTTTGGTCAGGTAGTCTTCCGATTTCAAGTGAAAAATAATGTTATGGGTAATCTTTCTTTGTTTTCGAGGTGGTTTTAACCACAGATCGAAAACGACTTGACACATTCCCTTCTTCTGGGTGTTGCTGCTAATCAGAAAACGTCAGCTATGAAATCCGTCCGGTATTGCTATCAATCAGTTTAAATAATCTCAAATATTTCTGCATGTAACTGTGTCTATACGGTTTAAAAAAGCATTTGCAACATTCTAAGCTCTATTCTTCCTCTTATTTCATAGTGTGTGTGTGTTTTCCGTTTTCTTTAAATGCGAATGACCTATAATGTTTTACTGCTGTTTGCTGACCAGTAACTTTCCCTTTAAATAAATATGGTTTTCCTTACGTTCTACTATGCCTATAGTTTAGAAACCTATGCCTATTTGTAGAAAAAATATAAATAGTGATCTCTGATACATAAACTTCCAACTGGAAAATTTCTTTAAAATAAGAAATTTCCAATTATTTCTGTCCTTCTTCCATAACCTTTCCCTCTGCGTTGTTCACCGCAATACCCTGCATGTTTTTACTTTCCGTCATTCGGTTGATATTGTTTTCAAGCTTCTGTATTCAAAATATCGCTCTCACACGATAGAAAAAAGTGTTGCCAGTTTTCCTAATTTGTAAAAAAAAGCTCTTCTACGCAATTTAAGCTCTGCATTTTCTGATACTGTTCGAAACAATTGTTATCGTAATAAATACAAAACACACCCATCATCGCACATCTATTTGGCACTCCAAATCTCTTGTATCACTGATTAGTTTCTCTCTAACTCACACTTTCTCATAAGCTCGCTATCTTTCACTCGCACTTGTTCTGGTTTATCTCTTCCAAAAAAGGCAAAGTTCTAGTCACAATTACCGAAACATAGAAAAAAAAATACGTACAATAAAACGAAACACTCCGATGGTCCGTCGAAAACTTAATCAATTCAACTTTTTACAGATATGGCCGATTGCTGAGGCTGCTGCTGTTGCTGTTTGCCGTGGTTGGGCCGTCTTCGGTGCTGATGCCGGCCCGTCTTCTGGCACTGACAGCACTCGTCGACGATGGCGTTCTTGCGGGCGTGCTGTCGGTTGCACACCGAACGGGTGCACCGTTGTCGTTCGCACTGGATTTTTCCGTCCTGCAAGGGAGAAAGGGGGGGTAGAAAACGGTGAGTAAAAACTAAAAAATTGTGTTGGAGACAGCGTTGCCAAATATATTTTTAGTGAAATCAGGAAGTATAGAAAATAAATGTCAGGATAAAATCAGGATTGTCATTTTCGTTGCGTTTTTATCTCTTTCTGTATTATACATAGAATAGTTGTATTTTGATTTATTTTGCTTCTTTTCAGTTCAAAATAATTCTTTGTCGATAATATTGCTCTCGTCTTATCCCAATCTATTCTTCATTTTCGTTTTGTTTAAATTGAATTGTGAGAACAATCCTTCCACTGATGCTGGCGAGTGTGGTAGAAACGACAGACACGGTATGAACTCTCGCAGAAGTGGAAAAGCCAATGTGCCTTCTCTACACCATCTTTTGAGTTAATCGTGGAACAATCAACATTCAAAATTTCTCTGAATTTATTTTCCATGCTTGGAAGTGATTTTGTTCTTGCTAAAATTGGGAAATATTGCAAGAGATGAAGAAAAGACGAATGTTGACTTTAACATTATTAGGGTCAACAATAGTCACACACTTAGAAAACAACACCGAACTCGGTTCAATTTTCTACCGAACCACACCGGTTATCAACAAGAAACCGAATAAATCGTTTATATATACAGTTTTCGGGTGTATTTTTAGAGTCAAACCCGAGGTTCGGCTAATATAACATATTTGACAGATTAAAATGAAAGATGAACCGAACAGTATGCAGGGATATTTAAGAGTTCTGCGGTACACACAAACCAAGAAAACTCGTTAAACTGAACCGAGCATTTGCTGAATATTCTTAAACGTCAAACACTTCTCATCAAGTCAATTCGACGATGGCTATGTCTACTGAAAAACTCGTTCAGCTGACTCGATGAAGCCTGAAAAACTGTGAGCCATTTTATCCCATGTGTGCGCGAAGAATGTCTGTTTGCAGAAAATCTCCGTACAGTGTTTTTTGTCAGGAAAAAATGAAACAAAAATACCGAAGGACTACAACAGGAGGATGCACATTCAGTAATATATGAGGATTGTTTTCATCAAGAAACAATAAAGCTGACTATGTTGTTTTATTACTATGAAATTCGCTATTTCAACCAAAATTCCAGCTCTGCCATAAAGAACCGAATTCTGTAACTGCAACAAGAAAATCGGTTTGTTTGACAGCGTTCGGTAATATTTGAGTTAACCGATATTCGGTTATTACTGATTGGATTCATTTTTGACAAACGAGTTAGTCAGGTAATTTGACAGATTTCTAGAAAGCAAAAAATTAACGAGAACTCGGTTGTACCAATTTGAACCGAACAGACTACCGAGCGTTCAGCAGATGAAAACTCGGTTGAAATTCAACCGAGTTTGGTATTATTTTCTAAGTGTGCATATTTATCATGACAACATCGATGAAGTAATGTTAAATCTGATAACATTAACATTGTAGTCAAAACACTGTTCTAGTCTTAGTTTACTGAAGTTGAAATAATTATCGACGAATAGTCGTTTTTTCCCAATCCTAAACATCCCTACTTTCCCATTCCTTACTCCCTTGCCATCACACTACCACTACCGGCAGCAACTGTCAACAAAAGCAGCAAAGAGGAAAGAAATATAAAACTGCTTGTCGCCGGAAGACGCGATCTCTAATCGGTGAAATAAGATTCTCGCAAACAATCGCGAATGATATAAACAAGTTTTTTAACTTGTTTTCGGAAATAGTGAAGTGCCCTGAAGCTCCGTGGTAGTGAAAACGCCATCCGTAGCGCCAATCGGGAAGCCGATGTGGGATCGAGCCGTGGAATCATCGGAAATATTAATTAGTGCCGGAAATCTGGTTGTGGAACCGCCAAAGAAAAGGCAAAAGCTGTATACCAGAAATCTGGTTGTGCCATCCCCACCGAGACATCGAAAGAACTTGTGCGATAGTTTCTTGGTCGACCCGCCGTCGGAGAGACTAAAGCACCAGAGCACCGAGACAAAACAACGAATTAAACAAAACAACAAACGGTCGTCGAGAGGCGGATGTCGGTAACAAAAGCTTTCCTATCCTATCCTACTTATCCTACCTATCCCCTTGATTTTGAAAAAATAATCAAAATAATGAAACTATAAAACTATCCTTTTCTTTCATCAGACAGTATTTCCATCCAATTTGACCCGGAGCCATTAAAATACCCTGATCTCGGAACAAAGCCTGGAGGGGGACAAAAAGTCCCTTAGTGAAAAGATAACAGGCAAGTGAATTCTAACAAAATGACTTTTGAATTAATTTTTTATTCTAGTTCGGAAGGATCCTTGTGGACCAACGTGAATCCCGAGCTGCAATTCAGCTTCACTCCGGAGCGAAAAACTAATATTTATGTAATGGAGGAATCCAGCTTACGCAAGAGTGTTCACATCGTAGGTGAAGTTCTTGAAAAATGATTTTTTGAGCTGTTAAAGTAAAATTAGTGCTTGGCAGGATTTCAAAATGCTTAAAAGTCTGAAATGTCCTGAAAAATCAGGAACATCGGCATCGATGATTGTAGAGGTGATATGTGTACAAGATTTGTTCACTTAACCGAAGTTCTACTACACCTCCGGATAGTTCTACTACAGAACGGATAGTTCTACTACACCTCCGAACACTGCTGCGGTTAATACTTACACATATTTGAGTATTTTTTCCCATACAAATTTACTCAAATAAGGTAAAATCACCTCTACCGATAAATGAGTATGTGCCCTTCTCTTTTGCGATAAGGAGGCTCTTGTGCTTTACTGTCTATCATAATTTCGGTGTTCCTGAGGACGTTAAGAAGTAGATGCAGTTTGCCAAAAATACATGATTTGGCACGCAATTTGCTCATGTGGACACAGATAACCCCATTCGTGACAACCGGGACATACCTAAGGTATACCTAAAAGAATGCCTTCAAAACGTCTACTTCGACTTCTGAGGTCACATGATGGTCCCACGCTTTTATGGCCATACGTGGGCTCATGTCAGTGCTAGAAAGGTGTTCTAGAGTGGTACAAGGATATGGCGGTCAATTTCGTGGCGAAGTATCTCTTAAACTCACAGAAATTGCGGCCAATTCAGAAGCCATCATGAAGCAGGCACTTTGGAAATATCCTAAGAAAGTAAAATCGAGGGAAGATATAAAACCAAAATAGTGGACTTTGAATAAAAAAAAATCCAATTATTATATAAGATCTTATGAATAGTGTTAAAAGAAAGGTTCGAGAATTTTGGTATGGTAAGGAAATTGAATAAAGCAAACATGGAAAAAGTAATATGTTTTGTTTTATTCTCTGAAAGTTTGAATAAGATCGGTCGAATGCGTGAATTTTGCCGAATCTTTTCTCGTGTTGCAATTCTATTCCGTACACCCTTTACATTTGCTTTCCCAAGCATTGAAGTCTCCTCCCACAACAACCAATCTTCGATTCGCATTTCGGGAAGCTTGCCCAGCAATGGTGAAACTGCTCAACTGCCCATCTAGGCAACTATATTCAAAGATTTCATACCCGCGAACACTTCTTAAATAGTAAATCTACTCATTACATGTATTGCTGTCATTCCCACTCTATCCTCCATCTAGTTTCAATAATATGAAAAAACTCCATACTGTTCTCAAATGATGACAACGTCACACTCAGTTTCCGTTGTCGACCTACCATGTTGGCCTGCCAACGCCTTGGTAAGAGCAAGGCTTTTGAGCAGAGATCGAAGTTCTCGCTCAGCTGGGTGAAAACCATGCTCTCTCTCAAGCAGGTTGTCGATGAGTAGCAAACCGTTCACATTTTCATCTCTCATTTTTCGCCGATAATTCATTATCCTCTCGCTTGCATATGCGAAAATATCTCTCTCCACAATTCAACGAACATTTTTTCTCATGTCACATTTTTCACTGAAAACATGCTAAGATCGCATACGAGGAGCAAAACCCGAAAATAAGGCCAAGTTGATGCACACTGGTACCGCCATGGACCATCATTATAGAATTATAATGTCAGAATAAAACAAACATGAAGACGGGTGCATTTTCAGGTGTCAAAAAGTAATTGAAAAATAATTATCAGCATCTAGGATTCACTGAAAAAGAAACGATTTATCAGCTACTCATGCTCTCCGAAAATTCTAAATCGCCGTTGCTTTTCTCGCGAAAACTGCTGTGAGAGTATAATAGTCTCTCGCTTCTCACATTCTCATTTGCTTCTCCAAGCGGGTAAAAAAGGACGTTTTTCTTCTCAAGTAGGCGAAAATTTCGGTCTCTGCTTTTGAGCCGTTCGTCATGGTTGTTACCATCCTCCGATTTATCGAGCTTGCACCTAAGTTGCTTCCAGTAGTCTCTTTTAACGAGTCCCTGCCCTCCGCATTTCGTGCACAGATCGGATCTATCAAGGCCTTCTCAACTCCTCGTCTGGCAACCAAAATCCATGCATTTGAAGCACCTCTTACTGGCTTTCAGCGATCAACCTGACCATCCAACTTTCATCTTGTATATCTCTAGCAGTTGCCGCTTCCACAACCGGATCTCCATCTCAGAAAGAGCTCTTTCCACCACCCGTGCTGTTGTCATCTCTTCCAGATTTCTATAGACGGCCAGCCATTTTAACTCAGTTTTGAGTTATTTTTGACTCACTTTGGTCATTAGTGGAGTCACTCAAATTTGAGTAAATGTAACTGGTATTGACAAATCAACTAATGAAAAATATCCCTCTGATTTGACTCGATGTTTTTGATTTGTCGACTTCCCGACATAACCCAGGACCGAATAACTTAAGAGGTAAAATACCTGATTTTTACCTCTTAAGATTAAAAGGTAAAATACCTGAGGATAATACCATAAAATTGACCCCACAATGTTATGAGAATACCAAATTGAGGTAAGACAATACCAAAATAGTACCTCTCGGGTATTCCCAGGTATAAAAAATATCAAGTTTTGTTAATTCTAGATGGTTCTAGCTGTTTAGTGGAATACCTGTAACTTGAAATAAGAAGAAAAATTAGTATTTTCCATTTAATTCCAACTATCTTTGCTTATCTTGACAGATACGCGTATTTCGTCTACAGTGTGCAGACTTCTTCCGTGTTCCGTACTAATAACTCGACTTGTTTTGTTTTGTTATTCGAGAGACATTTTGCTTGCAATTCTTGTTTCTTGGTATCTTGCTAAGGTATTTTACCTCTTAATCTGAGTTATTTAATATCAAGGCCACTTATCAAGATCAAAATTACGTATTCATATGTTGTTTTCTCCTGCTCGGGTTGTCAATTCTAGTTACATTTACTCAAATTTGAGTGACTCCACTAATGACGAAAGTGAGTCAAAAACGACTCCAAACTGAGTTAAAACGGCTGCCTATGTACTCGATTAGATTCTCTGACATTCATCTCCCTCCCAAGGCAGAGATCTTGGCCCTAGGTTATTGATCAGATCGAAGAAAATCTCGACTTTCTGGGTGCACCTAGTTTTCATCACACTCTCTTCTAGCTCTTTCAGCTCCAGATCAGCATACGGCATTCCACTCTTCACCTCAATAATCAAAGCGTCGCCCTTTATTTTCGCCCTCTTCACCACTTAGTGTTTCTCCGCTGGCTCTTCATTGCTCACCTCGTCGTTCTTGTGCTTCTTCGGTTCCTCATCATCACCCACGCGTTTCCTTTTTCTTTTAAACTGAAATTTTGCGGACCAGACCGGGAATCAAACCCAGGGTTCTTCAGCATGGTGTTGCTTTGTAGTCGACTGAGCAAATGGAAGCTGCTGTGTACCAGTTAGTGCCGTTTGCAGTCCTTCCAGTTCTCTCCCTTAGCGTATCATGTCCACGATTGCTAGTAAAGGGATGGATGCGATACTCGTTGCCAGTTGCTGGTTCCTAGTGCGAACGTTATTCCCATTCTCTTGAGCAGCTGGCCTCGCGGCGTACTTAAAACTCTATTTGTGACTTGCTACTACTTCAATTACTCCAATGATTACCGAACATTCCCACGATCACGTTCCCATTTCACAGGAAAGCTATTCGTAAAATACAAATCTTGGTCTATAATTGGCACCAATTGCGTAAAATTTCATCATGGGGCAACCCAAATTCAGGGGGCGCGAGTCTATCTCAGATGCAGGATTTTTTCTTTTGCTTTTGTGCGATGTGCGCACGCTTAGTAGATAGAAAGAAGATTTTAAAGATTTACTGCAAAAAGATGCAGCACGATGCAAGTTGATGGATTAAGATTCGCAAGCTGCTACTAGATTTTTTAAAGATTGATTCGCTAGCGCGGGATTTTTAGAATAATCATGAATCTGGAATTAGATGTGTCTCGCCCCCAGCTCAAATCCCATGCACAGAAGAAAAAAAGTACCCATTTGAGTATAGTTGTGTTAAAGTACCCGTTGTGTATAAATTTTGGGTAAATTCTACCCAAAAGGAAGTTATTTATACCCAACGGGTCGGTTAACACAACTATAACCAAAATTGGCTTCCCACACGCAACTGCTCATATGGGGACTTTTTTTCTTCCGTGTGAGGATTCAATAAAGCATAGCCCACTTAGTAATTGAACACACTCTTTTACTTATTACAGTGCCCCTAGCGGAAGTTTTTGGAAACTTTTGACGTCTATTTGTTAGCAATAGCTACAATAACAATGACAGTATACTTTTTCAGTACATAAAACGTTCTCGAGATCATGCAAAAGACGCGTGGAAAAAATCGTATACAGTTACCAGGAAAATCCAGCGTGGTCTGCGCACACTAAGAAAATAACACTGAACTCGGTTCAACTTTCTACCGAACCACATCGGTTACCGTCACGGTTACGTCACGCAAAAAATGACTTTTTATACCCCTCCCCCTTGTCACGCTTTTGTATGGATCGTCACGTTATTCCAAGCCCCCCTTCCTCCCTTACTGCGTGACATAATTAATGGACCTTCCCTAAACCGTTGTTCGGTTATAGTTGATTGGATTTACTTTTGTCAACCGATTTTTTTGGTATATCTGACAGATTGTGAGAAAGTAAAAATTAAACGAGAACTCGGTTGTTCTTTTTTGAACCGAACGGACTACCGAGTGTTCAGCAGATAAAAACTCGGTTGAAATTCAACCGAGTTTGGTATTATTTTCTAATGCCTTGTTCAGACTACAGAGTTATAACATGTTATAACGATTGTCAAATATTTTCAACAAGAAATTCGTCATCCAAGATAGGCTTATAACATTTTATAACTGCTCAGTCTGACCAGAGTTTAAGTGTGCGTCCAAGCTGGCTAAAACACTAGCCAGACTGAGCAGTTATAACATGTTATAACCCTATCTTGATGACAAATTTCTTGACGGAATTATTTGACAACCGTTAAAACATGTTATAACTCTGTAGTCTGAACAAGGCATTATATTACGTGATATAGAGTATCTTGATATCAGCAACTATACAGCTAGTTTTCATTGGAAATAATGTATATGTCATTTGATATCAAGATACTCCATATCACGTAATATATGCTGTAGTGTGAACGTACTATAAAGTGTTGAATATATATCGACAAAAATTTTTCATTAGGGTCTAACTGACAAACTTAAGCAATGGCTTCTTCCGTTAATTTCTCGTAGCAAAAAAGCTACCCATGTAAGCCTACAATTCTATCGGATAGGTGAACTCTTCCTCTTCAAAATGACCGTGGTGGATTAATTAGGCCAGTTTTCAATGATGAGAAATTCGCGAAAATAGCATTGTATACGTTTGTGAGTTAGGCCCTACTGAAAAATCTTTGTAGATATATTGTATGGTGGGTGCTCAAACCGTACAACGAAACGACTCGGATGCAAAATAAACGCCGGAGTGGATCTGCCAACCTTCAGCTCCGTGGAAAACTCGTGAGGTCCATCAGAAGCAACCCAGGAATTTCCGAGCACGGTTTGAGTAAAAAGTGTGATGCCGTCCAAAGTACAGTATCGCTAATTCGCTATTAGGCTTAGTGACCTCGAACGTACGCACATTAAAGCGCCATGTAGATCGCAGGAGTGCAAGTAAGAAGAAAAATCTTTTGGAGGAAAAGAAACCATCATTCCTCTGCATGTGCCAGAAATATAGTCACTAGATTCATAGTCTAGCGAATACAACGACCACAACGACGGAAGCCAATTGGAACTGTCAGTTGGCGGGAGCCAATCAAGCATATCTCGAGTAATTTATGTTAAGGGCCTAAAAGCCTTTTGTAAACAATGACTTTAAATGTTGATTTCTTACGAATCACGAGAATCTCACTATATCCTGTTACTCCATATGGTAGAACTAACATTCTTCTACCAAATGCAGCTTTCATTTCACGAGAGTGATTTAAGATTCAAGAGAAATCGATATTTAAAGTCATTGTTTACAAATGGCTTTTAGGCCCTTAACATGAATTACTTGAGACATACTCGATTGGTTCCGCCAAGTGACAGTCCAAATTGGCTCCTGTTGTTGTATCCTCCAGACTATGAATCTAGTGACTGTAGCCAAAAGGGTGAGGTGATTAAACGTCAAAAAGCCTTATACTGGCCAACTGCTCAAACACATGATAACGGAAGCGGAACGGAAATGTCAGTGGTAAAGCCCGATCTGAGCAAACCTGCTTGTCCAAAAACAAAAAAACAGTCTAGATCCACGCCGATTCTAGTTGGAAATATTGAAGTCATTTGCAAAAACTTGTCGTTGCCGTTCCGTATTCCGTCCACATGGTGCTGACTTAATCGATTCTTCAAGCAGAATACCATAGAGCCCGCGCTCGAAAGCTGCATGACAATCTTCTAACCAAGTCCGGTGGCTGCATACTTCTGGATAATGCAAAGGCCTACTTCTGATAACTTCCAGGACCAAAATTATAAAGGTAAAGGCTCGAGGAGCTGTCCCAGTAAGATTCAAATTCGGAGGTTTACAATACCGAATGTCTCCAGAAGCGAAACCAGTCACATGATAGCCTGGTGACACTTCGGCCAGATCTTGCGAGTTGTCACTACAGCCGGGAAGTACAACAACAGCACAATGACATCGGAGTCCAGTTTGTTCCAAAAACCCACAATCCGCCCAATTGTCCCCAGTTAAGGACCATTAGAAATGGGCAAATGGTGATTATTAAATGTAAACTGAAGTTAAAAGGTACCGGCTTCGAAACGGCAGCTTAAGTGAAAAATTTGTGGGATAAAATGGCCAACACAGTGTGCGGTTAGGAGTTAGAGAATTCCTTTGAAACTTGTTTTCAAATCCGTTAATTTAAATCCGAAATAGATGAAAATGATATTGTTCTATAACTCAGTGTGCCATGCTATAAGAAGAACAAATTTTGGGTATACTGAGCCAAAAAAAAATGGTCCCCATACAGGCATGTTCCAAATACCGCATGAAAAGTGTCAGTTTCAGACTTGGACTAAACTCGATCATGTGGTACCTTAAATCACATGAGAGTTTGATAACGAGTTCATTGGTGGTCAAATCAAGTGCCAGACTACATCGGAACCTTCGTAACGTGGTCAGGAACCAGAAATCGCTATGATTACGAACAGAAAGATATGTCAGAAGATCGACATGGGAACAGTTACCCTACTAGTGAACTTCACACACCCATTGACATTAACATAATGCTACATGATTGAAAAACGCATCTTAGATAAAACGCTCACCTTGCATGTGCACTTGACGCACTTCTGCTCCCCGTGGGTCGCCAGTATCGGGTGGAACTCCTGGCCATTTTCGTACACGTTGGCATTGTGCGTAGTTGTACAGCCACCGTTATCCAGGATGGTCTGCGTAGACCGTAGCGTACCGCTGCTGCTGCCTTGGTCGCCCATTTCATCCGGGTTGCCGGTGCGCGCCGATTTCCGCTCCTTAATCTGTGTCGAAATGGAGAAATGGAAGTCATTCATCATCTTGAAACGGAGCATCCGGGAAGCTTGGTTCTTACCTGAGGGCACACCTTGCAGCAGGCTTTTTTGTCCGGTCGGTAAGCCACCTTGTCGCTGCAGTTCAACGGGGGACACTGGGTTCGGGGGCAGGTGATTTCCAAAGTTGCCCAATCACAGTTGCATATGGTGCAGTTGTCGTAGCCGTTTGGCGGCAGGTACGGATGCCAAGTTGAGCCAGCTTCGTGGAACTGGTCACCTAGCTTGCATCCGCGGGAAGTCGAAACTAGCCGGGTGTCGTCGAAGTATTTTGATCCTGAAAGAGATTCGAGATTAATTTCGATGGTTTACAAAATTGGTTTCCCTCAGACAAACCTGCGCAGGTCGGACAGCAGTCGCTCTTTTCTGCACGATGTCCTCTTTCCGACACTTCAACGGAGGACAGCGGATTGGTTCGCACTTGACGCGCTTGTGTAC
This sequence comes from Aedes japonicus, assembly GCA_034211315.2. Taxonomy (NCBI): domain Eukaryota; kingdom Metazoa; phylum Arthropoda; class Insecta; order Diptera; family Culicidae; genus Aedes; species Aedes japonicus. Next base: position 37,130 of record JASCZW010000179.1, on the reverse strand, counting down.
GCACGAGCACGTGGTGCAGCTTTCGAGTGCACTATGCCACACTTCTCCTTCGTCGTAGAAGCGGGAAGAGTGATAGCATTTCGTTTCCACAGTCGGAACAGTGTTGTCGTTGTGCGCCATCGGAGCGAAGGAGTTGTTCTGCACATCGTTGTCGTGATACTGATTTCCGGTGCAGTGGTTCGGTACCTTAATCGATTTGATTTTTGCCTTCAAAATGGATTCGTTTTTCGATTTCGAGTGGATTTCAAGATAGATGACACTGGTTTCCAGCTTGGCCAGTTCGGTCGAGGGAAGCGCCAGTACGAAGCCTTCGAGATAGTTCCCGTTCCCGGTGAAGTCCTCCAGGAGCGTTTTGCTTATGGGGGCGTTTGGAGCCTCGATGGGGAGTTCCTCGAGGTAGAGCTGTACCGGGTGGTAAGCACTGGGAACGCCGGTCAGTGTCACTTCGTAATGCAGGTTACATTCGTTATCAACGGCCATCCAAGCCATGCCAACAGAGTGCGCTGGTGCAGCTGAGTTGCCGACACGCTTAAGCAGAACCGGAGCGGTGGAATCGCGGGCATCAGCAACTGGCCGGGTGACGAATTTTCCGTGGATGAGAACGGGGTTCTGGTCGTTGGCGACGTTAATGGCCAAATCTCCGGAGTAGAGCGGTTCCAGAACTCGCGGTCCCAAGCGATCGACGGTGCCGGATATGTGATTGGAATTGAAGGCCAGTGTTTCGAGGTCAACCTTCCGTTTGGCACTGTCATCGATCAAGGAGATGACCGGATTTTGGTTCATGTGGACGTTGTGAGTTTGGACGTTGTAAACCAGAGAGCCTTCCTTGTTCAGGTACATCCAAGCGAGGCCATTGCTATCCGTACGGGATTCGGGACTGTGAGAAGACAGCAGGGTTTGGAACACTTCGCATGCGACGCGAGTCTGGATGACGCCCTGAATACGTAGAGCATCCGGTTTGCGCTTGGACTCTACGATGACGGTTAGCTTTCCGCGAGTCAACAGTCGTAGATCGTTTACCGCTAGAGGTGAAGACACTTCAATTACATTGATGTCATGAGCTGGTTTCTTGATTCGCTGAGTGTCTTCCAGAATGATCTGGTCTTTGTTCTGCATTTCAAGTCGAATGTTCAACGGAACATCGGCGATATCGTCCGGGAAAAATACGCCATTCAGAACGATCGTCAAGTAGATGGATGAAGTGACTCCTCCTTTGGTTGAAACGATTGCCGTACCACCGGCTCCGTTCATCTGTTCTGGATTGGTTCCGGGGCTGGCTCCAATAGGGAGCTGAACAGTTCTTGCGGTAGAGCCGGGTACTTTCCGATCGGTCCAGCAATTGCCAGCTCGGCCTGATGTTTGCCGCCCCACAGCAAGACTACATTCATCATGTCGTCCCGCAGAAGACGCCGGTAGTCACGGGGAACGCGACGCCACACTCCGCAGATCTTACTCGTTGCATTCTGGTAGACGCTGAACGGGCCTTCGGTTGGGATGATCAGCGGGTACTCTTCGAGGATGTTACTCTGATGGTCGACGAACTGGATCGTCCGTGGTCGGGGGCATTCTCCGAGATGTAGAAGCTGTAGTACAGGTTCTTCTTATGGAACGCGAATCGCCCGGTAGCGACAATGTTCAGCGGGTTGATCGTCGAGTACATGGACTTCATGTCCTCCCGTTTTAGGATGGACGATGTACGGCCGGTCAGAGGGCAGCAAAATCTGTTGGGTGCGAAAGGTACATAGTTAAAGATTGGGAGGAGCTTGAATCGTTCCAACAACTCACGTTTGCTGCGTTCTTCCTCATCTGGGTTAGCTGTTACCGGAAAATCGTTAGAGATGTCAGGACCTGGAACGAGGTAAAAAGGGGGGAAAGAGTTAGTTAAAACATTGATTGCTTGCTTTGAACGCCGTCATTGTCATGAGTAGTCCGGACCCAAGTTCTATCGACGCGACGGGTGAGGGATGATGTATGTCTAACAACAATTGAGAATGGCAAATATTTGAAACAACTAGCGAGACTGTTATTGCTGCCACTGAGGACGGCGACGGCGACGGTGATGATGATGATGATGATTGTGATGATGATGCTGTTTGCTTTCGCGACATATAACACACAACAACTGCAGGCAGGCACGAAAGAGCTAAAAATATCATCGATGCTAGCGAACTGATAACCGAACGAAAAGCAACCACCTCTCCGCACCAACACCGCTTGCGATTGATGGTGATGTTTTCATTCCTCCGTTGAGCCGGGCCTTCAGTTGGTGGACCCTTTTGAAGAGATCGTGAGATCATCTGAGTTTTTCAAATCGGTATGAATAGAATTCCTAGGTTTTAGGTTTTCATCTCTCGATGCTAGATCAAAAGAGTTTCGGGACAATGGTGTGATCCCGAAAAGAAAAACGCAGATCGGGTGGGGGAGATAACTGGACTCGTGATTTCGGTTCTTCCTGGACTGACAAAAAAAACCAGATCGGGTGAGATGAGCAGGGTGGGTAGATAGAGAGTAGCAGGGAATTAGCCGGTCCATTCTTTGCGGAAAGAAACGGCGATATGGTTCCGAGATAAACACTCTTCTCTCCGATTGGGGAAATTCCCAGGAAATGCCGCACGGTTCTGTATTGTATTGGGTTGGTCAAATCTGTCTGTCTGTCAGTCTGTTGATATCCACATGTTGATATAATTTGTTTAGAGTGTTGCAATTGTTTGGTTAAGCCTAGTATGCAGCTGACCTGAAGTAATTTTTGCCATTTCTACCGAAGTAATTTTGACAACTGCTCAAGTATGGATGGAATGTCAGTTTTCCTTGCGAAATAATCGAACGGAATATTATTCCACAAGGAAAAATGACAGCCCCATTTAGATTACATGAGCAGGCGTTACTTACGTTACGAAGTTTGCCTTCCTATTCAGCTGCATACAAGGTAAGTAATTCCGACAGTAAAAGTATTTCTTGGCCATTACTTGTCCTATCCTAATGCACATTATTTTAGAACTGCATACTAGCCTTAATTTGGAAACAATAAACCACGCGTAACGTTTGCAAAGGGCCAATCTTGGTTGATCGATTCTCGTCATTGACGTTTTCATTGGTTCATCACTGCTAAACCATTGAATTTGTGAAGAATATATTCCTAGCTTGTTCATTTAACAATATATTCCATGGAAAATGGTTTTGCAGCCGCTATATTTACAGAAGAGAAAATCGCTAAATAGATAGGCTAACTAGTTACGCGAGAAATAACTGATAATTCGATCCAATATTTCCAAGAAAGATTCACCAGATTTTGCTCTAAAAGTTGCTTCCAGCTGTCCAAAATGTTTAACATTGTGACATTATTTTCATACTATGCATCGATTACCGGCGCTTCCGAGCTTTCCTTTCTCAAACATTCTACGGAATTTAACTCCAACATCCTTTTAAAATAACCACCGTCTCAAGTTGAACATTTTTAAGATTGCATCTTTAGGCTGTAGACGTTTTAGTTCATTCGAGACGGCAGCTTGCATTCTGCTGGGCTTCCTTCTATTGCTAGAAGAAATTTATTACAATTCTCGTAAGCTTGCTTGGATAGATTTCTTAGCTTCAATTTTCTTTGAGAGTTTTTGTCCATTACCTTTTTATTTGTTCAATGATGTTTCATCGGCTTTCTCCATTTAGACCAACCGCACCAATACGGTAACTTCGGTAAATTGTTACCCTGTTTGACAACTCGACACCGCAGCGGTGGTTGGTAACCGGGTTGGAAAATGACAATTTGCTCGCTCGGTGAGCAGCCGGTTCGTAAATTTGACAACCCGACCCAACCGAGCCGAGCGTTGCTACTTGAAAAAAAGCAAAACAAGTTGAAACGTTAAAACAACATCTTCATCTGGAAGACTGAATTGTGTGTTTCCGATTTGTTGTTAAAGTGTTATTTGCTAATTTCACGTTTATTGTGATATGTTGTAAAAAATGAGTGTATCAAAACCCCGTGGAAGAAATTGGCCGCAACAAGATAACGAAGTGTTTTACAGGGCTTGGCTGGAAGTTTCCCAATATTCAATCTTTGGGACAAAACCAGAACGTCGAAAACCTGTACGGAAGAGTATTCAAACTGCACAAAATGTTTAGCGAAACGAAACCGGTGCGAGAATAACTTTGAGTCTTATTATGTTACCTTTTATAAACGACCGGTGCGAAAGTCGGTGGCTAAATCAAAATAGGAACGCTCTCAGCCATCAAAATATTACCCAGATACGAACTCTACCGGTGGAGATGGTCTTAGCCAATGATACTCGTAGGTTAGTTTTGACCTTCCTCGGAGTATTAAAAAATTCTGACACATAAGACATTAGGGCCAATATTGACTCGGATTTCAACCCTTTCTAGAATTATGAAATTTCAACCTAGACACAATGTTTATACGCCATTTGAAAGGTTATGGTCTCAAAAGTGCATTGAGAACCTGGTTCCAGTTACATTGGCCTCTGGGAATCTGCTGCAAAAGGCAGGAGGTTTTGATTTACATGGTTGAACAGAATTGCATACAAAACCTTTCCGACTTGTTTTTAGAGAGTTGCCGGCTTCAATAAAGTTTCAAAGTTTCTCAGTGTGTCATTTGTCGTCTTTTGACATCATCATATCCCAGATCATGCCTCAGAAATGGTGCTTTAGTCTATCTTTTCCAAATGAAGCGCTACATTACGGAGAGTGATCGATGCGCTAGAAACGCAAATCTGGCCACAAGAGTTAATACAATTCGAATGAGTATCAAATGACGTGTCTGTTCATGACGGGATTTTGATTTAGAATGGATGCGCCGTGGTCCGGAGTAAGCTACGCAAAAAGACTTTAATTCTGGCTCATGATCGATATCAGATACATCATGTGACAGCCACGCTCGGCCATTAGCCGCCGAGAGCATCGAAGTAGACTAGAAACCAACTCGGGTCGTGCTCTTACTTCTCTGACGGTCGGCAGTAACGGAACTTTGGTAGGTACCTCCCGTTCCAGTAAAGCTTCACTGTTGCTAAGAAATTAGTGAGAATACAAGTCCAGATCTACAAGCCGAAATAGTCTTAATCGTATGCACCGTAGATATATACAGAGCCATCAATTTCATTTATTTTTCTCGGCTCTGAGACTGTCTTCAATCTGGTAAATTTCCACTTAAACTTGACAGCTTGAAAGTAGAGTAAAATGTTCGATGATCGGTCAATTTTCGAGAAGGTATTGCTCCACTAACAAAAATCAGACTGCTATAGATGCAGAGTCATTTACAAAAAAATCATCCATCAAATTAGAGTAAACATTAGTTTTAATTTAAGACAAAATCTGAATTAAGGTCTGTATTCGCGATAATCGGGACACCCAAAATCTGAAGAAAAACACGCTTGAATTATGAATTTCTAATGTAACTTTTAATTTCATAAATTTGGGATATGGCTCACTAATTCACACGATCAAAACAAATGTTGCTCTGCATTGATATAAGAGTATCGAACTTTCAGGTTCACTGCTGCCATAAGTGTTTGAACAGATTCCTTAGTGACCTTGTTGGCAGCTCTGGTCCGGATTTTTGGAAATATTTGGCATATTAACCCTCCTGGGAAAGTCGGCTTTATCAGAGCCTGAATTCTTTCGGATAGGCGTAACTCAGGACTACGAAATGAGGGCTATCACAAAATGATCTTCTCTAAGGTAATCAATAAGTAGTTCCAAAGCGTCTTTACGGCAGTCAATAAAGCAATTAAGTCACCTTAAATGCAACATATATGTTGTTTTTGGTCCAATATATGACTACGTTACTGCAATGCTTTGGTAATGCTTCATCGATGCTATTTTGCATTCTTATTACAGGTTTCAACCATTTAAATAGCATTTGAAGTGCAACTTTACAACAGATGGCATTCAAGATGCTGATATAATGCTAATATAATGCTTGTAGCATCTGAAATGCAGATTTAGGGTTTAGGGTTTACTGCATATGCTAATGCTTATTGGTTACCTGGGTGGTATCTTCCGAATAGGCGTAACTCCGGACTATGAAATGAGGGCTATCAGAAAATGATAAAGTATATCATATCTGTGTTGTTTCTGAATCGATTTCCACAATTAATGCCTCAAATCAACCGGTCATGTCTCCAATTGGTCACATGGTTCTTGAGTTATTCCGGAGTATAGTGAGGTAGGGTTTTTCTGGATGAAGGTTAACTTATTATTCCTTCCGAAACGCTGATTTCGGCGTGTCAAACTGCACGATTTTGCAAAATGCGTTCATTGAAGGGCAATTCGAGTATTCTTGGTCACGTAGGCAAATTCCTTCGTATTCCGGAGCTCTGATTTCCCCGGGGAAATTTCTACATTTTGATCGATTCTGAAACCTAGTTTGCGACGTGCCAAACTTCATGATTTGACGAAATACATTCATTGGTGGTTATTTCATGGATTTTGGAAAACTTTGGCCATATTGTGGAATCTGATTCCTCTGAAAAAATGGCCACATTTTGAAAAAATTAGCCACATTCCGGAGTATCCCGGGATATCCTGATTTCCCCTCAGAAATGGGCTCACTCTGATCGATTCTGAAACCTAGCTAGCGACGTGTGAAACTTCATGATTTGACAAAACACGTTCTTTGAAGGACATTTAATGTATTTTTGGTTACTTTGGTCACATTCCTGGGTATTTTGGAGATCTTATTCCACTTTTTGATATATTCAGAAGCCTCGTTTGTACCGTGTGCTTCGATTTTGCGCAATGAGTTCACAGGAGACATTTAGAGTATTTTTGATTACTCGGGTCACCTTCCAGGGTGTCCCGAACATCCCTATTCCCCCGGGAAAATGGGTTCATTCTGATCGATTCTGATACCTAGTTTGCGATGTGGTAAACTTCAGTACATTTTGAGTATTCTTGGTCACTTTGGCCACATTTCTTCATATTCCGGAGATCTGATTTCCCTGGGGAAATGGCCACTTTTTGATCGATTGAAATGCCTAGCTTGCGACGTATTAAACTTCATGTATTCCAGACATCTGATTCCTCTGGGAAAATGGCCACGTTTTGATCTATTCGGAAGCCTAGCTTGTAACGTGTTTTCCGATTTTGCGTAACGAGTTCATAGGAAACATTTAGAGTATTCTTGGTTACTCGGGCTACCTTCCGGAGTGCTCCGGAGATCCCGATTCCCCCAAGGAAATTAGCTTATTCTGATCGATTCTGAAACCTAGTTTGCGACGTGTTAAACTTCATGGTTTTGCGAAACACGTTCATTGAAGGACATTTCGGGTATTCTTGGTCACTTTGGCCACATATGTTCGTATTCTGGAGATCTGATTCCCTTGGGGAAAAGGTCATTTTTGGATCGATTGAGATACCTTGTCCTGTCGTTTTCATGATTTTGAAGAACAAGTTCATTGGAAATATATCGAGGAATCTTGGCTACTATGGCCACCTTCCGGGATATTCCGAAGATCGGATGGCCCTGAAAAAATGGCCACTTTTTGATCGGTTATCACAGAGATGTCAAATCAGGCAAAATCAAAGGGCGCTCATCGTGACTTCTAACAAAAAGGAGCAATCGTTCTAAATAGCAGGCATTCCTTCGGGTAAATTTTCTTGTTGGTGATAAAAGATTCACTTTTTCTGCTGCTTGAACAAATTTCTTGCCAAACTCGGAATTTTTAGGAAGCTTCGACAACTTTTTCGCCCTGAATCTTCAGTATACAACACCTGCCAAAGTAGTACAGATAATCAATCTTGGAAGTTGTTTAAAATCATGAAAAAGGTTGCATAGTTCTTATTGACACATGAATATTTCATCAAATAACCACAACACAACTTTCAAGCTGTCAAACTGTCAAATTTGGCGTTTAACCACAGAGAACAGACATCCAAGCTGGAGTGCCCTCCGTGTGTCAATTTTTGTAACTGTCATTTTAAAATTATAGCTCGTTTCCGTTAGTTTTGGTGAATCGTATGTTGATGGCGCCACCTGCGCGCCTTGAGATTTGATAGGCTGTCAATTTTAGTTTGGCGAAACCTCCCAACAAACATCGGTGTTGAATTAGAGCTTGTTCAAGCAAATTTGGAGAAGCTATTCAGCTATTCTAGAAGAAACAGCTGAATAGCTTCTCCAAATTTGCTTGAACAAGCTCTAATTCAACACCGATGTTTGTTGGGCTAGACTAGCCGGCGTAGTTTTTCCAACGGTTTGCTTTTAAATATATACACAGTAAATTGGGGAAAAAATGTTCGAGCCTGGATGTCTGTTCTCTGTGGTTTAACATTGCGGTTTGGTCTTGTTTCAATTTTCTACGATTTCAATCCGGAACGTAGCTTTCACTTTTCGACGAATCCTGGTGACATTCCTATATTTAGAGCCAGTTCGAATAGAGCAGTTCGGGTTCCTCCTTTGCATCTTTTTCGCTTTCGTGTCCCTAGCACGATCCGCTCTTACAATATTTTCAGCACTTCTAGGTTACCTTTCGATAATCGCAATACAGGTTTAGACGGGTTTAGACGAGAAGAATGCAGCGCGGGTGATGATATTGCAGCATGGAACCAATCAAAATGTGGAGCGATACAAACAGAAGCGAAGACAGCAAAGTTATCTTTTCCTGGATAAGAGCGCCATCTGAAGGAGTCGGAGTGCGAAAAAATAGAGCAGCTGCATCGATTTCAAGAAACGCAAAAGCTCTACAAGTAACTCAACGCATCCCGCAAATGCTTTGTGCCGTGAGCCGAAATGTGTCTAAATAAGGTTGGAGGTATCTTGACGAATGAACGAGACGTGATCTAGAGGTAGAAGCATCACTACGATGAACACCTAAATGACATAGAAGCGGAACATCAATGTCTTTATCACGACTTCATCTAACGGTGGACGAGGGAGATGTGTCAACGCACATGATAAGCGAAGTTCCCTAGTAGCACATACGTTGCGATTCGGTTGAGATAACATAAATATGACTTGCTTAGTCATTATCAAGTTACTACAACTAATTATGGCCGTAGTGTGCTACTTGGGTTAAGGCTGTCCTCAAACTGCTGGGCAGCAAGGCAGCTAGGAAGAATAGTATCGGAGCGACACTTATAAAATTGGGCCTGGATGATTTGGAAAATCATCTGCACCGACCGAGGATTTGGATACAGAACAGCTACAGGAGAAGTGTAAAGAGGAAAGTATATGCCCAGTTGGAATGCGCATGAACTTGAGCATGAGCAGGTTTTACCACCCGAGATTGCTACTCTGTTAATGCCACATTACACAGAGAACCAACAGATGATGCTTGGGACTACCATACATCCTCAATGTGTAAAACTGGTGATCCTAAGGTAAGGCAACACCGGCCTCGGTCTCGCCCGAAGGCCAAATGAGGAAAGGGTAGAAATATGTTGACGTGATACTCGCTTTGAATGAAGCCGCCGAGTCCACTGCACTTCCACGAGAAATCACTGGGATGTTGGATAAAATGGTTGGATTCGCAGTGGGTTCCGTTTTGATAAACGGTGTGCAGAATTCAACTGACGTCGGCTGCGAATAGGATGTTCAACTATGTTCCTGGTTTATTCTCTAAACAGAGATGCACTGTAAAATTATTTAAATTTTAGTAGCGATTTAAACCAACAGTAAGGATGCTGTTGGGGCCACTCACAAGTGTGGGTGGTTTATGTCAATGGAATACATGGATAATCAAAAGGTTGACAACCAGATCATCTTCCGCCATCTATCGCCACTAGCAATCAGATTTCTGGGAAGTTATCAAGTCGGTTTTGTGGACGGTCGATCGACAACAGACCAAATCTTTACGTTACGGCAGATAATCCAAAAGTGTCGAGAATATTAAGTTCCGACGCAACACCTCTTCATCGATTTTAAGGCCGTATACTATTGATCGTGAAGAGCAGCTATGGAAGATTATGGACGAGAACGGCAACGGTGCTGTGAGAAGATACTGGATGGACAATGCTTAAGGAGGACCAACAAGACCACAACCCCGCAAAAAAGGTAAATAAGTCAAAGCCGGCTGCAACAAGACGCAGGGGAGTGCAAAGAGCTAGATGGTTAGACCAATTGGAGTAAGACCTAGAAAGTGTAGGACATTCGAGAAACTGGAGACAAGCAGCCCTAAATCGGGTTTCGAGAATCTTATGCGTTTAGTGAAATGTGAAGGATTAGTCACGTAGAATTTCTTTTTCTATGTGATGTTGATGTTAAAACCACTTATTTCAGAATTGGAAAACATCTAAATGTGGTTCCTATAGTAGCTAAGTGAAATATTTCTATGTATTGACCTCTGACCTAATTGAACCCTGGTGTGTGTTTTTTTTCTACTGACTTAATTGCCATTCTGAAAAGTTATGGCTTGTTTCTTCCATTGCTTATTCCATTTCATCACAAGCGAAGAATGGCCTGCATCTTCACCGGATCTCAACCCACTTGACTACTTTTTTGAGGTTATATGCTTCAACATATAGGCCCTACGAAAGGGCTTACTTCAGATCGATTCAAGAAACATTTGGTTGATATTTGGGACCAAATTCCTCAGAAAAACATGCGTGCCAGCTGCGATGGGTTTACAAAGCGTTTGCGCAACGTTATCAAGGAAAAGGGTGAAAGATCCGAATTGAATTAATATAGTTTATTTCTACAACATGTATCATTCAAATGAAAATAAATGCTATGATTTGGTTGATTTATTTTGCTGTAATTCCATTTTGTTTTAGTGACACCTATTGTGAGACACTCTGTATATTCAGCCCAGCCCCACTCTACTCTTGCCTAGCTTTGTTAATTTTGACGAGTATTCAAATACTGCTCAGCGAAATTCCAACCACCAAAAACGAGCAAATTTTCCCGACATTGATTGCTACCAAGCCACAGGCGGAAGTCCTCAGTCAAGCTCCATCGTGGCATTGAAGGAAAGTGGATTTAATGAGACACTCGAACGTGCGTCGTCGTCGTCGCCTTCATCGACGCACCACTTGGTAAAATAACAAAACAGGCTACCTCCGCTCTCTTTCTCTAACAAGTTTCTGTGTTTTCAAAGTGACTGGCAAGAACATTATTCGATCGAAAATGAAACAACAAACAAACCGTTTCCTTTCGGTTGAGAATATTGCAACTTTTTTTTTGCCTTCATCCCATTCACCGTTCTCCTCGCAGTCAGTCAACCCGCAAATGGAGAGTATATATATGCTATTCACACTTGATCTGCATAATTTTCCGTCATCAAAATATTTACATTTTCGGTAAGGGAATATTTTTCATAACGGGCTACTGGGATCGGATTGAAGTTGCTAAATATGCACCTCCTCGCATTTCCCCCGGCCCGACCCGATTGGCAGCACGTTTATCAAGAGGGGCGTAACTGGGAAGCTCATCGCGCACTCTGTATGCTCATTATATAATTTCAAATAAACAAAAGTGGCAGTTAAGCAGTGCCATAAGCTATCCACATTGCTGTATCCTAACCAGAGAGGGTAAATAGCATGTGATACGAAAGGCGACCGGAGATTGGGGAGACAAAACATGTATAACTTTTTTTTTCCTGCTTTTAATTGCGACCTCGACCGAATTTAAGTTCGTACGGTTGGTGTTATCAAACAATTTGATCGTTTCGACGCGTTGGCGGTGCTGTCGCGCGTAGGTGGGCGCGGGAGAGGAAATTGAGTGGCGCCCCACAAGTAACTGGGTACTTAAATTGGTAGGTAGGTTCGACTGCAGCAGTTTATCCAAGTGTGCTTTGCCTGTAACCCTGCGCACGAGTCAAGCCTCAAAACAAATCCCGATTGCTCACCCGATTGGTACCGGTTGTAAATATACGCGTAATAATCTAGAAACATATACCGATAGATAGCTAACGCTCGCGTATCGCACTGAGCTGTGACCGTTGAGCGACAAGAATGGCTCCTCTGCGAGCGAAGATAAATATAGAAATTGTTTATAGGCTATTTTTTTTGCGAGTGGAACTTGTAGACAACGATGGGAGGATGTGGTGCGTTTAGCGGATTGTGAATAGTTTTTGGTTTTTATGACAGGAGGCAGCATAAATGCCGGCATACCGGAGCACCGGACCGCAAACGCTCGATGGCGGTGAAGAGTTGGTGTGCTGTCGTAAAAATGAAACAATGTCTAATTGAATGTGACAATTGCCGGTTGGGGCGATTTTCGACAGAGGCGTGGGTGCGAGGTAGGCGGGGAATTTGGAGCTCTAACTTCGCTCGTATGCAAAGGCTGTGCGTTATTATTATTTTTACGATTGATGACTACTACTAAAAGGGGGCCGTTAGGTCACCGACGAACTGGCATGGAACATAAACTCAAGTTTTGAACGGAAATCTGTAACGTTCGGTTCAAATGTGCAGCGATCTAAGCCGCCAAAACATGGGATAATGATGGCTAAAAGAAGATTATTTGTACATAGTAGATCAGACACGAATTAACCTAACCAACTGATTTTACTCGATAAAAATGCAACGCATTCTTTTGCTTAAAGGGTGTCCCACGACAAATTGCATCACGGAACAAACACTGTAGAAAATTACATAGTTTACCGATCCATTTCAAATTTTCAGACAATAAAATATAACCTATTAGCTTTTGGCATATTTATTTCATTAAACTTCAATTCCATAACCGTAACCTCGCATCTCACGCTTTACTCCACTCATTAGGTTCTGTAGAACATCTGACTGCAGCTTCCTCTGTACGAAAACCCACTTTTTCTTCATGTCTTCCTCAGATTTGACCCCTTTGGGATTCTTCCGTATTTCCAGCTTCATAATAGTCCAGTATTTACAGATGGGCCTTAGTTCCGGTACGTTGGGGGGTTCATGCCCGTGGGAACGAAAGTGACCCCGTTGGCTACGTACCACTTCAGGACAATATTTGAATAGTGGCACGAAGCAAGACCCAGCCAAAAGGTCGTACGTCCTTCGTGTTGCTACAACAGAGCAAGCAGACGCTTCTGTAGACTCTAGAGCTACTTGATCTACCTTGAGATAGATCTCCCCGTTTACAGTCCCGGTAGTCATGAACGGCGCATTTCGTTTCCACATGAGCAGATCGCTTGCCAAATCATGTATTTATTGGCAAACTTTGAAAGTATCTGCTTCCTTACTTCCTCCGGAACATCAAACTTGTGCTGGACGGTGAAGAACAATAGCCCTGGAAGTTCACCTTGACGTAAGTCTCATCCTCTATGACGAGACAATGAGGCTTCGCACAACTTTATTTTGCCGTTCATCGTGATTTAGAGCCTTTTGCACGTTGTACGTCCTCTTGACTCTCTGAACGAAAGACTTGGACAGATTCCACTTTTTTACCACGGCCCTGACCGAAGCATTGGAGTTCCGCCTAAACGCTTTCACGGCACGCTTGTGATCCTGATCATTTCTAATTGAACATCCATATTCTGACTGGATTGCTCCTTCCGTTCGATGCTCAGAGTTTCGTAGTAACGTTTAATCACACGACTCACCGTTGACTGCACGATTTCGAGTTGCCTTCCGATGTCTCGATGAGAAAGTTGAGGTTTTCCCAGGTGATTGAGCAAAATCAGTGACGCCTTTTTTACAATTTTCAAAAAACTGACGACGATAAAAATACAGAAAAAGAGACACTCTACTTCTACCTGAAATTTAAATTTTAATTTTCTAAAGTGTTTTTTCTATGATGCAATTTGATGTGAGACCCTCCTCATACATTTTTATTGCATGGGTAACAATTGATGAGATTTTGGGAAAAACTAGTTTAGAGTGCAATGCAAAGTTTAAAGTGTAATGTCACAATCTGTCAAGTGATCATCGAGATGGCTTCCAAACAAGACGTGCTTAGACAAAAAATATGGACGCGGTCGTGGAAAATCCTGGCCAGTCCCACAGGTGGATAGCGAATCAGTTGAGAATAGACAATTCCACCGTGTCCCATGCGGTAAAATCGTTCGAGGAGACCCAGACGATAAAGCGGCGAGCTGGCAGCAGAAGAAAAGCGAAGACGACCGACTCCGTAAACGCAAGGAATTTGCGAGAACTTGCCCCCAAGAAATGGTATTTTTATGTTTATTTTGGGAAATTAGGCCAATTTATCCAGTTATGTTTTTCCCCAGCAGTACTAAATTTATATGTGGTTGGAAAACTCTTGATGAAATAAACTAAAAAATTATTTATAGGCCTGTCCAGAATTTTGACGCGATTTAAAAAGCATTATTTTTTGCAATTTAGGATTAAGAAACAGTTAAAAGTCTTGCAAGATCTCGCTGAAAAACTCCACACACTACGTTGTTGATCCTCTAAGCTTTTCAAACCACAAATAAAATCCTCCACTAATTCACCCATATGAGAGCTACAGCTATTGGAAAAATGGTATATTTTTTAGTAAATTACGAATTTTCATCAAATTTTATCTAGATTACCTTCTAACGATGGGAAGTACTGTACGTCAGCATACCTCCAGCATGTCTATAAACTATTTAAAACTAAAATTGTTATGGTTTTAAGGCCTATAACATTTGTAAAAAGGTATGAATCATCATACTTTTCAAAACACACCTCCCTTTAAATGCTCATAGCCATTTATAAGCGTTCCTATAAAGTAAGCTTGAATTACGTTTGTTCTTAATTGAAAATCCAGAAGCCAGAAAATCTCTTATTATTATTATTATTATTATCGTTTCATCGATTTTTACTCCTGATCTACACAATAAACTTAAGGCTCAAACGCAGTGATAACGGAAGCGGAACGGCGACGGCAGTGGAATAGCCCAATCTTACTAAACCTGCTTTTCGGATAGAATACTGATTAGATTCAAAACGATTCCAATTGGACATATCGACGTCATTTACGACAACTGTCAAACTTGCCGTTTTCGTTCCGTTTCCTCCCACATTGCGTTTGGGCCTTTAACATCGGAAATAGTTCGCTGTATAGCACATCTGATGTCTTAAGCAGTGCACTATTTCTGAAGTTCGGTTAACCGTATTGAACCCGATTATCGAATGTGCTCCATTTCAGTTTTCATACTAAACGATAATATGACCGAACGGAATCTCAATCAAAGCAAACCTACAAACGGAAAAAAAATAATAGGTGGGGGTTGTGGTGGTGCGGTTTCAAAATCGTCACCGGATACGAACATTTCCAGACCGCGTGAGTTTTCAAAGTAAGCTTCAGAAGTGCTGGACAGAAAACCATTGTTGGAAATGGCAATGAATAAACAAAGGGTGGAACCGTAAAAAATGGGTCAAACATTATCAAGTGCGAACAGATAAGTTTATTATATAAATAATCAATCTTTATTTCTTTTTGAAGTTTATCATCTGCAAAACACAGGAAAATTATTTGATTAGGCTTCCGATTTTCCAAATGCGAACTGTCGAAGTTTTAAGTCCCACACCTTCCATCAAATTTTGTACCGCTGTTACATTCACCTAATTTCATGCTGAACGCCGATTTGCCTTGAACTGTTTCTCCCTTCCAACTGTTTGTTGAGTTCTCTTGAGGTTTCTCTTTTCGATTGCCCAATATGTTTCAGTTGGGCGCAGTTCCGGCGAGTTTGGGTTTTTTCTCTCCTTGGGTAAGATTTGCACACTGTTAGCGGTATACCATTCCTGAACCATTTTTCTGTAGTGGCAAGAAGCGAGGTCTGGCTAAAACAGCACGGAACAACTGTGTTTCTTTAACAAATTGCACTTGACATTTTTGCAAGCATTTCTTTACAATCATATCTTGATTGGTAGAGTTGCAACAAGACTTTCGCTTTTTAGCCAACAGCAATGTGCATGCCAACCAAATCAAGTATTTTTGGGAACTTTTTTTTCTGCTCAAACTTATCTTGAGAAATAGTGATAAGAAGGTGGTCGATGGATTGGAATCTACAGACCTAAATTCTGGAAGTCTGGAAACGTTGGCCCAAAATGATGAGCTCAGAAGTAGCCTTGGCAATTCGTTTGGACTGTGAATTAATGAAAGAACAGTACACGAGAAAGTTTTAAGTTGTAAAAACCAGTGTAGACCGTATGACATTTCGATGAAAACGAGGGTGAGGCAAGTGTTCCCTAGCATGACGTTTTGTCAACCCAATGTCTCACGACCCGGAAGTCAGAATAATTATTTCTGCTGCCTGATGGAAACATTTAAGGCCCACGATATGACGGCAAAAATTGTGGTTATTTGGGGGTATGATGGGAGTTCTGATCAAGCTCAATTAAATCAAGGTTACACTTCAACTACCGATCATCACGGAACATCTCTTTTCATAACTTTGACGGTGCCACAGCGCTTCACTGCTCAACATGACATTGTCCTGTTGGCTAATCTTACACCTCAATCAGTAAAATTTTGCAAACGAAAATGTATTATATTTGAAAAAGAGTCGAAATGAATCGGAAAACGAAAAGTGAAATAAATACTGAAATAGCAAATAAAACTTTTAAAAATATATGTTTTTTTTCCATATATATCATTGACGGGCGTTCTTACTAGCACAACATTTTTGTTTTTATAACTCAACTATTTTTTCTCGACTTTTAAACATAAAAATCTAATAATTTTTATTTTTACAAACTGGAATGAAGTTCACAAAGTGACTTTTGTGCAAAGTGACAGCAAGCTGGCCTGTCAGAATACGCAACGCTTTTTTGACGTTTTTGGTGTTTTCAATCCATGGTTGGTTCGTTAGATTAGGTAGTCTGTTTTTTTTTGTAGCATGTTTCATAGTGAAATAGAATGGTGTTGTCTGGCAATCATTTTTATTTCATAATATTTTTAAATTGTTTTTTTTCAATAGTTCTACTTGTCAGAATTAAATAATAAATGGAATTACATTTTTCATCGAAACCTTATCATAGGTCGAATGAAAAATCCAGCATTCAGTCGGAAATAATCATGCGAATCCTGAAATGCTCAATCAAGAATGTTGTGTACTGCACTTGTGAATGCATTTTCTCGATATTCTCATCCATATTTCGTACAAACTACCAATAAGAACGAATCAAGTTAGAGGTGACAAGAACAAAAGTAATGTTGCAACTCGTATACAGAAATATAACAACGTTTTTGAAAGTAGTTACAGTTGCGGCTCCTCGTCTATCCTCGTCCAGCACGGCAGGTTTGAATAGAGATTTGGGGCGTTGAGCTTAAATTTCTTATTATGTAGTTTTATCAGGAACTGTCGCTCAGCGTGCATTCGAAGATCTTGTTCGTTTAAATACTAAAAATCGATGTGCAGTTAACCACAATTATTTTGATTTCAATGTTAGCTGCCAACAGATTCGACTCAATTTGACCAGCTAGTCTAGGAAACAGCTGGAAACTACGTGAAAAATTATCCCTGAGCACCTATGACTTCAACATAGTGTAAAACGCTAGTTTACGGTGGAGATATCTTACATAACATCCCGAATAGAAATGGTGATGTAAAAAATATTAGCAGACATCTTCCAAACATTAAATTTGAATGTGGGTTGTCGTATTCTAAATGTATTCAGAGTTCAAAGTAACGCCCTAGTACATATAAATACAACATATTTAAACTTCACATTAAAAACAAACGTATTGATGATGTTAAATTTAACATCAGAACACGTCTCATAAAACAAGAATCTAAAATTACATGACAATAAAACGTTATGTATGTGTGAAACGTTGTGTACCTAAGACATCTAAACACATCTGATGACATTATAATTGGCCGTTACCTTAGAAATAAACTTCATTCTATTGTAAAGACTGCAGGTCTACAGCATTAGAAAACTTTTTACAACATAAGAATGAAACGTTACAATAGAATCAAAGGTCTTTGTGAAGTAAAATGTTGTATTCATAATAAGCCAGAATACATCTTGTGTCATAACAATCACACGTTGCGTTGAAATCCATGTTCTTATAGATGTAAAATTTTGTACTCATAAAATATCGGTAAATATCCGATGCGATTAGAATTAAGTGTGAATCGTATATGTTTTAGGCGATATTGGTGCATATTTACTTTATGTAGTTTACTCAACACCCGAATAAAAATTTACCTTAGTCTAACATGTGATGTTGATGCTTTCAGATTATTTGGTTTTAATGTTATTATCTACAACTGAAAACATCCGGAAACGATACACCGTCACGTTCTTCTACATCTGAATGCATCATACATCATCTCTTTTATTGGATAAAATCGACACTTGAAAACATATGTAAGATGTTTATTCATAACCTTTAATACATCTGAAAACATCAAAAATCCTTTGACTGTGCTGTTTTATTCAAATACATTTGAAAACATCAATATGCTTTGATATCTTAAAACATCAGAAAAACATTTTATTTGAATGTCAAAATCATGACGTTAAAGGGACATTGGATTAGAAAAAAATTGTTTGAAAATGTCTGATGTTAACATCATGTTACCTTGCCTAAATACAGCGAAAACGATCTGATCTCTAATGTTCAACGTAAGATGTACATTTGAATTTCATGTTGATGTAGACATTGAAATCAGAAATCAGCCGGATGTAAATTTTTATTCGGGATGCTTTTACAATATTGGAGATATGTTTGTAAAAGCTGCCATGGCTAGAAATCAGTTCACCAAAGAATACCGTTTGCGACACGATCGGCGGTCATCTCAGGCAAACCATTTTGAAGACGTATTCTATCGACTGTTGGTCATGAGCGATCGATTAAGTTTTCATCTGGACGAAATATTGAAGGTCTCCCTGAGCGTGTGCAATACCTTCTACTTGCGATGAAAGAGGAGTTCGAAACATCACAGGGTCACGTCACAGCATCACACAAATAAGAAGATGACATCTACGATGGACTAATGGCATCTTTTTTCAATGAACTAGATAAAATGGAAATTGTAAACACTGAGGAGGAGGAAGACATTTTTTTGAAAAATTTGTTGACGTGTTAAATGACGTTTAACCATCATGATTTCCTTTTTTTTTTCAACCTATTTTTGAGTTGTTTTGTTTCCCCGTGCAAGTAAACAAAACGATTCCATCCATAAACATAAAAAGTTATTGCAGTTCAGAACAGAACAATCCAAACCCATCAATTTTGCAAAACTTGACGGATTTTGATTTTCTTATTGTTGACGGAATTTGATACTAGGCCGAAAATTGACGCTGCGCTCTAGTTGAAGGTTCTTAATTTTGTTGGTTGTTATATCGAGGAAGTTTTTTGAGGGAAATACAATTTTGGCCAAATTTGCAGCTTTGTTCCTATTGTGCAGCTGTCAGTTATCGTTTACAAACAGGTTGATGTACTTGAATTTGCTGGGGTTAAGAAAGATATTGAGGAAAATTTACAGCAAGAATGAAATACTCAGATTACTTCACGCCCAGAAGTCAGTTTCGGTTATCATGGCTCCAGTAAAATGTTCAAGAGCTACTGTATTGCGAGTTAAGGCATCAATTGGACTCTCAACAGTACCAAGAAAACCTGGAAGTAGTCGGTTGGGATCTGCGAGAGCGCCAGCGTTGGTACAGTTCATTAAGATGAATGTAACAGGGACCTGCATCGTCGAGGCAATAAAATGAAAATGAATCGCTTTTGCATTCATTTCACTCCACTACAATTAGCTTTCGTGTAGTTAATAAATCTTACTTTCACCGATTCACTCCAATTCACTTCCTGGCAAACTTCAGCAAGTTTAAATTCATTTGCGATCTACCCAAGTAACCATTAAGCACTAAACGTGGAATTATATCAGCAATATATCTGCATATAAAGCAGCACTTAAATGCCTTGAAGATCTTTATTCAGATGTAATGCTAATATAATGCTAAGAAAGGCGAAATAACGTGCTTATATAATGCAGAAGTGACAGCTCGTAAATAGCATTAGTAATGCTATATTAATGCACCTGTACATAACTGTCAGTTTTGGTAGCCCGTTTTTGGCACTGCTAATGCTATTATTCTGCATTTATCTGCTGTCTGTTTCCGTCTGTTTTTTTAAGAACTATTTCTTCTTTTGCTTCTCCTTATTGATAGTATTAGCAAAAAAGGAGGAAAAATGCATGCAATATTGAGCTATAACCAAACCGCTTAGAGTAAATTCATATTTTTAGTATTGGGTGTATAAGTATGAGTAAAGTAATATATTGTATATTGAATATATTGCGAAAATTTCCTGTACTGCGTCTTAAATCAACGTATCATCATGCATGGTTGGCTCGCTGCTTTTGCTGCCTGTGTCTATAAGCTGTTCCAGAATTGTTAGAGCTTTCATCTTCGGATTCTACGAACGAATTTGAAGGCGTAAAACTAACTGGCTGATGGAGATTTAGCAGTTTCTGGAACCAAATCATCAATATGATCAGGTTTGTTAAGTTTAGAAGTCTCGTAGTTTCGAAACAATTTCACTTTACGTCTATGATTTCCACTGTTAAAGTTTTTTTTTACTTATTCTTGGCCATACTGGTTTTTGTTGACTCCAAATTACTTTGCAATGCTTTTGTAAACAAATTCTTTGCATTATATGATAGCCTTATATTAGCACTAAATGCAGATATAAAACATTTATGCTGTGATCATGATTAATACTTTTATGCATTATAACAGCCTTATATGCGCATATAATGCTAGCGATAATGCTAAATTTTGGGTGGAGCTTGAGTGCATTTATGATGCTAATATGAAGCTTGCATGTATAACATATGCTAATATAAAACTTTTAAGCAACATTTATGCTGATATAGTGCTATTATCGGGCTATAGTGCTATCGGGCTATTAATGCTTATGGTTACTTGGGTAGCCACCGTCGGAAGCGTTTCAATTGAAATTTAGGCTTGCTTCAAACGAAGTGCATTTTTTCGGATAGTCAAGCAGCTCTGAATGCTTTAAAGTCAGCAATATGCACGTCCAAACATGTTTGGGAATGTGTTCAATCACTTCAGAAATTGTCTTGTCGTAATCAAGTCAATTTGTACTGGGTTCCTGGTCATTCTGGAATTGATGGAAACGAGAAAGCCGATGAACTAGCAAGACTCGGATCGTCTCATCAGTTTGTAGGACCTGAACCCTTTTGTGGTGTATCTGCTTCTTCTCTTAGAATGGAGATGAAAGCCTGGGAATGCTTAAAAGTGGAGACAAACTGGAACAACACTTTCAAAGCTAGGCAATCAAAGCGGTTCATTACTCCAAACATTTCAATGACTCGCAAGTTACTAGATCTTACCAAAAAAGATCTAACAATATATTCAGGCCGTATAACCGGTCACTGTCCGAGCCGTTATCACTTGAAGCTGATAGAAAAACTTCAAGATGATTCATGTCGATTTTGTAACATGGATAGAGAAGACTCGGAACACTTGTTATGCCACTGCCCGGCAATTTTCAATAAAAGGCTGAAGTTCTTTAACAAAGGGCTACTAGAACCCCTTGAGATTTGGAGAACAAACCCCAGTACGGTAGTACACTTTATTCGGAGCGTTATACCGTCCTGGGACAATGCTTTAGGTCAGACTTTTGCGATCACTTCTATCAATAGTGATGCGTCATGCTGAAAATAACTAAAGCAACAACAAAAAGGGGATATGTCACAATAGATCTAAAAATTGGTCGCAGTGAACGGAATAAAAAAACGAAGTGATGAACGACCATGAATCAACTTCGTTGAAATTGATTTGATTTAATTCCCCACACTCGAGCAATGGCTGACGAACGCAACGAAACATGCGTGCCAGTGTTGCTAGAAGTGTTGTCATTTGACGATGCACGCATAGCTCGACAAAAAGCTTCCCGAGCAGTCAAGCGCATTTCTGTTTGATACTGCGGTGACTTATTTAAATTGCATCTGTTGCATTTGCACTGGAGTTGTGAACACAATAGGAATCGTGTGAATGCAATTTAAATATCACCAATAGCAATAATAATGTCATAAAATGGTTAATTATTGCTTTCGATGCTCGAATTACTTTATCTGATGGCACTGTTTTTAGACCTCAAAAATGAATATAAATCCGCACGTATTGCATGTAGTTCAACTGTCCTGCTTCATGCTAGTTTGACACCGAGGGCTACAATAAACTCCGATGAATGAAAAGCGCGTCGAAAATATTTATTTGAAGTTTGTTTTGTCGAAGCTGACTAAGAAGGGGCTGTCAAGAGAAGATAATGTGTTTCAATTCACGGTGACCCTGCCAGAGAACATCAAATTTCCGTTCCGGATCAAGCATCTAGCAGAGTAAAATGGACTTCATTTTTATCCAAGAAGGCCTGAAATTGGAGGCCCAAACTTGGGAATCCTTAAGGATCATGTTTTGCCTCGGATTACAACTACCTACAGCAAGGATGCAAATATTGCGTTCCAGCAAGACAGAGCCTCTGCCACACACGTAAAAAAACACAAGTGTTGATGAAGGTCAACATGCTTTATTTCTGGTCCAAAAAGATGTGGCCACCTCCAGTGTTAGCCATTAAATATGCAACTGTTATCTTACATCACTTAAAAGCGTAACTAAACTTTGAAATTCCATTAACGAAATGAAATAACGTGCCACCAGCGAAGGCTTTGGACTCTAGCATAATTCCCAATTCTACACGACTGCTGGAGTAATCTAGTACTCATTGACAGTACGCCGCTAGAGTTTTGTCCCACACTGTAGCTCGCCTGACTTAAATCCTCTGGATTTCCTTGCATGGGCGAACATTGAAGCACGTGTATTTGAACATTCTCACTAGAAATTGAACTCTTTACGGACCTCCATAACAAAGCATTGAACAGAAATGCCATCCAGGTCTGCAAAACCTGTAGGAGTCGCCTGGAAGCGGTCATGAATCCGAATGACGGACATACTAAGTGAAAATAAAGCGTAATCTTATGTTAGTACAGGTTATGTTTAAAGCTCGAACGAAGATGAAAATGTTTAAGTCTCACTATTTTTTGACGCATACTGTAATGCTAAAATGACAGCCGGGATACCTACTCCAGTACTCGCCAGGGTTGTTTTCTGTGCGTTCCCACAGCTCAGTGAAGATAAGCACCGAAACAGGCAAATGTTGATGACAACGTCGGGTTGCCAACTAGCGCTACAGTGACGTATTCAGCATCGCGCAACAAATTTCTTTTTCTTTTTTTGTTTTGTTTGGCAAAGGTTGATAAACAACCACGACGGAACCTCGATTCCGCACCGCTACTGGTGGATGGCGCCAGGCCTGGCGCGCCGAGCTCTCACAAATGCCTACAAGATAACGCACACGCAACGCAACGCATGGTGGCGCCTTCGGCTCGTGATGTTGCTGTTTTGCCGAATGGTCCTTTCAATAATGGAAATAGATTATGAAAATCGAGAAAATTGGCAATCGGACGAGGAGAAGCGATCGATGGAAGCGAGCCCCGGGAGTTCAATTTACGTCATTCAGGCACGATCAGAAATGACCATCAACATGATCAGGCCGCGCACAAACAAACAATTAAAACCGTTTTAATTATTTGGTTCAAAAAGCCGGCTTACTGCGCGAGATGGTTGCGCTGCCGCTCTTCTTCTGTCCGGCCATGAATCCTCCTCCCGCGCCTGCTGCCAGTAGTGGCCAATAAGACATGAAGATGATGGGTGCAAACACGAGAGAGAGAGAGAAAAAATAAGATACCGGGTAGATAAAAATAAAATATTTATCTTTGAATGAATCGCGCCCAGTTCGGTTTTTCGAAAACTTTAATTGTTGACCAAATTAAGCATTCATAATAAGAGCACTATGGGAGGGTGGTGATGGTGGTGCTAAGAGGCGAGATGGTTCGGGCCGAAAGAAAGGCTGCCGCCGCCTTCCGATTGCATAAATTATCGAGATCCGATCGCCGGCACATATCGAAAATATGGCTCAACGCCGCTGTAGAGGCGTGTTGATGTTTGGATAACTCGCCGTAGCCTAAACGTGTGAAGTCTCGGGCTGTCGGCCTGTCGTCTGTATACATATATTTTCGCGCGAACTGTTGGACTTTGTCAGGAAAGAATTTAAATTGATGAAAATAAATTAAACCGTCTGACAGCAACGCTTCGAGAAGTTCGAGCCAGCCCGTTGAGTCGAGTCTGAAATGGGGAAAGAGGAGCAGCTAGCCGCTCCGAGGGAATTATGAAGAAGACGAGAGTTTCGTTCCTTACGCGGTATCTTGCCATCGCCGAACCTGCTTGAGCCTGAGGTATCTCGGTTCGTTTCTGAATTTGATGTATTATTTTCACTCGTCAATTTCTGTGAAGACATTCTTCTTTTTATTTTATTTTGCGGTTCCTTTTTGAACGCACGCAAAGTGAGGAAAATGACAGCCGCAAACTCGTCGAGACTCTACGCAGTAGGCCAGGTTGCTTCGCCGGCCGGCTTTCCCGTTTTCATCCCTTCTGTTTCCATTCATTTCGTCGTCCTGCTGCCGCTGCCGCAAAACTTAACGAAAGTGCGGCAAACTCTCGTGATGCTGGTCAGCGAAAACCAAAAAAGAAAGAAAAAAAAGTGACGAAATGACATTGCATAATAGGAAAAAGTCCAACGAACGAACTTCATTCAGTTTTGCTGCCCGTAGCAGAGTGAAGTTCAAGTTGAATGCTTGCCTCACGTTTGTAGTAGTTGCTATAGGTACCAGTTTGAACTGGGAACTGGTTCGCTAAATTTATCGCACATATTGTTCTGCGGTTCATCTCCGCGCTGGTATTGCCATGACGGTAGTTTGAATCCCAACGAGCTAATGGCCTGCACTGATACCCCACGCGAACAGTAGATGGCGCCGCCGGTCGCCGGGTGGCCTTATGTGACCTTTATCAACAAAGTGTTTTCCCACCGTGTTAATTGTGGCATTTTCAGCAGTCAAAATACCCAGCGACGAAAATCCCTTTCGAAAGCCGCTGCTGGCTGGCTGGCCGGTGGCCAATCCCAGCATCAGCGATAGCAGCGAGAAGAATAGGCAAACCTCACCCGGCACCCACCGCAAGCCCGGTCACTACTTTCTCAGGAATGCAGCAGAGATATCGCTGTCAAAATCTATCAACGTCGTCAGCCGTCTGATTGTGTTACAATAGTAGAATGTCGACAAACGGTGACGGTCGTCATGGGAATGGCGGCGATTTGTTTGAAACGCGCTAGAACAGCAATTGATTTCATTAGGATTGAATTGAAGGTGACACCATGCCAGGAGCAGTTGGGAATAATGCAATTCAGGATGGGCCATGTTACGCGTCCGCCGGTGATACTCGGAGGCTGAAATTTAAAATCTAGCCAATCGGCGGACAGACAAAAGTTTTCCTCGAGAATGTGATGAAAATATCGTGAAAATATCGAGGTATTTTCACACTGTCAAACATTGATTTTGAAAACGAATAGTTCTAAGAAAACTTGTTACAATTCGCGAATTAATTTTAATTTCCACTTAAACTTGACAGATGAAAAAAATAAACGCTTGTGCTCAATTTTGAGTACATTTGTATACCATCTCTTTTTCACTCACGGAAATGTTAGTCAACTTTCGTAAAATGTTTTTAACGAAATTTGAGTAACATTTCCGTGTGAGCAAAAAAATAGGATACAATTGTACTCAAAAATTGAGCAAAATGAAACTGGAATGTATGCCACTTGAGTTGACTTATTTCTGACAGACGGGATCTCAACTTTGACAGACACCTTACCGAAAGTTTGTTGATCACTAACAATGGGATTTTAATCGATTAATCGATTATTTTCCATCTGTCAAGTTTAAGTAAAGTTAAAATTTATTCGCGGATTGGTACACAGCCTTGGTAATCGATGTCGCATCATGGTGACGGTAGCTTCAATAGATCATTGCACCGAATGTATTAACCATATTAATCATTGCACCGAATGTATTAATCTCACTTTTTTGACAGCTCAGGGAGCTTGTTTACAAGGTGTTAGAATTTGAACCGCTCAATCGAAAATTTGTTTTGCCCTTTTCAGAATTCTGTAAGATTAGATTCAAAAAATTATGTAAGAATAAGCACTGGTGTCTGTTTTCCTTACATCAATCGTAATAAATTTATAGCACACAATCGCAATCCGATCTCACCGAAAAAATTCTAAGTCCACGTAAACAAGCTCCCTAAACTGTCAAAACTGCCGTCAATGACGCCATCGTGCAATGATCTATGGAGTATGTACCTACTACTCACTTATTGCAAAGAGAGCATTAATGAGTACTTTTTCACCGATTTCGGACTAAATGTTACCCATAAATACGTTCGTTTTACATACATGATAGACGGTTAACGTTACTCAGTAATGGGTAATAGTTTTTAACTCATTAATGAGTAAACCAAATTTAGATCAAGATGGGTGAACTTGTACTCATTCATGCGTGCTGCTCAGTTACAGCAACGATAAACGATAACATACTCGGGGATTTTTCAGGAATCGCAAACGTAATTTGTGATCGACCCTCGAGCCCTTTCAATCACGGAGGAATCAAAGTACTCAGAAATGGATGTTTTTCCACCCACCTTGGAAATAAGTGAACTAACCCACAAGGTAGGTAAAAGCGTTTTGCCCATAAGTGGGAAAGACGTCTGTACGTAAATATGGATGTTAACCTTTCACCCATCTTCTCGAAGCCAGTTTTGGATGGGTAAAAAGTACCCATCTAATCAAAGTTGATTAAACACTATTTTCCAAAATTGTTCAGAAAAATCTTAAGTAATTAATAAAGAAATTTAGTGTTAATACTAGTAGCACTAGTATTTAGTGATATTTTATTTAAGCAATAATAATAAATAGCAATAATAAGCAATATAAATAATAACAACAATAAATCAAGTAAAAATTAAACATTTATTTTCTACGCGTTCATGAAAGTGCGTTTCAAGTTTGTATAATCACTTTCCTTCCAGCTTTCGGAAACATTATGTGTCCAGTTTATCCCTTAGCATATCCATGCTTAAAATTTTAATCCCGAATATTCAGAGCTGGAAAAAAAATTAAACACCAAAGCGAAGTGCAAGGATATAAGACTTGTACTTGTACTTCTGTCAAACTCTGAAGCACTTCAAATTTTTACGAAGTAAATTTTTCAACCATATAAGAGTTGAAAACACCCACCTCTGGAACTACATATGAGAGGCTCTAGAAGTGGACAGTAACTTATTGCTAGAACAAAGAGAAATTAAGAGAAAGTATTGATAGTTCCGTTAGAGTACGGCAGGCTTTGAAATTGAAAGCTGCAAGTTGAAAACGAGTGGAAGAACATTTGAAAGGTAGTATGCGAGCACGCATTCTCTGAGCAAGCTAGCCCTGATGCAGGGTAGGCAAGGAGGGGATACCCTTGAATTGAAATGTCATTACAATTGCACACGCTAAGATGAGAATACCTAAATTATAATTGCACACGCTTAGATGAGAAAACCTCAAAATCGTTAAAAATTGCCGATAATATCTCGGAAGGGCATAACACATCGGTCAATAAGTCCCAGGCCTAACTACCAGATGGCACCACTAATAAATTATCTATATGATTTCAAAAGTACCAACCTTCAAAAGATAATTGTCAAAATTTTATGACGTTTGGTTTATTATTTATCGAGTTACAGTAGTTTAATTGATGCTTCTTTTGCGATTCCTAAAAACGATGGATTCAAAGCAATTTCGTGTGTTGATATATCATTGCTTTTTGATGGGAAAAAACACCGTTCAAGCCCAAGCTCGGTTTGAAAAATATTATCCGAACTATGCCCCATCGAAAACGACCATCAAACGATGGTTTGCCAATTTCAAACGTGGTCGTACGGACACCGATGATGCTGAATGCCCTGGTTGGTCAAATTAGGCAGTTATTCCGGAAAATATTGAAAAAACCCTGAAACCCTTGGAACATGGAAAAACAATCAATACCGACTATTATATCGGTTTGTTGGATCGTTTGAAGGTCAAAATCCCCCAGAAAAGGCCATATTTCAAGAAGAGCACATTTCACCAAGACAATGCACCGTGTCCCAAGTCAATGAAAACAGCCGCAAAAATGGTCGAATGAGGTTTCGAATTTCTATCGAACCCACCGTATTCTCCAGATCTGGCCCCCAGTGACTACTGGCCCTTTGCAGAACTCAAAAAGATGCTCCGTGGAAAGAGATTTGGCTCCGATGAGAAAGTGATTGCCCGCACCCGCACTGACAAAACTACCCATGCAGCATCAATCATAGTAACCCATGAGTCAGCAGACAAAATTTGACAGCTCTATCAGTCGAACTCTAACCGTGATGGCCAAAACAGTGAAGCAACTCCGTTCAGAAGTGTGCGCGTTCAAAGAACGGCGCCCCGCCTCGTCGAAAACAGACATCGTGCGGCACTTTTTGGACGGCGGATACGCCCGTTGCGGCATCTATAACATCTTGGAACTATTAAACAAGCGACAAGAAGCTTCAAAGGATGCTGAAAAGGAAGGCCGAAGAAAAAGTGGCTACATCGCTGCGTGCGCTTGGCCGGGAGGTCAAATCAACCAGCCAAACAGTGAAAAATGACCAGGCGAACATGAACATATATGTCAGGAAGCGGAAGTCACGTCCACTGGTTCCGGAGCTGCAGAAAATGACGCAGCGGCAGCGGCTGAATAAGATGGTCAACTCGATTTTTCCGGCGAATCGCGACTTGGCGGTGGTGATGGACAACCCACGAAGGAAGTGAGCTCCGAGGTGAAGTTCATTTCACTCACCAAGTTCCGCGAGAAGGTGCTGCTGTGACTGATTGCATACGTTACTGATCCAGGCTACGAAGAATGGAGTGAAGTGTAGTGTTCGAATATCAGGCGCGCTTTCAGAATCATTTGAATGCAGGATGGAATTAAGGCAAGGCTATGGTATTTCCTGTTTGTGGTTCAACATTGCATTGGAAGGTGTTGTACGGAGAGACGGTCTGAACGTGCGGCAAACGATTTACAATAAATCCAGTCAGCTCGTATGCTTGGCGGGTTATGTGGATATTGTCGGCAGAACATTTGTGACCAATACATTCGACTGAAACGCGAATTAGTACGAGTTGGGTGACAGGTACACGTGTCCAAAGCGAAGTACATGTTAGCAGGTGGCTCCAAGCGTGACAGAAGCCGCATTGGTAGCAGAGTAACGGTCGAGGTTGTCGATAATTCGGCGCCCTTGTGACAATTCGGTGCCCTTGTGACAATTCTGAAACGCATCAGTGCCTACTATTTACTCCGCAAAAAATTGTGTTCTGCAATACTTCAACACCGTACAATATTCACAATATACAAATCGTTGATTAGATCTGTTGTTCTCTAAGGGCATGAGACGTGGACGATGCTCGAAGAGGCGCAGCCTGCGGTAGGCGTGTTTACGCAAATCGTGTTACGGACGATATATGGAGGTGTATATGAAGACGGTGTATTACAACCTCAAATCGGACTGGGACAAGACGCAGAGGCGCTCAACGCTCGAGGTGGCAGAACCGAATTCAGCAGGACCTTGGGGGCATGGGTGTTCAAGCAGACAGGAGATCAGCAGCCATGGACCGAGCAACGTGGAGGAGACTAGTGGAGCAGTATTTTAAGTTTTTTTTCATGAGTTTCCAAAAATTTCCAATCTTCCATCAAAACTTCCATCAGTTTAATTCAGCAAATTTTTGAATTTGGTGAGCTTCTCCAAGGCTTCTCAAAAGCGCTAAAGAACTGCTTTTATGTTTTTATTAAGAATTTCTCCAGAACAAGACGTGGTCCAGACATGTTACGATGTCCTTCGGCTTTCAACTAGTTCAACTTAGCAAATACTAGTTGCGAATCTTTCCTTGCAGTTATTCAGATGATTCGAGAAAACTTCGCTAAAACTTTCTTTTTTTCTTCAATGCTACGGAACTATTACCACCTTTCGTAGAAATCACTTTCTCTGTCTCTGAGCATTGTTCTGAAGTTTTGCCGGAATTTCGTTTAAAGTTTTGAGAATTTTTTTTGAATTCGAATGAAAAGGATTTGAGGAGAATAAAGATGGGTAAACCAAGTTTACTCGTTCCATTCAATACACTGAAAGCTTGATGACAATCGGATGGAAGGCTGAAATCTCATTTTATGAGACACAATTTTATCGGGGACACCCCTTTAATCTAAATCAATCTTGAGGTATTTTTTTACCCCTATGCGTCAAAGGACTGAGGGTAGAATCCTTTTGTTGATAACAAATTTTGAACTGAAAATCTGCCAAAGCTGAACTCTAGACAAAATCGTCAAAAGGTCGAAAGTAACAATTGTAAACATTGACTTAAAACGTAAATTTCCTGGAAATGCCAGGTTGCTAACATCTATATCCACTACCGATGGAAAGATAATAACTCCCTCTATCCCGTTTTTGGTGCTATTTTGGTTGTGGGAGCAAGCAGATCCCAGAAAAATACGCTAGAGGTCATTGTTTATAAATGTTACTTTCGACCTTTTGACTATTTTGTCTAGAACTGTTCACGGTTTTCGAAATACATTCACAATCAGTGTTGCCAATCCATTGTTACATCACACATCACACTCGGCTTCAATGAAAGAGATGGACCATGACCAGGGGTAGTAAAGAGCGGCAAGGTCGCTTGCAAACAAACAATCATGCGTTTCTACTGATTTCTTATCGTCGTCGTCGACGTCGTTTGCTATTGCTGATCCATCCTACCTTCTGCCCGTCGTTTGCCGGCTGGCTGCTGTGTCGCTCTGGAAGGGTGCAAATACTTGATTTTTCTTTGGCAAACAAGCAAACATGGGCACTAGGAGTAGGCAGCAGCAACAACAGCAGCAGTAAGGCAATCAGCGCCAACTAAGCCCCAAAAGGGTAAACAAAATTGGAAACTACAAACCGGCGTCTTCCGACGGGTTGTGTCATTCATTATTAACAGCAGTCGCCTGGGTGCAGTTCGCCATAACCATTTCAAGTGGCGCGAGGCTCAAAACCACCAACCACCGCCGCCGCCGCCGCCGACGACGACGATGACACGTATAAATTAGTGGTTTTTAAGTTGAAGCCCGCGAGATAAGATCAGTTTCAGCGCCACGCAACGCAGACACCGCGCGCGGTTACAGGACGATAAGAAGCGATTTTTTTTTCTGCGTGGGTCCAGACCGGCGTCGCCTACTGCCATTCATTTTTATAGAGCGGCGATGGGTCGTAATCGGCTGGCGCCGCCCTCATAAAATCGAGTAACGGGTGAGATACTCCGACGGAGTGTTTTGATTGGAGGTTACTTACTGTTTGCGTCCCCTGGACAAATTTTGCAGCATCTTCCTGGCAGCAGGACCGGTTCGTCGCAGGTCGGTTTCGGGCACTCGTTCTTGATGTTGCGGCACTGAACACGTGCTACGATTCGACGCTTCTTCTGCACCTGTGGGGATAGGGAGGCGAGAGAGAAAGGAGGAAAATATTTGCATTAGTCTAGCAGGAGAACCATGGATGTTGGTCAGGAGGTTCGGCGCAAGGGTGGATGGACTCTCTTGTTTTCTATTTGTTTCCGTCGTCGTCGTCGTCGTCGTCGTCGTCGTCGTTGTTGTTGTTGTTGTTGGGGATGGGTTGTTGGCGATAAGAAAACAGGGTGAGATAACGATTGCGGGTTGTTTTGATAACTTTTCTGCTTCAATGAGTTCAACTACAGGGGCTTCCTCGGATAGACTCGCGCGCACACACACACAAATACTCGGCACAGGAGGCGCCTCCAGAAGGTGTTTATGGCTCTCAAATGCCGCGTGGGGTGACAATTAGTATGCCGGAGAGAAAAGCAGAAAAGTCCATGGCTGGCTGGCTTGATTGATCGTGAGTGGGCAGCAGTTTTGACAGGATCACAGTAAATGATCACGACAGCATCGTCAACGGCGACGGCGACGACGACGGTGGTTAAATGAAGGGGTTGAGTTCTGTTTCTTTTTTTTTTTTTTTAAATAATGATACCACCGGGCGAGAGACCTGAAACCCGTTTCGTGGTTTCGATCGTGTTCCCGATCCATTTACGGTGCTGTGGCGGTGGTGTTGCCGAGGTATTCCGTTGGGCGCCAAGCACAGTATGGTCATAATAGGGAAAAATTGCACGTACTGTAGGACCAGCTGTGTAAAGTCGATCACACAAATGTGCCCGGGCTCGCCGGGTATGGCGAAGTAGGGGGGAAGGTTGAGGAGCGGTGGAGAAAACAATCAACTTACCGGCGCACATTCACATTTGATGCAGTACATGACGCCAAATGGGGGGCCCAAGTCAGCGAACCATGTTGAGCCGAGCTCGCGCAGCGTTTTGCCGAATACACATTCTGAAAATAGACGAAGAAAATGGGAAACGGTTAGATGTTGGATACAGATAAGGAGATCGGATGGGAACGGGACAGGAGATTTCTATAGGCTCTGGAAGAGCGCTTGTGGCTAAGTGATTTTCGGTCTAACGATTTTTTTCGTATGTTCCAGGTGTCGTTGGTTTCTGCTACGAAATAGGTTCTTATGACACTTTCAAATATCTAGACCAGCAAAAATTGCTACGAACACTGTTTCATTGTGAGAAGTATTGAATTATACAGGGTGCGGCAGAAAATAATGCGAAAATGTTCAAACTTGAGTATTGGGTTAATTCGTGTAGCTAGTGACTAATTTCTGTCGAAAGTGTAATTGTTTATGTTTTCTTTCAAGTGCGGCATCCAAACATTCTATTTGTTTTATTGCAAATTCGTCAAAATGTTCGCGAAAGAAGTGATCACCAGTTTGTTGCTCGCCCAGAAGCAGCCGAAAGAGATTGCCAAGGTGATAGGGTGCCATTTGGCAATAGTATACTGCATAAAAAAGTCCCTGTAGGATGATCCTAAGCAGCGGAAGCCAGGAAGCGGACGTCCGCGTTTTGCACGCACGCCGAACGTGATTAAATCGGTCTGTGCAAAAAATGCTCGAAACCCGGTGCGTTCCATAAGAAAACATGCAAAGGAAGCCAACATTTCGGAGAAATCCATGCAGAGAATCATCAAAGAAGCCTGCATGCATCTTCCAGAGCCAGAGTGAAACGCTACTTGATCACGAAGTTTATATGGGTATTTAAAAGAACCAAGTGCATCCCTGGGTGAAGGACAACTTCTCCAAGGTCGCCCCCCTCCTCTTGCTACTATACGAAATGTTTTTCTGCCAAAAGTGTCTTCACAACTTTTATTAAGGTGTCACTGAATTTCAGCTTCCTATTCTAAAATAAACTATGAAATTTCGTGAAAACATGAACAGGTATCCGGGTACCCTGTCGAGCACATAAGGGTTAGAGGAACGGCCAGGGCTTAAGTAAGGGTCTATTTATTCTAGTTCCCGAAACCAACAATTGGTTCCCGAAACCAACATCCATCCGCGTGGACTAGTTATATTGTAGTTATGTATTACTAACTTTTCTTTCCTACTTTATTGTTACTCTTGGTGGTAGGCGGAAGTGTCTATTTGTGTTAGCAACGCACATTATCAATTACTATGTCATTGTTTCTTTTCTAATTACTTTTTTCTTCTCTTCTCTCTTTTGTTTTTGATGCCATAACCGTATGATTGTTATCTGAACTACCCGGTCTGTATTTTGGGCAATATAATTCTATCACTTTTAGTGTGTTCGATAATACATAATTTATCCAGTATTCAATTCATGTTCAGAAATGTTCTTGCAAATATTATCTTCTAGCAGTGATTTGTTCGCACATTTTTTGTACGTCAGCGATGTTGGTGGTATTACATTGGTCTTGGTTGAACTAATGGCAACGAACTATCTAAACTCAAGCAAAATTTGGAGAACCTAGAACATCTTATGTGGAGGGAAATGCACTACATTTCATTCGAATCGCTTCTTTGAGTCTGCTTGGGTATGCTGCGTTGCTAAGGACAGTTGCCCAGTCATGGTTGATCTAGTAAATCATTTGATATGATCTCCAGGATGATTTGGAGAACATAGGATATCTGATGTACAGAAAAATAGATTGCTTTTTATGCTCACAGCCACAGTGAGTCTGTTTGAGTATGCTTCTTCCATATGAACTATATTATAGCTGTTCTGACATACAGCTTGATTCAATTGATTTTATGACTTGAACTTCACAACGACCTAGAGCACCTAGAACAAAAAATATAAATAGAAAAAGGTCGCACTGGTACTATAAATCGGTGAAGAAATTATCCAATGTTAGGGGCATTACATTAGTCGTGGTTGAACTAATGGCAACGAACTATCTAAACTCTAGCATAATTTGGAGAACCTAGAACATCTATTATGCAGGAAAATGGAATTTATTCCATTTGTATAGTTTCTTTGAGTCTGATTGGGTATGCTGAGTTGCTAAAGACGGTAGCCTAGTCATGGTTGATCTAGATGTAGACGTTGTCCTACAGCAGGATGGAGCGCCGTTTCACACGGCCAATCGAACCCAACAATGGTTGAACGATAACATGAAGTTTTGTCCGAAGGATTTGTGGCCCCCTAGCAGTCCAGATCTTAATCCGTTGGATTATTTGATTTGGGCATATCGTGCTTCAAGAGCCTGCAAAACATCACACCCTAGTGTGAAATCCCTGAAGTCAACCATAACACGCACATGGCAGTCAATGTCGGAGGACTACGTCCGAAAGGCATGCTCTGGCTTCCGGCGTCGGCTCGGGGATGTTATTAATAAAAATGAAGGACACATTGAATAAATTTGTTTAAAAGGACTGTATAAAGATAACTGCACCAGAAAGTGTTGATATTATTGCTTGAATTGGTTAAAAATGGGATTTGAAAGAAATAGAACAAATTTTCGCATTATTTTCTGCCGCACCCTGTAGATAGATAGATTAAGAATTAATGTTGAACCAAGAAAAAAAATACGAAAAACTCGTATGTTTTCCACTCAGTTTGGAACGATTGTAATGACATACAAACGTAAGGCTACGGAAAATCAAGATTATGGCTTCAATAGAATTAGGAGAACATTCATCACAACGAATGGATTTCGTGTCGTGGCGACACCGACAAGTACCCAGTCCAATGTTTCGGTACACCAACCAACCAGTAGGCGTGGGAGGATTCACTTGGCCCAGAAAAGCCGACCCATCCCGGCCAGCCCAGCCGACCAATTGATAAACGCTTTGTCAACTGGCGCCAGCCTGATTCGACGTCAATTAATTCAACGAATTGGAGCCATTTTATCGGCTTCACCAAAGCCACGACCTAGACACCTGTCAACTAGTTTAGCGCCGGGCGATCTTTTCTGTTATCGCGTCGTCGTTGCCTTCACTGCCATCGCCTGCTTTGTGCGGTTCAGGTTCAGGTTCAGGCCTCCCTCCTCCTGCCCCCCACAGTTCGCGTTCTTCCATGTGCACACACATGATCGCAACGGAAGACGACGAAGAAGACCGTGAAGAATGACTTCGCAAAATTTATGAATGAAAACTAGCCGCCGCCGCCGTCGTTGCCGCCTTGGGCGTCTCCGCGGGCTATTGGCTATGCTTTGCAACGTTTTAGTTCGGATTTAGTTTAGAGAAACAGAACAGACGGGGGAGAGTGTGGACCATGATATATGTGTTGACGCCAGATTAATTCCGCCAATGTCGGATCTTCACATTAAATTTATGAGGCAAACATTTCCCACCGCCGGCCGTCGCCGCCGCGTTTTGATTGTCGTTCGTGCTAATAGACCCCTCGCGGCCGACGGTTAATAGCCGGCAATAATCAATCGAACTGTTAAGTTATGTATGTTTATGCGGATTGCGATCGCGGACGATCGTTCGACAGCGCCTGAACCGGGAAACAACCGCGGCGACGACATATTTTATATTTAAATCATCATTATACGATATTTATTTACTCGAACGCTAATTTATTGCGCCATCTATGGGCCACTGCCGACCGACCGAACGACCGAGCAAACGATTGGCAGGCAGCGGAAAATATACCGTGCCGGTCGATCTGCTAGAGCTAAACTATTGTAATTTATGAGCACGAGCTATTTGTACTGCTCTTTTTGAAGTTTACTCGTAACAGTCAATTGATCGTCATCGCCGTGATGTTTGTCCGCTGCGGAGCCGGCTCCTATGCAAGCTCAGTGTTGCCATCAGTTTTGATTTATGTGGAATTCAAGACTGTTACTTTTCAGATTATTCAAACATGTTAGGTCTTGACTACTAGATAGCATAAATGAAAATAACCTGGCAACGCTGGAAACGGCCGACCGACCGGACCAACAATTCCAATTGTGCATTGTTTTCCGCCATAACCGCCATCGTCCGGACCGGACGACGACGAGCTGACGGCGAAAATATGCAATAATGCCATCCCAACCCAGCAGCCCCCCTTCGGGATGTTGGGCTTTCGCTTCGATTGGGGGCGACTTTATGACCATCTGCAGCGTTTGATGGGTTATGCAACACGCGCCGATTTTCAACCTTGATCCACTACATGTGATCATTCTCAGACTCTGCACTGTCGCCACGAAATTTTTTTTTCTTAAGCCGAATGCGTGTGCGTAACTGTCAAAAGTAAATAATTAGATTTGACGCCGTCGTCGCCACTATTATCGCAGTCACCAGCAGCACCAGGAGACGATGGGGGTTGTTTGGTTGCTTGGCTTGGACGATCTATAAATGGATAATTGGTGGCGCCATCTGAACGAGCGCGTCCTTCGTACATCGTGCGCTACTGACTGATGTTTGTATCTAGCTGCGTCCGTCTCTCTTTCGCCTGTGCGAGTGTGACACAAAACAACAGCCGCAAACAGTTGCAACCTCCATGCGATCATCATCGCGAAAGCGACGCCAAATGTTTAGCGGTTTTTTTTGGTTCGTCTGTTTTCGTGGTGCCAACTCCAAGATCCAGTTTCGATCGTGAGTGTTGCGCTGCTCTTTTTGCTTTCCATCTGTCTGCCTTACCGCGCGCCTCGCATGCCAAACCAGACGATCTAATTTACATACAATTTCGAGAAACGAGAGGAGGAAAACGAAATCCGATTTCTTGATCGATCGGCAAGATCTCGTAGTTCAGTTTTTGGGAGACGGCGAAGTAACGATACAGAATAATAAAAACTTAAAAAAAACGGCGAGATATACAAGAACGTGTGTACGCCCAGGAGGAAACGATCAATCGAAACTAGCTTTATCTCGCCGTTTTCTGGTATTTATCACCAACGACCGACCCAACCGATCCGGTACTGGTGCAAGCAATTATGGCAACGTCAAGAACAACGATGATGACGACGCGACGAACGGAT
>JASCZW010000178.1:0-171732 GCA_034211315.2 Aedes japonicus | reverse complement strand
GCATTTGAACCAAAATTTTGGCAATAATTTGCCAAGGTTATAGCGCCTTATCTCGCTCACTGAAATTGAGATTGAAATTCAAAATTTACAGAATAATACATTGAGTTTTATATTATGTAATAGTCTAATAATACAGTAAAAAGAAAAATCCACGCTAATCCACCCAAAACTACGATTGAGGGACTTGCTAAAAATAAGAGTCCGTAGATGCATTTCTGCAACTTTGCATCTACTGCCGCCCAGGCTAATCGATTTAGAAACACGGGGAAAACTTGGTCCTATACCCATACCCAGTGATTTTATTAACTTCAATCCGCTCACCTAATTGCAATGTTTTGTGAAATAGTGGACGGAATATTACAATTTGAGATAACGCAATGCAGACGTCTTCCAAATTTGACAAATCGACGGGCAATCGGCGGACACCCACTTGGTACCTCATAGCAAAATGTCTAGAGGCGGACCGAAAGATTTGATGAGCTACCTCCCCCTCAAAAGACAGTCTAGATCAATTTCGGAAAAACTAAGTATGCAAAGTCCTCCCTTAGCTCAGTCGGTAAAGGCGCAGCTACAAAGCAACACCATGCTGGAGGTGGTTGAGTACGATTCCCGGTCTGGTCCAGGAATTTTTCGTTAACGAAAATTTCTCGACTCCCCGGGCATAGAGTATGATTGTACTTGCCACACAACCATACTAATGCAAAAATGGTACCTGGCATCGAAAGAACTCAGTGCAGGAAAGTGCATTTAGAACACTAAGTTGGGAGCAAGCAATAAGCGAATTGTGAAAGCAATTAGCTTGAAATGCTAAAGAAGAAAAAGAAAGAAGTATGCAATGTGGTTTTTTGTGAAAAAAACTCCTTGTCCAGAAAGTTTCATTGAAATCTGAGAGGGTGATGTCAACTCCGAATACGATTTGGCGCGAAATGCATCCTATATAGCATAAAATTATTCAATGTAAACAGTTGTCGTTGCATGTTGCCTTCGGTCCAAATCTACTCCCAAGTATTTCTTTTCAAAATTACCTTGTCTAACCAATAAAACAAATTACCACCGGTCATGCAAGTTGCCCCAATAGCTTGCGCTCTATTGGTTTAAATCGGTCCAAAGTGCCCCCAAATATTGAATTAATAATCTTGCCAATGAATACTCTCCATCACATTTTGTTAGAGGCCCCAGCAGCACCCTTACTGGTGGCATAAATTAGTTCAAGCATCATTATAAAAATCTATGTCTTCTTTTAGAAAAAACACCATCACATTTTGTGAATGGCCAAAACAGCATTCTTACTGTTGGTTTAAAACGGCTTTCAAACTTTTTTAAAACCATGTCTTTCACGATGAAAAAAAACATGAAATCTTCACATTTTGTGAGTGGCCCAAAGACAGTCTTGCCGTTTATTTAAATCGGTACTAATATTTAAATACACATTTGCGCATTCTTTAAACCAACAAAATGGAAAATATTTCAAGATCAAAGATAGACAAGAATCCAGTGTATCGTTTAGCAGAACGAGCCGTGCTGCCAACCAAATTTTTTCATCCAAAATCTCAGCCATTTCTCGTGGAAGCCCAAAGGATTCCTCGGCTTTCAAAAAAGCGAGTATCACATCAACACATTTCTACCCTTCCCATTATTTAAAATCAACACATTCCTTCCCTTCATTTTATTTAACCTGCATTCAGGTGAGGCCAGTGCCGATATTGCCGTAATAAAGGATCACCACTTTTTAAAAATTAAGGCTGTACGTTAGTCTCAAGCATTATCTGTTGTTTCTCTGCGTAATAACAGCTGATCTGGTAATGAGGAACTTTTCATAAACCACGAAGACTCATTTTTTGAAAATCTCAGACCCCCACCCCCTCCCCCCTCGTAGACTTTTTTTAAAACATGTTTTGAAATTTTGTATGGAGCGTAGACTTTGGTCAGGACCACCCCTCCCCCCAAAGAAGTCTACGGGGTTTATGAAGCCCCTAATTGAGTAGCAACTTCAGGCGTTCAATCATGGTAGTGCTCATGCTCATGCAATTCAAGAGTTTTCAAACAGTATCGTCTATGAAGGAACGATACTACAAAGATCGATACGGGGTATTCAGTTCTTTTTGAAGCTTTCGCTTAGTTTAGACTCAGATCCCCCACCAATGGATTTCCAGGCAAGGAGTTTCTTCTTACTGTAGATCTAAATACTCTAGCCACAAACCCATTGCCACCACCAATTCCGCAATTGCTACCTCTAGATGAACTATCTGTTATCGAAAAACTGCGCTGAGGATAGCAACAGCACACCCCCTCTCGGCCCTCCGCGCCACATCTCCACATCGGCCGATAGTACCCGTTTCGACGCTCGAAACAAAAGTGGAAGCAATTTTCACGACCACCTCAAAAGAATGAAACATCGCGAGGAAACGACACCATCACAGACGGAATTGTGCCGGGAAAAGAATGGCCCCAGTAATCGTAAACACTATGTGCCTTGTGTTTCCCATGAAAGACATAAAAGAAATTATCACATCACTCGGAAAAGAAACCCTTCGCCCGGTCGTCCCACTTTCCTAATGCCTAGGACATTTATCAGTGACGAATGTTTGAGACCACCGACGAGTGTGTGACATAAACTGTGCCAAACGGATGCACAGCGCACTCAGGGCGATCATCATTTCCGCTAAGCACGGCACAGCCTAGCCTTGGTTCTATGCCTTCCTTCCATTTTGAAGAAAAAGTTACATGACTCTCTGGACGTTCCGTGAGGAAGGGTCGGGAAACAGGAAAGCGTACACATTTACGGTTATTAAAGACTTTCCTTCCCACCTCGTATGCATGGCTATGAAGGTACCTTGCAACATGCAGGATGAAGTCGACACATCGTCTTGTCTTTCTGAATATTACAAAATGTTAGATCATTTACACTCCGTTCTGGAACGTTTGCAAATTTCTGGTGCGATTAATGTATGCACATCCAATTTTTACCACAGCGTTCGTATTTCCAGCGGACTGGAAAATTCTAATTTATTCGCCAACTCGTGATTTGTGAATGGTTTTGATAATTTCACGACATTACCATCCACGAACATTATAACACTGATACGAAAGCAAGCGAACTGCCATTTCCCGGCATGTTAATTTTCCACCTCGCAGCAGGACATACGTTGCTCTTCTGTTTCCATTATACGATTCCATTTGTCTTCTTAAATCTACCATTATCATCAGTAGTGGATTGGATAGTTTTTTTTATTTCCGTCCTCAAGCGCCTTCTATTTTGACATTTTGAACAGCACTGAACCATTTGTCTTCGCCTCATGGTTCGGCTATTTTGCTCATTCTCGGTTTGATTTTATTCTGTCGCTGGCATTTGATGACCTACTTCGCGGACAGCCAGTTCAATGCCTAATGAATTCTTTCATTCTCAGAGAAAGGGTAGGGGAAGATTTTACTTGGCTTGAATGAAGGTCGAGTGGTCCTAATGAAGAAAAAATATTAGATTATTGCTAACACCCTGGATGATTCCATGCACCGAGATGATAGAGTGATATCATAACATAGCTGATGTTTTAAGTCATCAGTATAGACTGTTCCGGAAAATATAAATACTCTTTCTCTCTCAAATAATAAAGACCATACTGTAATTTTTGATTATTTTATTCTCAAACAGAGAAAATAACAATGTTTTCCTTCCATCTTCACGCTTAGAAAATTTTAGAGTGTTCGGTCATTTTTACCGCACTTTCAACAGCTGAACGTTTACAGTATTCCGGTAAATAATTACCGGAACTTGTCAAATATTACCGAAATCAGTTAAATCGGATTACAGAACGTTCAGCTACTGAAAGTTCGGTAAAAAATTACCGACTACTGTGAAATTTTCTACGTGTGTTCATTTCAATTTGCAATTTTTCGTAGGATAGGCGAGTTCTATAACTTTTCCCTTAACACTACTCATAAGCTTCTGCACAGTGTTTTCTGCTACCATTTTCACCACTTTTGGCCAATCTTTCTTAAATTTTCAACACTATCTGATGATTTCATGTGTTTCCTCAGCTTTTCCTTCGTCATAGCCCAGAAAGTTTCGATAGACCGAATCTCTGGGCAGTTTGGTGAATTTATCACCTTTGGTACAAATACTACATTGTACCTTTTGTACCACTCTAGTGCATATTTAGAGTAATGGCAGGAAGCAAGATCAGGCCAAAAGATTCTAGGCTTGTTATGCTGTTTGATCAAGGATAGCAACCTTTTTTGCCTTCGGCTCGGGGATCTATGAAAGAGCAGTGTCGTCGATACTTCCGTAATGCGGTTTGAACTGCTCCGACGCTCACACTTACTTCCTTAGCCAGTTTTCTGATCTAAAGATCACTGACGGAGCACCGTTTGTGCACAATCCTTTTTATTTGCTCGAGAGAAAGACCACGCATTTTCAAACTTCCGTGCGAAAAATTGAAAAACAAAATACAACATCAGTTTAATTTGGATGTTAACAACAGGGCGCAGCCAAAAGTTGGTCGAACACTATATACATTCTGAATTGACGGTTAATTATTAATGTATTCATAATTATCGGAACAGTCTATACTTATACTTGCCATAAATAGACTAGTTTTTGAGACTGTGAGCAGTTCGTAAGAAAGTTATCACTAGAAAACTAAATTCCTTACGCAGATTTTTTACAGCTTTTACAGAGACAGGTCCTCCCTGACCTCAGTCGGTAAAAGGCGTAGCTAAAAGGCAACACAATGCTGGACGTAGCTGGGTTCGATTCCCGGTCTGGTCTAAGAATTTTTTGTTGGAGAAAAATTTCTCGACTCCCTGTACTTACCACACAATAATACTAATGCCAAATTTTTACCTGGCATCGAAATCTCTTAACAAAACAAGCCAATAAGGAGCAGTTCCAAGCGAAACTGGCCAAAATATGTCGAAATATGGCACGAGCCGCTTGGATTTGAACGAAAATAACAGTATAACAGAATACGTATTTTGACATAAGCATATATTGTTTGGACTCAAGAGTAACTTTTGAGACGGGCTTATATGTTTTTGATACAACAGTTTTAGGAATACAGTTAATCGGAAATCGTTCGTTTTAGAGAAAATGTGTCTGAGAAGAAATAGTAGGGAATCAAAATGTCTATAAATTAAAAATACACTGAAAAAACAAATTCTTTACATAAAAAAATAATAATTAAAACTTTAAATTTAAATTTCCAAAATAAGCTATATTTAATTTTTGTTAAATTTCCATGAAAACATTTGGACAAAAAAGCTATTGTTTTAGAGGTAAGAACACCATAGACAAAACATAGTTAAAAACTCATCCAGTGGTTGGCAGCACCCTCTCAGAATCGAATGAAACTTTGTGGATGTATAGACTGTCTTTTCCAGCAACTTAGCATACTTTGTTTTTTCAAAATTTATGTAGACTATCATTTGAAAAGGGCTTATGTTTTTGAACGATTTTTTTTAAATCAACGTAACTCAAAAAAGAACAGACTTACAAAAAAGTGATGTATGAGTGGATTTTAGAAAATTGTCTTAACTTTTAAGAAAAAAATTGTAAAAATAGTAAAATCAATAATTACGCGCTAAAAAAAAATTAAAATTTAAAGTCAGTTTGCAAAGAATGGCTGTATTAGAATTGAACGAATTTTTTTTTAATGGGCACTTTGAGGGAAAAAAAGTTTTTCAATCAACAGAGGTAGATTTTTTTTCTTTTCAAGCATACTTTGTTTTTTTTTCAAAATTTATTCAGGCTACTATTTTTTTCTTACGTTTTTCGATCGATTTTTTTAAATCAGCATAACTCAAAGAGGAAAAGATTTACAGAAAAGTGATGTATGAGTGACTTTTTGAAAGTTGCCTTAGCTTTCATGAAAAAAAATGTGAAAATTGTAGAATCGATACTGACATGCAAAGTAAAAATATTGTTTAAAAAAATTAAACAAGACGATATTCTAAAAGTCACTCATGCATAACTTTTTTGTAAGTCTGTTCCTTTTTGAGTTATGTTGATTTAAAAAAATCGATCGAAAAACTTAAGCCCTTTTCACATGGTAGTCTGGATAAATTGAAAAAAAAAACAAGCTATGCAAAGTTGCTTGAAAAGAAAAAATCTACCCACCCACAACGTTTCATTGGGTGCTGAAGGGGTGCTGCCAAGCACGAAGACGAATTGGCGTGAAATTCGTCAATAGCAACTTTTGGAAGATTTTCATAAAATTAATTTATGTTTATCAAAAGTACTTCTCAATAAGATTCTACATCAAATTTCTAATCGAAACGTTCATATTAATGATCTCCCTAAAGGTAACCGTTTTCGAGATATTTTGAATTTAATTTCATGAGTGACTAAAAACTTAGGAAAGATGCCCTTTTCATAAGTTATTCGAGATGGTCCATCTCCAAAACAATGTTTGTTTTAACAAACATGGATATTCCAACAGCTGTTTCTTTGACTTTCACACGATTGGGCTAATAATTTGAAAGTTATAAATCAAACGACCCAAAAGTTGTTATCAATCCCACGAAAGTTTGTGCAATTCGAAAAACCCAGCTTTTGGTAAACCTAAATAGTTGTGTAGATGTGACTTTTTAGTATATGTACACAATAATGTGACTGTTTGTGATGTGACAAACTGTTCAGGAATCGAAGACTTCAAACAATGGATGCTGAAAGAACTATAGTTGAGCAAATGGATGAATTTGTGTCATACTTTAGTGAAAAATTAGAAAAATTGGCATTGAAAAGTACTTTTGATAAACATAAATTAATTTTATGAAAATCTCCCAAAAGTTGCTATTAGGAAAACTGTATTAACAATTGTTTGTCCATGTTGTTCTTACCTCTAAAACAATACCTTTTTTTATGTAGAAGGAAATGATCACTCATCACCATGAGGCCCCAAGAGAGGACAGTAACGTTTGCTTGAATTGAAAGATATGAAGAAAAAGTGTAGATAGTTCCGTCAGTGTACGGCAGGTTGTGAAAATTGAAGAGAAGTATTGAAAATTGAGCGAAGAGCTTTGCCTTACATCCAACTGCGGGGTTTCTCAAGGCACGAACGAATCCGCCACCTTGGCAGGCAAAAGAATGCGCGCCTCATCGTGAAAGGAATGCGTCCTTGGTTAGAGTACTGCTATATCCAAGCCCTTCGCTCAATTTTCAATACTTCTACGCAATTTTCAATACTCAATTTTCACAACCTACCGTACACTGACGGAACTATCAACACTTTCTTTTCATATATTTAATTTCTAGCAAACATTACTGTCCACTCTTGTGGTCTCACGGTGATAAGCAAACATCTCCTTCTACATCATACTTCTCACTCCACGTACGGAGAATACAAAAATAACGATTATAGAATAGCATTTTTGTCAAAATTTAACCATCAAAATTTAAAAAAATTAGCGTTTTTTTCAGTGTTCTTTTTTTATGGACATTTTGATTTCCTACCATTTTGTCTCAGACATCTTTTCTGTAAAACGAACGATTTCCAAGTTACTGCTTCTCTAAACCTGTTCTATCAAAAACACATAAGCCCTTCTTAAAAGTTACTCTCGTATCAAAACAACCGCCCAAACATTTATATTGTTATTTCGAACACGTTTGCAAAGTTTCGGCCAAATCTAAAATACTAAAGTTTTGTCATTCACTTATTTGGTGTAGAACCGCTCTAAACGAATTGTGAAAAGTTGAAATGCTAAGGAAAGAGGCTTGTCTCTTTCAAAAGTAGACCTGAAATTTCAGCGCAATTGGTTCACGGGAAACAATTAAG
Organism: Aedes japonicus; assembly: GCA_034211315.2. Lineage (NCBI taxonomy): Eukaryota > Metazoa > Arthropoda > Insecta > Diptera > Culicidae > Aedes > Aedes japonicus. The sequence goes on along the minus strand of JASCZW010000178.1, from coordinate 163,963 downwards.
CTGAAATTTCGACTGTACTTTTACGACAAAACAATAAGATCACCATTTCATTTCCACAAACAATGCTCAAATTTTTGGATCCGAATTCTGATTTAGAATTAGACTTTAGAGTTATTTCAACATCAGTACACTATAGATCGTAACTGAAATTCATCAACATGGGAAATCAAATCGTGGTCTTATTTTTTTTGCCGTAAGTGGTGTCAATAACTATTAAAGTGAGGACTGAAATATTATGAATTTACTACAGATGAAAATTTAGGTTATTTCTAAGCTAAAGCCAATATTTCAGTTGTATTACTTCATGGATAAATGAAAGACAAGGTTGGTAATTTTGTGGACTTTGGCCTTATTTTGCAGTCCGCCACTGTACATCTCTAGATAGAAGAGCATAGAAGAGTTAGATGGAAATTATGTTCAACAATGTTTTTAAACTTCTCAAGTTCTACAACTTTGGTAAACTTTTTTTTATTTAAAACTGAAAAGTTTTTAACATAACGTGTTATTTGTGATTGGAGGTATAGTTCCAATTTGGGTTTATGGATCTAGAATAAGGCCTATCTATAAAAATTGCCTGGCCTCAAAATTTGCTCATATTGATCTGTCATCAAGACAATATATAATGTATATTTTTTTTTGGAGCTGCGAGACAGCTTGATTGTAAAAACTAGAAAAGACCCTCGGCGTACTTACTACTCAATTTCACCGCCTCGCATAACAAGAAACTCAAAAACAGCAAATTAGAGTGCGGCTTGCTTGATTTATCGTGACCAAAATTTGTAATAATTGTACCATTATTAATAAACAATATTGAATATATATATATACATGAGCATGAGCATGAGCATGATTTACCGCCCGAGGTTGCTACTCCGTTGTTGCCAGATCAGCTGTTATTACACAGAGAACCATCAGATGATGCTTGGGACTAACATACATCTTCAATGTGTGAAAACTGGTGATCTCAAACTAAAGCAATGCCGACGCCGGCCCCGTCCGAATGCAGGTCAAGTAAGGAAAGGGTAGGAATATGTTGACGTGATACTCGCTTTATTGGAAGCAGCGGAATCCACTGCACTTCCACGAGAAATCACTGGGATTTTGGATAACAGGATTGGGTAGCAGCAGGGTTGGTTTTGGTTAACGATAAGCTGTCAAGTTAAATGTTTGAAAATTAGGAGCAATTTCCGATGTGAACCGATTTAAACCAAGAGTAAGGATGCTATTGGGGCTACTCACAAAGTGTAATTGTGGTTTCTCATTGGGAGATACATGGACCCAGTTAAGAGTCTTTTTCCCAATTTCAAACAACGTCAGAAATTCTCTGAAAATGTTTATTCTGTAATAGCTTACCTGTGGTTATTTTATACATCTTAGTTCTAGAAATAGGTAGGGTAATTGTACCAGTTCCGGCTACATTAAAAAAAGTTAAAAGAATAACGTTCGGCGCAAGGAACCGAAAAAATGTTTTTCTGAAGTGCAATGTGCAATGTGTCTAATTTCCAGAGTGTAGAGGTGGCCCGTAAGATTGTAATGTCATTTATTGTTATGTCGTGATTCTTCGTGAAGATGTGTTCTACAACTGTCGATTTGAAGTTATGTGAAAATCCTTTGTCATTCTGTTTGACGGCCTAAGTCACCTCCGCTATATGTTCTTTGAACACTGTTACCAAGGTTCTCTTTGTTTGACCTACATATATTTTGCTACAGTGTTTACACTTGATTTTGTATACCCCTGCTTTGCCCAATACATCTACTGAATCTTTGGTGGAGGCTAACAACGATGCCAATTGATACTAGAGAAAACCAAGTTCAATCCAAGTTCTCTTAGTTACTTTTAGTCAGCCTTTAGGAATGGTGGCGAAAATAACTTTTTTTTTCTTTTTCAGGATCGCCTCTTTGAATAACATTTGACAAGAAGCTAGTTTGACTAGTTGCTTTCACAATGCTAGACAGCGATAGAAACTTTTGTCCAGAAGTGAAAAAATGCATTAAAATCCTCTTCTTGTCACCATATTTTGGCAGAGGGGATGTCGATCAAGAGAAATCGATGGAGCGATGGAGCAGTCCTTACTCCTGTTCTATCTAGAATTCGGCAATCGAACGCAGATAACTAAAAACTATCAATTTCGTTTATACTTTCTTCGTTAACCATCTAAAATTAGCAACTCATGTTCATAATTGCCTTTAGTCATGAACATTTCCTCCACAGTCCGCAGGGGAGAAAATGGTGCTTCTTTTGAAAAGACGATCAGCTCGTTCAACGGCACTCAGTTGGAATCTCATATGGCCTGGTTCAGTTATGGTGAGTTATTACAAGCCGGAGGTGGTGGATTCGATTTGAAGGTTCGAGAATTAAAATTTTCTGGTTTTTGGTTTCTCAGTTCAGTTCAGCTATTTTTCTTTATTTATCTAGAACTCAAGTATGGACGCAATAATGCCATAGAAGAAGTATCGTGGTTCGACGAACACAGCGGATAAACAAGCTGCAATTTCAAGGGAGAGCTCCGAATCCTGATAATTTTCTACTTGCCATAAAGTAGGTCTTCTTGTAACCTTCAAAGAATAGTTGATATATTTTAAATTCGACCTACAACTGGGAACGTGCCATCGTCAGTACCATCATAATTATCATCATTAACTACATCCTCATAGTTAGAGCCGCAACCATCATCACACGGTCGATCCAACTCGGCGCGATGGAGGGCGAATCCGATAATATCTTATGGCATTATCCTCGCGTGATGTTCATTAGCAAAATTTGAACAAAACGTCCTATACGTTTCACTGTATGTTTTCGTGCTACAGCTATACGCATATAATACGGGAATCCTTTCAGTGTGATTTTGTTTGCCTTTTGTGAACTACATACGAAGGTCATTGACATGATAACATTAATTGACTCACTCCCAAGCGCACAGTGGATTGAAATGCGAAAAAAGTGGAACGTAGGTGTCTCGCGGATTTTCCTCGTTTCGAAGCATTGAGGGTGGCGCACAGTGAGGCCATTCTGTAAAAATACGGTCATAAATACAGTATTTTAGCTCATTATGACGTTTTAACAATTTTCTGCTTCTTTGAACGTGTATAATAAATATCAGAGTACACACTAAGAAAAAATCATGTAAATTTAAGTCTATGGATGCACATAACAGGAGCGGACCGTTAGACCGAAATTTGCATCTGTTCTTAAATTTAAAGACCATAAAAACTCGTAAAGTTGGTAAGTCGAAATCGACTGAAGGCGTACAAAGTGAAAAAGGTGCCCAACCATGACGACAAGTAAAATTTCACTGCAAAAAACCGTGCTAAGGCGCTTAACAGATTTTTTTTGAAAACATTTTCTTGTATATAATGAACGACGAAACATACGTACTTGACGACTTTAAATAGCTTCCGGGTTTGGCCTTTTCACCGCAATGCAAATGAACGACGTTTCCGAGCATTTTCGGACAAAGAAGGTGTCCAAATTCCATTCGAATATGTACTTGTGGTCGAAAATCTAAAAGTTTCGTTTGTACTGGCACTATCAATAAGGATGTGTACGAGAAATAATGTCTGCAAAAGCGGTTGCTATTGTTCATCAGAAGCCACGACTTTCCAGCTCTGTTTTGGCCTGATTTGGCCTCTTGTCACTATACGAAATCCGCCCTGGAATGGTATAAGGTACAAGAGATCAAATACGTGCCGAAAACAGCCAATCCACCAAACTGTCCAGAACATCACCCAATACAGAATTACTGGGCTCTAGTTAAGCGGAAACTCTTCGAAACTAAGAAGAAAGCAAATGGTACCGATGATGGAGAATCGTCATGGCGGGCATATCTGAGGATATCGTCCGGAACCTGATGGCGGGTGTACAACCGAATGTTTGAGAATTCTACAGAACGATGGATTAACATCTTAATCAAAGTTTTTTTTTTTCAATGTAGATATAACTTTATTATTGTGAAATAAACAATCGGTCTTGTTGAATTACGTATAATTTTTTTTTGCTGCTATCATTTTGGTGTCCGAAATTTAACGTGGACTGGCTTTATGACTTCATTATGTTTTATGTGATGTTCTTTTAATTTCTAACTTGAATCCCGAAATATTAAACACTATCACACTCAAAATCACGTTCCGGATGATAAATTTAGAACGGCTTCTAGAATATATTTGACAACCTCAAATTTTAGTCCGCAATGCGTTGAAAAACAGCATCTTGGCTTAAGCTTGAAATTTACATGATCGTTGTCTTTGGTTTTTATAACAACATCAGACCTATTTTGAACATAGTCGGTTTCACGCGTCATGACAAGTTACAAGTTATTTGTTATCTTTCATGATACACTTTAAAACGAATACAAAATGTTAAATAATGAGCATGAGTAATGAGCATGAGCATGATTGACCGCCCGAGGTTGCTACTCCGTTATTGCCAGATCAGCTGTTATTACACAAAGAACCAAAGGATGATGCTTGGGACTAGCATACATCCTCAATGTGTAAAAACTGGTGATCTGAAACTAAGGCAATACCGGCGCCGGCCTCGTCCGAATGCAGGTCAAATAGGGATTGGGTAGGAATATGTTGACGTGATACTCGCTTTGTTGGAAGCCGAGAACACCTCTGCACTTCCACAAGAAATCACTGGGATGTTGGATAAAATGATTGGGTTGGCAGCCGGATCCGTTTTGGTAAACGGTGTGCTGAATTCAACTGACGTCGGCAGCGAATAAGATGTTTAACTATGTTCCCGATTTATTCTCTGTACAGAGATGCACATTAATGCTATTCAAATTTTGGCACCGATTTAAACCAACAGTAAGGATGCTATTGGGGCCACTCACAAGTGTGGGTGGTTTATTTCAATGGAATAGAAGAATATGTTAAGAACATCAAATTTGAGGACCGATTTAAACCAACAGTAGGGATGCCGTTGGGGCCACTCACAAGTGTGGGTGGTTTATTTCAGCAGAATACAAAAGTATTTTAAAACACCGAGTTTGAGGACCGATTTAAACCAACAGTAAGGATGCTGTTGGGGCCACTCACAAGTGTGGGTGGTTTATTTCAATGGAATAGAAGAATACGTTAAGAACATCGAGTTTGAGGACCGATTTAAACCAACAGTAGGGATGCCGTTGGGGCCACTCACAAGTGTGGGTGGTTTATTTCAGCAGAATACAAAAGTATTTTAAAACACCGAGTTTGAGGACCGATTTAAACCAACAGTAAGGATGCTGTTGGGGCCACTCACAAGTGTGGGTGGTTTATTTCAATGGAATACAAGAATACGTTAAGAACATCGAGTTTGAGGACCGATTTAAACCAACAGTAGGGATGCCGTTGGGGCCACTCACAAGTGTGGGTGGTTTATTTCAGCAGAATACAAAAGTATTTTAAAACACCGAGTTTGAGGACCGATTTAAACCAACAGTAAGGATGCTGTTGGGGCCACTCACAAGTGTGGGTGGTTTATTTCAATGGAATACAAGAATACGTTAAGAACATCGAGTTTGAGGACCGATTTAAACCAACAGTAGGGATGCCGTTGGGGCCACTCACAAGTGTGGGTGGTTTATTTCAGCAGAATACAAAAGTATTTTAAAACACCGAGTTTGAGGACCGATTTAAACCAACAGTAAGGATGCTGTTGGGGCCACTCCACAAGTGTGGTGGTTTATTTCAATGGAATACAAGAATACGTTAAGAACATCGAGTTTGAGGACCGATTTAAACCAACAGTAGGGATGCCGTTGGGAGCCACTCACAAGTGTGGGTGGTTTATTTCAGCAGAATACAAAAGTATTTTAAAACACCGAGTTTGAGGACCGATTTAAACCAACAGTAAGGATGCTGTTGGGGTCACTCACAAGTGTGGGTGGTTTATTTCAATGGAATACAAAGAATACGTTAAGAACATCGAGTTTGAGGACCGATTTAAACCAACAGTAGGGATGCCGTTGGGGCCACTCACAAGTGTGGGTGGTTTATTTCAGCAGAATACAAAAGTATTTTAAAACACCGAGTTTGAGGAACCGATTTAAACCAACAGTAGGGATGCTGTTGGGGCCACTCACAAGTGTGGGTGGTTTATTTCAATGGAATACAAGAATACGTTAAGAACATCGAGTTTGAGGACCGATTTAAACCAACAGTAGGGATGCCGTTGGGGCCACTCACAAGTGTGGGTGGTTTATTTCAGCAGAATACAAAAGTATTTTAAAACACCGAATTTGGGAACCGATTAAAACCAACAGTAGGGATGCTGTTGGGGCCACTCACAAGTGTGGGTGGTTTATTTCAATGGAATACAAAAATATTTTAAAACACCGTGTTTGAGGACCGATTTAAACCAACCGTAGGGATGCTGTTGGGGCCACTCACAAGTGTGAGTGGTTTATTTCAATGGAAAACAAGGAAACGTAAAGAACATCAAGTTTGACGACCGATTTAAACCAACAGAAAGGATGCTGTTGGGGCCACACACAAGTGTGGGTGGTTTATTTCAATGGAATAGAAAAATACGTTAAGAACATCGAATTTGAGGACCGATTTAAACCAACAGTAGGGATGCCGTTGGGGCCACTCACAAGTGTGGGTGGTTTATTTCAGCAGAATACAAAAGTATTTTAAAACACCGAGTTTGAGGACCGATTTAAACCAACCGTAGGGATGCTGTTGGGGCCACTCACAAGTGTGGGTGGTTTATTTCAGCAGAATACAAAAGTATTTTAAAACACCGAGTTTGAGGACCGATTTAAACCAACAGTAGGGATGCTGTTGGGGCTACTCACAAGTGTGGGTGGTTTATTTCAGCAGAATACAAAAGTATTTTAAAACACCGAGTTTGAGGACCGATTTAAACCAACAGTAGGGATGCTATTGGGGCCACTCACAAGTGTGGGTGGTTTATTTCAGCAGAATACAATGATAAGTTGAAACACCGAGTTTGAGGACCAATATAAACCAACAGTAGGGATGCTGTTGGGGCCACTCACAAGTGTGGGTGGTTTATTTCAATGGAATACAAGAATACGTTAAGAACATCGAGTTTGAGGACCGATTTAAACCAACAGTAGGGATGCCGTTGGGGCCACTCACAAGTGTGGGTGGTTTATTTCAGCAGAATACAAAAGTATTTTAAAACACCGAATTTGAGGACCGATTTAAACCAACAGTAGGGATGCTGTTGGGGCCACTCCACAAGTGTGGGTGGTTTATTTCAACGGAATACAAAAATATTTTAAAACACCGTGTTTGAGGACCGATTTAAACCAACCGTAGGGATGCTGTTGGGGCCACTCACAAGTGTGGGTGGTTTATTTCAATGGAATACAAGAATACGTTAAGAACATCGAGTTTGAGGACCGATTTAAACCAACAGAAAGGATGCTGTTGGGGCCACTCACGAAGTGTGGGTGGTTTATTTCAATGGAATACAAGAAATACGTTAAGAACATCGAAGTTTGAGGACCGATTTAAACCAACAGTAGGGATGCTGTTGGGGCCACTCACAAGTGTGGGTGGTTTATTTCAACAGAATACAAGAATACGTTAAAACACCGAGTTTGAGGACCGATTTAAACCAACCGTAGGGATGCTGTTGGGGCCACTCACAAGTGTGAATGGTTTGTTCAGCAGACTTCAAAAGTATTTTAAAACACCGAGTTTGAGGACCGATTTAAACCAACAGTATGGATGCTGTTGGGGCTACTCATAAGTGTGGGTGGTTTATTTCAGCATAATACAAAAGTATTTTAAAACACCGAGTTTGAGGACCGATTTTAACCATTAGCAGGGATGCTATTGGGGCCACTCACAAGTGTGGGTGGTTTATTTCAGCAGAATACAATGATAAGTTGAAACACCGAGTTTGAGGACCAATATAAACCAACAGTAGGGATGCTGTTGGGGCCACTCACAAGTGTGGGTGGTTTATTTCAATGGAATACAAGGATACGTTAAAAACATCGAGTTTGACGACTGATTTAAACCAACAGTATGGATGCTGTTGGGGCCACACACATGTGTGGGTGGTTTATTTCAGCATAATACAAAAGTATTTTAAAACACCGAATTTGAGGACCGATTTAAACCAACAGTATGGATGCTGTTGGGGCCACTCACATGTGTGGGTGGTTTATTTCAGCATAATACAAAAGTATTTTAAAACACCGAATTTGAGGACCGATTTAAACCAACAGTATGGATGCTGTTGGGGCCACTCACAAGTGTGGGTGGTTTATTTCAATGGGATACAAAAATACGTTAAGAACATCGAGTTTGAGGATCGATTTAAACCAACAGTAAGGATGCTGTTGGAGCTACTCACAAGTGTGGGTGGTTTATTTCAGCATAATACAAAAGTATTTTCAAACACCGAGTTTGAGGACCGATTTAAACCATTAGCAGGGATGCTATTGGGGCCACTCACAAGTGTGGATGGTTTATTTCAGCAGAATACAATAATAAGTTGAAACACCGAGTTTGAGGACCGATTAAAACCAACAGTAGGGATGCTGTTGGGGCCACTTACAAGTGTGAGTGGTTTATTTCAATGGAAAACAAGAAAACGTAAAGAACATCTAGTTTGACGAACGATTTAAACCAACAGTAAGGATGCTGTTGGGGCCACACACAAGTGTGGATGGTTTATTTCAGCAGAATACAAAAGTATTTTAAAACACCGAGTTTGAGGACCGATTTAAACCAACAGTAGGGATGCTGTTGGGGCCACTCACAAGTGTGAGTGGTTTATTTCAATGGGATACAAGAATACGTTAAGAGCATCGAGTTTGAGGACCGATTGAAACCAACAGTAGGGATGCTGTTGGGGCCACACACAAGTGTGAATGGTTTATTCAGCAGACTTCAAAAGTATTTTAAAACACCGAGTTTGAGGACCGATTTAAACCAACAGTAAGGATGCTGTTGGGGCCACACACAAGTGTGGATGGTTTATTTCAGCAGAATACAAAAGTATTTTAAAACACCGAGTTTAAGGACCGATTTAAACCAACAGTAGGGATGCTGTTGGGGCCACTCACAAGTGTGGGTGGTTTATTTCAATGAGATACAAGAATACGTTAAGAACATCGAGTTTGACGACCGATTAAAACAGTAGGGATGTTGTTGGGGCCACACACATGTGTGGATGGTTTATTTCAGCAGAATACAAAAGTATTTTAAAACACCGAGTTTGAGGACCGATTTAAACCAACAGTAGGGATGCTGTTGGGGCCACTCACAAGTGTGAGTGGTTTATTTCAATGGGATACAAGAATACGTTAAGAACATCGAGTTTGAGGACCGATTGAAACCAACAGTAGGGATGCTGTTGGGGCCACACACAAGTGTGAATGGTTTATTCAGCAGACTTCAAAAGTATTTTAAAACACCGAGTTTGAGGACCGATTTAAACCAACAGTACGGATGCTGTTGGGGCCACTCACAAGTGTGAGTGGTTTATTTCAATGGAAAACAAGAAAACGTAAAGAACATCAAGTTTGACGACCGATTTAAACCAACAGTAAGGATGCTGTTGGGGCCACTCACAAGTGTGAGTGGTTTATTTCAATGGGATACAAGAATACGTTAAGAACATCGAGTTTGAGGACCGATTTAAACCAACAGTAAGGATGCTGTTGGGGCCACTCACAAGTGTGAATGGTTTATTCAGCAGAATACAAAAGAATGTTAAAACATCGAGTTTGAGGACCGATCTAAACAAACAGCAAGGATGCTGTCGGGGCCACTCACAAGTGTGGGTGGTTTATTTCAGTGGAATACAAAATATGTTAAAACATCGAGTGTTTCGGTCTCGGTCTTCAACGATTGAAACCAACAGTAAGGAAGCTGTTGGGGCCACTCTTCAACAGAATACAAAAATACGCAGAAACACTGAGATTGAGGACCGACCTAAACCAACAGTAGGGATGCCGTTAGGGCAACTCACAAGTGTGGTGGTTTATTTCAATAGACCACAGAAAAACGTCAAAATTCTGAATTTGAGGACCGATCCCTCATCCAGCCTTAACCTTGTCTGACACAATGCAGACCCCATCCCCTCTGGTATTGAACGTATGCATGTAATTTACGTAACATAACATAACACATGCAGCAACAAAACACATCTGACATCCAGTGGTCTTTTACTGAGAAACAAAATCATCACTCAACATGTTTCAACATCCAAAAGGACATAAAAAAGCCGAAAAAAACAAACGTCGATCCAATCAAAAATGACAAAACCTCAATAAACAGAAACTTGACTACTTTTGCGAATCAACAGACCACTCCTCAAGATATGTTTTGAAAATTCCTCCCTATGCCGCTCCAGCCACATCCAAAAAATAGCAACTTGAGCAATGTAAGAGTCCGGCCTGACGACCTCCGAAACAAATGAAACATCCAATCACAACATCTCCCAACAAAAACATCCAGACACAATCCTATACTACTTAGAGGCGGAATGGATTTTATTCATGGAATAGTAGATGAAGTTCAGAAGGAGAGACGAGGAGAACTCCTCGACCTCTCATATGTGACACATGTAATGAAATGTTATTAGAGAGAGGGCTATCCCTGTTGAACAACGAACTCGTATCATCTAGTGTACAAGCATCCGGGATTTCTGAAAAATAATATTAATAGAAAAAAAAGCTTCATGTGATCAGAAAACTATTGAATATTTGCAATAAAATGTGAAACAATAGGGAACATATTAAAAAGGCAAAGTATTAGAGTTAACAGGACAAGTGGACCATAAAAAATATAAAAATATAAATAAATATATATGATAATAAAAGATCTTATCCTAAAAATATAGATTAAACAAACCCCAACAAACATCTGCACTGACTACAAGGGCAAACAATGAAAATGATAAAAATGACAGTAGTCATTAGCAAACGTGAACTCAGCAAACAACCAGAAATAACGCACATGCCTCACAACGCGGGCTAGGGAGTCAAAACCCACAGAACTGCAGAAATGCGCAGCTAAAAATGAAAATTATTACCAAGCAGAGGAAACGTTTACTAATATATTTATCAATTATGCCTAGATGAACCTGAAAGTACTGAAATTTGTTTCAGACAGCGAACGGTGCACAGGTTTGCGTGGACAAAACGTCAAAATGCTCCACAGAGAACATGACAAATTAACAAGAGAAGGGGAATTAAATAGCGAATGATTGAGAGTAGTTGTTAAATTAAAGGTAAACCTTTCTTCGGGAAGAAATTGTTTCATATGCCTCTCTCCCTTTCCGACGCAAATCCCTCCCTCCGACGCAATAAGCCGAAAACTGGACTTTGTGTATACAGAAGTTCAGAAATGACATTTAAATGTTCATGCTGAAATACTCAAAAACAAATTGAGCCCCGAATCGAGCTCCGTGCTCCCAAGATAAATGGTCTTGGACTGCAAAGACAATTCCAAAGCGTGCCGAAACCATTCATCAAATGAGAATTGAAAACATACAATATGATCCAAAAGTACACGATCTTCATTCGCACCCCGTCACACCAATATTGTCAAATTGACAACAAGCGTCTCCACGCTTCAGCCGGCAATCCTCCGGGATCGCACGACCTGCAGACGCGTGAGACAGGAACATGCGAGGGCCACAAGTCGCTCCTTACTTCCAGGATGTCAACACATCACTCATTGCCCACCAAACATACAAATCTCATACACAAAAAATATTCAAAAAAAAAAAAAAAAAAAAACTGGAATGGGACACAAAAGGAGAACATGGAAAGAGCTCACCCGGGTTTCCAGAACATTCCACTGCTGTGGCTGCAACATCGAGCAACCAGAGCAGGTCCGCGCACCCTCCAGACAACACACCGTTCCTAAGGAGATGGCCGACCATGAACGCTCCACGACCATCAACCTAACATCTCCGAGTGACTCGGGTGAACTCGAGCTCCTCCAGTCGCCGCAAGGCTGCACGTTCGGGGCTCCGTCTGCACCAGGGACACTTTGTTCCCACACCAGTCGAAAGCCTCGTGTTGGACCGCAATAAACTCTTCAGCGACCTATCACTATCAAGATGAAGAGCTCAACACTACACAACAACTTTCACTATCTAATCCTCTCGAAAATTTTCCTTCGAAATTCTTACTCGCGGTAGAACAGAAAAACCATGACAGCTGATCCGAATACAAATGTTAAATAATAGCGAAAAACATTGAATTTTATTGACTGTTAATGCAACGGTGGCAAATTAAAGTTGCAGACTAGCAAACTAAAAACGCAGCGTAACACACTTATAATATTCATCAACTTGAACAAGGCGACAACTTCTAGCATCCTTAACATATTTCGGGTTTAGCACTAGTTTAATTTAAGTGTCCTCAAGCAAAACTAATCCTACAAGATAAGATTGTGCTAATTTTCATCACTACAATGCATGACCTTGAAGACCCTTTTGATGTTTTAAGTATGATTACCGAACATTGCATTTTCTTAAGAGTATCTAGAAATACATCCTTGAGATCGAAATGGGCACAATGAAGAATTCGATTGTGCATTATTAGTAGCAGCATTTGGAAAATATCAGTTTTTGTTCCTCAAATTACTGTTACATGTTATGAAAGCTATCATTTTGAGTTTCTATGGTCTTGTTCTGTTTAAGGGCCGCTGTTTTTATGTGCATCCAAGAAAATTTAGATTTACATGATATATTCTAAGAGTGAAGGTTTTTTAACATCACTTTAAAACGTGGACCGATTTAAACCAACAATAAGAATTCTGTTCTGTGTTCTGTACATTGTTCTGTACGAAGTGTATAAGTGGTTTTTCAGTGGGCAGATAAGGTTATTTTGGAACGCTTCAAGCGCTTTAAAAGGGATGTTGTTGGAGCCTCGAACGGATGTTTGAGTGCTGATTTAGACAGATTTATACTAACGGCAAGGATGCTCTTAGGGCCACTCACTAAGTGTGTTGGTTAGAGTATATTAACTGAAAAGATACGATACTTTAGTAACGTTTAAGAGCCAAATCGGATCGATTTTTGCTAACAGTCAGGATGATGTTGAACCACTCACAAACTGTGATGATGGTTTTTCATTGGGAATATAAGGTAATTTGCAACCATTTATACCAGTATTTGCAACCATTTATAACAGTAAGGATACTCATGATGTCACTCACAAGTTGTTACGGTGGGTTTTGAATATGAAGATAAAATAATTCAAAAACGACCGAAGACCCAAGAAGTCAAGCAAATCTCTTCTGAACAGAAAAAAATAATTGAAAAAAGTACAAGGGACATAGCAATGATTTTGTACGCAAATGTGACGTAGGACTACGTCGTAATGTGTAATGAGTGTTATAATCATTTATTTAAATACTAGCTGATTCCGGTGCGAGCGTTGCTACGCTTGCAACTAAATGAATGAACATTACATAGAACTGACGCTTTTTTTTAATGAGTTTTTTTTTTGATTAATAAGGAGTTCAAACTTCTATCAGAACATTCTTCTTACCCAGACAATACACAGTTTGTGGCTTAGTTACCTGGATAATTCTCAGGATTGGATGAAATTTGTGTTTGAATTCACCATAGAAACATTTCTTGCATTCAAAAAACCTCGCATACCATTTTTGATTCCATTTGGGGTTAGTTCTCAAGCTATGCAGAAATTTGTGCTTCATTTGTATGCGAGCCGGAAGGGGGAAGCGGTCTCAAACAATCATAAGAACCTTCCCCAGCCCCAAAAATACCTGCATACATATTTTCACTCCGATCGCTCAGACAGACAGTCAGACAGAAATCCATTTTAATATAAATAAAAATCCTGTTTCCAATAACCCCCACATGCCAAATGTGGTTTCATTTACTTGAATAGTTCTCGAGTTATGCAGAAAATTGCGTTTCATTTGTATGAGAGCCCCCCCCACCCCTCCCACCCTTTTAGAGGGCAAAGGGGTCTCAAACCACCATAGAAATATTTCTGACCTTCAAAACAATCCACATGCCAAATTTGATTCCATTTGTTTTGTTAGTTCTCGAGCTATGCAGAAAATTGCGTTTTATTTATTTGAGAGCTCCCTCCTTCAGAAGGCGGAAGAGTCTCAATGACCATAAAAACATTTCTCTCCTTAAAATACCTCCACATGCCATATTTGGTTCCATTTGTTTGAATAGTTCTTGAGTTATGCAGAAAATAGTTTTTCATTTGCATGGGAGCCCCCCTTTCTTAAGGTGGATTCTTTCCCGGACCCAAAAACCCCTGCATACAAATTTGCATAGCGGTAGGGATAGTTCTCATGTTTGGTTTAAATTTGTGTTTCGTATGTATGTATCCCTTTTCAGAGTGAGGAGAGGTCTTCAATGACCACAAAAACATTTCTTGCCTTCAAAAACTCACCCATACCAATTTTGGTTCCATTTGCTTGATTAGTTCTCGAGTTATGCAGGAATTTGTTTTTCATTTGCATGGGATCCCACCCTTTCTAGAAGCGGGAGGGCTCTCGAACTATCATAAGATGCTTTCCCGGACCCAAAAACCACTGAATACAAATTTGCAAAGCAGTAGGTATAGTTCTCATGTTTGGTTGAAATTTGTTTCATTTATATGAGAGCCCCCCTTTTTAGAGGGAGGAGGGGCTTTGAACCACCATAAAAACATTTCATGCCTTAAAAAACTCGTCCATTCCAAATTTGGTTCCATTTGCTTGATTATTTCTCGAGTTATGCAGAAATTTGGGTTCCATTTGTTTGAGAGCACCCCCTCCCCCCTTCCTCCTCATATGACGGAAGAGTCTCAAATCACGATAGAAACATTTCCCTCCTTCAAAAACTTCCACATGCGAAATTTGGTTCCATTTCTCTTATTGGTTCTCGAGTTATGCAAGGATTTGCGTTTCATTTGAATAGGTTCCCCCACTTTCAGAAAAGGGAGGGGTCTCAAATCAACATAGAACCATTTTTTTGTCTTCAAAAACCACCACATACTGAATTACGTTCCATTTGCTTGATTAGTTCTCGAGTCATTCAGAATAGTGTATTTCGTTTGTATCGGAGACCTCCCCCCCTACATACAAAATTTCACGCCGATCGGTCCTTCCGCTCGCGAGTTAAATCGTGACAAAGGACCCCAACTCATTTTTATTATATAGATTTCGTATTTTGTTAAATTTCTATTTGGTAAAGCTATGTCCATTTAGAATTCGGAATAATAAAATCTTGTGTATCTCGGTAACGGATTGACGTACAAATAAGTTTAATACATCAAAACAAAGGCAATTCACGTAAAATATCAATACAAATCATTTCTCTTCGTTTCTAATGAAAATTTGCACTTTTTTCTTTATTCCTCACATCAAACGCTACACAGCTCCAGAGTCAACTTCCTTGGCACATTTGTTCCACATTTTGGTCTGATTTAGCTGAGTCGGTTCCCGAGCCGTTTTTCCACTTTTCTTAATCTCCCGCTTCATTATTGCCCAACATCTCTCGATGGGCCGGAACTGCTGGCAGTTGGGTGGATTTATGTTTTCATCGATGAAATCTACGTTATTATTGCGGTATCACTGTATGACTTCCTGGCTGTAGTGGCAACTCGCCAAATCTGGCCCAAACTTCACGGGACCTTTATGGGCTTTAATGAAAGGTAGTACGCGGTTTTTTAGGCATTCTTCCTTGTACAGCTTCGACTCCATCGTCTTATACATCACAAACACTTTGGCCTTTGCTCTGCAGCTGCATATACCTTACCAAATCATCAGTTTTTTGGCAAATTTGTCCATAAAAGCAAACTTAAACTTCGCAGGAACATCGTGCCGTCGCCATGTAGAATTTTTGGCTAGGAAGCTGTCCGAAATTCATTTTGACGTAGGTTTTATCTTCGATGAGCAGGCATCCTTGGTACTTCGTCAAAACTTGCTGGTACAATTTCTGAGCTCGAATTTTGGTGACGAAACTTTGCTTCAACGTTCTGTTTGGTTGCTTGCTGGCTCGATAAAACGATATCCTGCTCGCAAAAGACTTCTTCGAACGGTACTGCGAGCAGCAGCGTATTTTTGTGCGATTTCATTATCTGATAGTCCAGGGTTTGCTCTGACGGTTCTCAACACATTTTGGTTCAGCTTGCGTTCATATGTTCCACTACGACGCTTACATTGAGGCACTCGAATCACGCTCTTTCGCTCCCTGAAAAGTTTGAGCACATTGTAACACGATTGATTTGGTGATTTTCAACGTTTTTGCGATTTTTATTGCGGACCACGTTGGATTATGAACGTGGGTGTGCAGAATTTTTTATCTCCTCTCGGCTTCCATATGGAATAACTTTTGACTGACTGCACGAAACACCGTGAAATTTATACCACAGAAAATGGGCGCCTAGGTAAATAAACCGCTGCAGAAGAATTCTTGCAGCAGTTACTTGCCGTGCCGCTGCAACACTATAAGGGATTCCAGATTCTTGTCCATCAGAACTTTATGCTGCTCTTAGCGTAAGCTTCTTTTATGTTTGCACTTCGCAATAATATAGAGACTGTTTAAATTTCCAAATATGAGACTGTTTAAATTTGTTTGATATTGTACATAAGATTTAAGGTATGCGGCGAAGGCAAAGCGTGAGGTCGAATAAACGTTTGGCCGAATGGACGTTTTGCCGAATGGCCAAAAACACAGATCTAATGCACATAAAAGGAATGCTAGATTTGGCGGAAAATAATGAGATATTCAATGTAAATTTAAGCCACATAACGCCTGAATCTATCCTGTTGTATAAAAGAATGCCAACAACAATCCTGTTGTATAAAAGATTGACTGCAAGCAATTTCGTTGATTATACCTCCTATGGTTTGGATTCAAACGAGGGGTAATTGTATGTGCCTGTTAAATTCATAATTTTTGTGCACCCTGATTAAGTTTCAACTATATTGACTCACTAAAAACCGAAAATGTTGTGTTCAAAAAAGAAAAAAATGGTATTCGGCCCTTGGTTATATACATGAGAAGTATGAATATGTTTTGAAAAAATCTCAGACTCCTGATTTTATGTGGAAAAAGTTAGACGTAATGGGTCAATATTTTTAATAATCTTCAAGAAATATGCAGTTCTTTCGAAAGATACTTTCTTTGGATTCCTTGCACATGGGCCTCTTATGACGATACACATTCCTGTATCCGAAAGCTAATTTCTGATTCATGCGCTTGTCTGGTTTATTACTCTTTTGTGAAATTGTTCCTTTTTCAAACATGAGCAGTTCTTTGGAGTTTTACTGATCATAGAAATGTAACGCTCATGAAACTTGCATTTTAATTTGAGAAATTTTGAACCGACCGGTAAATTTTTTGAGTAAATTATATTTGATCATTTCCATTGTTAAACATTTAAGCTTAGACCTTGAGATCACTGTATTAAATGGATTTTCAGATCTAATCACAAGCTTCAAAGTCATATTTCAGCCCATGGACAAATGTTGGATAGTCTAGTTTCATTATCAAGTGTTCTAAGTCTTTTAAGAACTCTTTATTTAACGCAAATGTAAACATGATTGAATATAAATTGTGAACCAAATCTTAATTCAAATTTTCATTTCTAAAGTTTCTGGAAGAACCTGTTGGAGGAAAACAAAAAATTATGCCCCGAGCAAGAAAACTGCATTGTCTCCCCAAATTTGTATTCGGTTAAACGTCCATTCGGCCAAACGTCTTAATGCAAAACGCCCATTCAGCTAAACGTTTTTATGCAAAACGTCCATTCGGTCAAACGTACATTCGGTCACACGTCTGTATGCCAAACGGAGTATCATCTACTCAACCGTCTAACCGAAAGATGACTGCCAACATCATATTTCTTTCGCTCATGGTAGCGCCAACCGGCTGGCTCAAAATTCAGCACTGGCTTGGTTAACCAACTGCATACTCAATGGTTGGTCGCCAGAGCACCCTCCAGGGTACTTGTCAGCCCCAACTGCCAATTAATTTCTAGCTCATTGCCGCTCTGAACAACTGCCGAGCAAATGGAGTATCTTGCGAAGTGTACCCCTTTAAAATCGTTCACTGCTGCATATGAGATCTCCCTTACTTACATTTGAAGTTTGTGATAGGAAAATACTTGGCATGTAGTAAATTTACTCTGCAAGACGAAACTATTATACATCACTTTATATTTGCGTTATTTTAAATAGTTTAATGTTGGGTATCAATAGTTTTGGATATTGTTGGCATCGACGCGTAGAAAAATTTCCGATTGATTTGGACACACATTTTGAAATATTTTGGAGAAACGACTGAAATAATAACGCCCAAAACCTGACCGCTTTTCGTGATGATCGCAATAGGATTTTTTTTAATTGTACCCCAGTATAGAAAACAAAGACATAGTCCTGCGTCGAAAATTGTAAAACTACAGGGTGTCTGCAAATTATCCGTACAAACTTTGTCGGCATGCCTCAACACAACCAAGCAGAGATTAAACTAAGCATACCTCCATGGTTTAAAATTTTGACCCATTGTCTTTATACGCATTAAGTTGAAAAAATTATCACAATCGAGCAGCATCACAACCACCAAAATGATCCTGCTGCTTCCAAAAATCGTCGAAGTATTTCAAGAAGTCATCATCCGCTTCTGTCATGGTTTGAGCTGGAATAACTCATTGCGGCAAAACTACTTTGACCTTCATCGACAAGGGGGTGGAAGTGAATCAAGCGGTGTATCAGAAGTTACTTCCTGACACAGTAGCTTCTGGGGCATTGCAGAATTTCAGCAAAAATAAATAGATTTGTTAACAAGACTGGACGCCGGCTCATGGAGCAAAAAAGACGGTTAGTCTTTGCGATCGCATTTTCCTAAGCTCTTTAACGAAAGATGAATGGCCTTCTAACTCACCCGATTTGACTATTCGATATGGTCCATTTTGGAGTCAAAAGCCTGCATAAATCACTAGAACATTGAAAATCTTTCAACATATTTGAAAGGTTTGGGAACAAATATCTGTCGAAGAACTCATGGCCATCGTGGATAAGTTCCCGAAACGTTTGAAATGAACAAATAAGACTTGTAATTTGCAAACATATTGTTATAACAAACAATACATATTGATTTTTGATTCCAACAATAATAGATAGTTTTGACACCATTTTGTTGTACGGATAATATTCGGACACCCTGTACTCTAGTAATTTTTTTATTATATACATACGTCACAAGAAGCCGGAAAATATTCTGAGCAACTTCCCCGAAGGAATCCTACCTATAAAACGTCAAAAAGGTGCAACAAGATTTTTGATGGTCTTTTTGACAGAACAGGCCCACTGTGTGACGGGTCGATTACCATTCAATTACAAACATAATCGAGCTATTAGATAGGCTATGTTCGATAGGAACGAAAATAGCTACTCAATTAGGATGCACGTAACACTGTGTAGCAAATACCCACTCATACCAAAAACTCACTATTGTTCTGTGTCTTTCCACTACTTTCTCCACAGGGCAATGCTGTCCGTTGTGATAACGGTGGTGTGTTTCGTGTGCTACTGCTGCCATCGGAACATTAAGAAGCGATCGAGTTCAATCTACCGGCAGCAGTGGTTGGAGAACGAGGCCAACATGGAGATCTACAGTGTCGAACAGGTAGGATTTCATTTTCGTTAAAAGTATCATGACATTTTTAAGGGAATCCGTTTTCTATATATTTTGATATTTGATGAAATTTTAGCGATATTCAACCAATTTTTCTGGCGAATTAGGATCCGATTGATGTTTATTCAATTTCTCCTTGAAGTAACTATCAGGATTGCTTTTTGCAAGTTTTGTCGAGATTCTTAAGTATTATTCAATTATTCATCATAGTCTGGAACCATCTGGAACCATAAATCGTGATTCTAATAACACCGTGTCTTCATTCCGAAAGATG
This sequence comes from Aedes japonicus, assembly GCA_034211315.2. Lineage (NCBI taxonomy): Eukaryota > Metazoa > Arthropoda > Insecta > Diptera > Culicidae > Aedes > Aedes japonicus. The sequence goes on along the minus strand of JASCZW010000178.1, from coordinate 144,089 downwards.
AACATGAACTTCCAAAAAAAATCATGAAAGCTTTAATAACCACCCGTTAAAGCCATTTTCGTCAGTGTGAGAATAACTGTCACAAATTAGCCACGGATTTGCCGGTTAAACACTTCTACCCACACTTACTGTTACTGGATGAGGCATAAATTAATTTAAATCTCCTGTTAGGATACAAGCGCCGTCGTCTGCGGGTTGACTGACACTGCAGGAAAGTGGCAGTAAACAGGGCAATTCGTTTTAATTATCCTTGAGGATGTTGCTTTTTCTCAGCGGAACCGGAAGCTGAATCGGATGGCAGGAGTTGTTGTGTCATGGTATCTCGTGTGCGTTGATAACGGAATTATGTTTTCTTTGTCTCCGGGTTTTGGTGTGTGTGGCTGTGTGGCATACAGTTTAATTACCGATAGATGGGTTCACTTCAAGTGAATAATTTACATTTATTTTGGGTACAGCGCTTTTGGGTGAATATCATTCTCCGTGGATTTTGTTCGATTGATGTTCATATTCGTTAAAAAAAAATTCCTGCACTTGAGAATTTTCGATGAACGTGAGAACACCACACCACTAAAGCCACCTGGGTCTGATTTTCTTTCCCTTGACATAGTAATTTTAGACTCAGTCCTTCTTTCGAACCAAACCACCGCCATTCACATCCAGACGAACACCACGTACCCTCGCGTAGATAGCGTTGGCCATAGAAATAATTACAAACAAGCAAGGAATCTTTCATCAGAACACCGCACAGACCCTTAGGCGCGACCTTCTTTCCAATATATCGCCAGTGCTGTGCAGCATGGCCTTAGAGTGGGTGCTATAAAATATTCAAAGTTCGACGTGGCCATAATTTTTCAGGCAAGTACGACACGATCGATGAAGTGCCGGACGGAAAGTCTCAAGTGAGAAAGGTGACCTTTTTTCTTACTCGAACAAACTAATGGTGCGTGTGGAGAAAATTACACCCTCTCCTTCGTGTCCCATCCAGCCGAGTCTCAATCCAATCATTTTCACCTTGTACACTATATTCAACAGGTGGGTGCAGATGACGGTGTTCGAAAAATTTTCGTGTGCCGGCTGTAGTTGGTTTACTGCTTTTAATGATACATTATGGTGGTTCAGATTCTCGATTGTATCGATTTCGAATAAGGGGATTTCGGCAAAACTCATCCATTCAACCGATCGTATTCAAACTTTCAGAGAATGAATCAGAACATATTATTTAACTTTCCCCATGTTCGCTTACTACTCATAAAATTATGGACAACGCTTGGACCAATTATTTTGTGTCGAAATCCATTTTTCTTCATGTCTTCTTATTTTAGCATTTCAAGCTTATTGCTTTCACAATTCGCTTATTGCTTGTTTTCAACTTAGTGTTCTAAATGCACTTCCACAGTTCTTAATTGAGAGCTTTCGAGGTCAGGTACCATTTCTGCATTAGTGCATTGTACAATCATACCATATGCCCAGGGAGATTTTCCTTAACGAAAAAATCCTAGACCAGACCGGTCGCCTCCAGCATGGTTTGCATTGCATTGTAGCTGCGCCTTTACCGACTGAGCTAAGGGAGGACCTAAACTTCATGTTTCTTCATGTCTTCCTCCTATTCCAATTACTTAGAATGTACAAAAAGATGATTCATGATGACCCAGTACTTCTCAATTAGCCGCATTTCCAATGAGTTCAGGGGATTGAGATGTTTCGGCACGAAGATGACCTTCTTAGTCTTGTGCCACTCCAGAAAACTTTTTCCGAGTAATGACATGGGGCTCAATCTGGCCTGGCCAGACCATCGTGTGGCCTAAGAAGTGGAATTAGACGCATTTGAAGGCATTGCTCTACACTGAAAATTTATTTTCGTAAATTACTGGTTTCGTAAAAATGGATTTTGTACATAGAACAAATGTCTCGTATATTGTATGGAACATTCATATTGCTTGAAGTGCTATCATTACGCCTTTTCGTATAATGCACGAAGTACAGCCAATCGTTGCTTCTCTTTTATCATACTCATGCATGATGGTGTTACTGTTGAGATGGGAGGGAATAAAGTATTTATCACAAAATTAAAATTAGAGTGCTGTCGACAGTTATACAGACTGTTCTGATACATAGACTATTGATTAACCGTCAATTCAAGATGCGTACAGTATTCTGGCTTACGCCCTGTTGTTTACTTCTAAATTTAACTGATGTGGCTTTTTTTTCAATTTTTCGCCTGGAAGTTTGAAAATGCGTGGTCTTTCCCCCGGGCAAAGGAAACGGATTGTGCACAAACGGTGCATCGTCAGTGGACTTTCGATCAGAAAACTGGCTAAGGAAGAAGGTGTGAGCGTCGGAGCAGTTCAAACCACATTACAGAAGTATCAACAACGGTGCTCTTTCGTAGATTCGCCGAAACGGGGTATTTCTACAGGGACAGAAATGTAAGGGACTATTTCAAACGTCATCCTTGAGCATCAGTCCGAGAAGTGGCGAAAAAATTAAGTACTTCGGCGACTAATGTTATGCGTGCCAAGAAGAGAATGGGCCTGCAGACTCGTCGGAAGCAGAAGCAGCTAAAACAAAGCATCAAACAGGCTGAATCTATGAATCCGAGGGCTCAAAAGCTGTACAGCAAACTGCTGATCAAAGAATCGGGCTGTGTTATGTTGGACGAATAAACCTACATAAAACTCGATTATAAAACTCTGCAGTTTTATATTTCACCGAAGGGAAAGGATGTTCATGGACCAGTGAAAGCCATCTACACCGAAAAATTCGGTAAGAAGTTAATGGTGTGGCAGGCCATATGCCGATGTGGAAAACTTTCTCGTCCATTCATTACGACAGACACAATGAATGGTCAAATCTACGTGTAGGAGTGTCTGCAAAAAAGGTTGCTACCCTTGATCAAACAGCATAACAAGCCTACTATCTTTTGGCCAGGTTTTGCTTCTTGCCATTACTCGAAATATGCACTAGAGTGGTACTAAAGGAACAATGTCGTATTTGTACCAAACTGCCCAGAGATTCGCCCTATCTTTCTGGGCTTTGACGATGGTGAAGCTGAGAAAACACATGAAACCAGCGAATAGTGTTGAAAAATTTAAGAAAGATTGGCCAAAAATGGTGAAAATAGTAGGAGAAAGCACTGTGGAGATGCTTATGAGTAGTCATAAGGGAAAAGTTAGAGAACTCGCCTACCCTACGGAAAATCAAGCAAATTGAAATGAAGATAGGAAGCAAACATGTTGTTTACTATGTCTGAGAGTAAAATAATCAAAAATCACAGTATGGTCTTTTTTATTTGAGAAAGAAAGTGTTTTTGTATTTTTCGGAATAGTCTATACTGCCTACTCATTAATCAAGTATCTTCTCACAAGTCACCATGACCTAGTGAGATTAAGCACAGACTCAGTAACAGCTTTTTCCAAAAATACAGGATCGAATTCCATGTCAGAAACATTTTAAAAAACGCTGGACTACTTCACGAATGGGCTGCTCCGCTTTCCACAGGAGCAAATTACTTGCCAAATCATGTAATTTTTGGCAAACTTTGACATCTTCTGCTTTCTAACGTCTTCCGGAACATCGAAATTATTTATGAGCAGTACAGAACAGGAGCCCTGGAAGTTGTCGGAAGTCTGTTTTTACATACAAAGCGTCCAATATATTTTCATACAAATTCAAATTTACATTATTTCACAAAAGTTATTCGGATTTTATTAGTAACTGATTTTATTAAAAAGTAAAATTGCATGGATCAATTTCAGCATTTGTTTCAGAATAACACCGTTTTAAACATTTTTAATCAGCTTCAAACGTTTTTAAGACCCATCGCAAATGGCACGCACTTCCATCGGTATTTTCTCTCAAATTCGAAGGGTTACGACTTTGAACTGGGCTAAAGTAGACACCTGGTGGTCGTTTTTTTTTCGATAGATAGTGGTAATACCCGTCAGTGTTTTTCAATCATGAGTAACTTTGGATGCGTTAATCACAGACATGTTTGCCGCTTTTTCTTTTAGAATGTGTTTGAATGTCAACACGACTGGCAAGTTTTTTTTTTTCAATTTTCATTGGTTTGAGACTCTTGATAATCATGAACGCGAAAAGGGATCTCGTGATAAGTCTTTTTTGAAACGTTCTGAACCGTGTACTATTTAAAAAAAAATGAAAACCACACGAAATAAACGCAAGGTGGTCACACAATTTTAGTAAAGAAATTCCCGCATTTTCCCGGCATTTTTGCCAAAATTTCCCAACTGAGAGAATGAGTTAATATACATTGGATTAATAGATTTTTTTGAAGTTTTTGAGGAAATTGTTCAATCTGAAATTGTCACTTGTTTTCACTAGTCAATATGACGGATAGCAGCCGTAAATTGAGCTACTTGCGTATTGCGTAACTTGCTTGGTTTCTCATCTTAAAAACGAGAACAAAAATTGCATAATATAAGTCATTGATTTTTCAAGTTTCTAGAAGCATAAACATTGAAGAAAAATAGTAAAGCATTAAAGGTTTCTGAGTACAAAATGATGCAGGTCGTTGACAGTTCGTAGACAATTCTCTAAAATCTTTTCAATTAAGTTCACCATCAGACTCGTTTCATTTATCGAAAATCCTCGTCGAATTTTCGTGCGACAAAATGAGCACCTTTTTATCTCAGCAATTGTCAAATTTGGCAGCTGCTTCTTGGAATGACCAATCAGTTCAAGCCAAAATTTGTCCAAATGAGAAACTTCTAAGTTCTTAATCTTCGCGTTATTTTATCATCACCTTTGTATGGGTCCCTTCTCATTGTTCGATTCTGGGCAATGAGAGAGCGGACTCGCTTGCAAAGGTTGGGCGGCCACGAGTAATCGGTTCTACCCACTAACTTTTGTTTCAAGATAACTGATGTATATAAATATCCCATGTAACACTGCCATAACCATCCATATTTATTAAGTTTTGAAACCTCGTCTTCTAACACTTATGGAAACGCGACGCGAGATTAGACGCAACACTTATGATTCTTACAAACGAAAAAGGAACATAAAATTTACCTTTTATTGTCGACCGGTTTCGGGCTCGATGCTGCCCATCTACAGGACGATGTCCAACCTCGTCTTCTAAATTTCCTTTTACTCCTATCAAAGGTTTTATGTTAACTTTATGAACTCGTAAAATGCTGTTTTGAAATGCCGTTTTAGGACTCATTCAAATTATCTTATTATGGTCAGTTGAAAAATAATTTTAAAACCATTTTCTCTCCAGTAAATGCATTAAACGGTAAATTGGCATTGAGGAAAGTCACCAAATGACCAAATCGCCATATTGAAATATTAGCAATAATTGAAATGTGGAAACACACAAAATTTAGAATGATCAGAGATCAACTTCGGCATTATTTTAAATAACCTTATAGAATTCCATAAATTTTTAGGAAATTTATGATTAATTTATCGAATATATTTGTTTCAATTTTGTTCTTGTCGATGTTAAGTCGCATAATCTCCACGCATTATTTTCTATTAAATAAATCCGAAGAGCAGAGCATCGAAGCACCTTGATTGTGACTGGCACCACAATCCAAAGGAACGCCATTGCCGAGCATTTCCGGGCAATGAAGGTGTCTAAATTCCCGAAGAAATATTTGATTTGGCAGGCCACATGTAGCTGTGGTCGAAAATCTAAAAGTTTCGTCTTTACCGGCACTATAAATAAGGATGTGTATCAAAAGCCACGACTCTCAAGCTCTGTTTTGACCTGATTTGGCCTCTTGTCAGTATACGAAATCCGTCCTGGAATGGTATAAGATACAAGCGGTCAAATACGTGCCAAAACAGCCAATCCACCGAACTGTTCAGAACTTTGCCCAACAGAGAAATACTGGGCTCTAGTTAAGCGGAAATTTTTCGAAACTAAGAAGAAAGCAAATGGTACCGATGATTTCAAAAGAAAATGGAGAATAGTCACGGCGGGCGTGTCTGAGGATACCGTAAGGAACCCGATGGTTGGTGTACCACAGAAAGCTCAGGAATTTAACAGACAGAAGGATTGACATCTTAATCAACTGTTTCTAATGAAGATATAACTTTATTATTGTGAAATAAACAATCGGTTTTGTTGAATTATGTGTACCTTTTTTTCCTGCTATTATTTTGGTGTCCGAAATTTAACGTGGACAGGCTTTGAAACATAAGTTTATACATAGATTGAGCAGAAGGTAATGCTGTACATTATCATTTTAGAGAGAGATATATCTAAGCCATGCTTCAAGGTTTAGCTATCAATCAAGATGTGTACCAGAACCAGTTTCAAGAAAATTTTGATCCTGTTTCTACAAAAACATCATGCAGACAATACGTGTTTTGGCCTTGATAAAATGTTATCGCATTACGCGAAATAACACAATCATTCGATCCCATCTGTACCAAAAAACCACAACCCGATCAATCTGCCTCAGTGACGCTCTATCGAAGATTTTTTCGGGATTTTGAGCTCCTTGGTGTACAAAACTAACTGGAGAGCCACGAATTGCAAACAGTTGATTGGTTGAATCAAGCGATGCATTCGCAAATTTTGCACGAAGGCCGTACAATGATCCTGCTCTCGACATGAAACGGAAGATTTGCCAAACAACCAATTATGAACTGTTTTCTTATGTTTTGTTCACTAATATTTATTTCAACAATGGACAATGTTTTCTTAAATTCAATTAATCAGATCTTTCTCAAGTATGTTTGTGTTTTTTTTGGCTGCTTGAGCAAACAATTCCAAAACATTGGTTGCCACCCGTTATCCCTAAATAATTTCGCTCAACTCCAGCATAACAAAAAAAAACCCTTATTAATGCCCATCCTCCTTCTCTCTTCCAGTGCTACGACACCCCAACGGGATTCGGTCCGGGTACCATAGGAACTGGTGGATCCTATCTGTTGGATAACGCCACCGGCAATGAATACCAATCACTCCCGACGGCCGTAACGGCTCACAACCATCATTACCCACATCATCTGAATGGACCGCCACCCAGCTACGATACGGTACTGGCTCAGGACGAACGGGCCGCTACGGCAGCGTCTCGCCGAAAAAGTTGCGACTTTACCCCGGTTTCGTCGTACGACGGAGACTCCAGTCCCCGGGGACTGTCGGCCAAGTTGGAAGCTCTTCTATACGACCCCATTGGTAACCAACGACGCAAGCAGAACCGTTTGGTTGAACCCGATTTCACCGATTTAAGCCGAGTGCTCCGATCACCAACTGCCGGATGTGGCGAAATCGGTAATTGCAACTGCCAGTTGAACGATAGCTTGCAAGTGTACTGTCGAAACTGCGGTCAATTCGTGGACGGAGGGTTTGTGCAAAATCACTTCAATAACAATCATCTCCTCGGTTGTGGATCGGCGGCAATGGAAACGACGATGGAAGGTGATTGTGGTACGGCCGTCACCAATTGGACCGGGTCAGTTACAATTTGCAGTGACAATCTGATGGACTGTGATGGAAACGACGACGACAATAATGGCAACAACATCCACAGTGACAATGGGATCACCCTCGACAGAAGCAGCAACCACAACGGTTGCGGATTGAATGAGCTATTACAAGATTTACAATTTCATTCAGCTGATTCTGCGACGGCGACGACCGGTGAGCTCAACAATAATAACAATAGCCAGCCAGGTCTGCCAACCATCAGCTGCACTAGTCACGATGACGCCCGGCATAATGAGGAGAATAATAATAATCTCCCTTCGAGTGCAGCGTTGCAACCCATCAAATCTAGAACAATGCCGACCGACGACGCAGGAACGGCGGCAGCGGTGGCCACAGACGGCGGTAATGCCACCGAAGGAGATAGTGGCAGTAATAACGCTAATAGCCTGAACAACAATCACGATTTGGCAGCCGGACCAATTGGGGTAGGTCCTGCTGCTAACAACGCCGGTGAAGCTAATATATCAGGTGATAACGAACGGGTCGGCACGGGCAGCGGCGGCGGGGGCGACACTTTCCGGAACCTCACCGAAAATGGTCTCATTCGGTTGGATATGAGCCAGATCATCGATCAAACTGGACTGCCCACCTACGAAGCCGCCCTGAGGCTGGAGTCCAGTGGATACGTCTGAGAGCGGGAGCACAGATTTGATGTTGTGAATTATGAACGAATCACTCCCCGGTAGACAAGAAGGGGGGTGGCACGTGTTAGCTGCTCGCCTCTAGCAGGGCGGAAATAAATCACATGTGATGCGGCCTTGAAGAAGCGCTGGAGAGATGGAATACGTATATTAACTATTACTGCTTAGGAACACTGCACACAGGCGGCGGCACTCAGCTCGGCTGAGAAAATTTAATGCTGAAACGAGTCCGTGTTGAGGAAGAGAGCTAGTTTTAAGAATGAGCTATGCATGCATGGTTTGGTGCTGCATGGAGAGTAAGGGCATCCTGGAAACGAATCATGGTGCCCTCAAATGAGAGAGATTAACATATTTGAAGCATTTTTGTAGAACAAACCGACTTTCTAAAAATTCCTGAGAAGTTTATAAAAAATGTTTTTAAACCATTAAATTTTCATTTTTTAGGAAAAAAATAATTATCATTTTAACATTAATGAGACCGTTTTTGCATATTTTTCTGCTTATTAAAACAAGTATTGGAGAGTATTCAATTTTAGAAAAAACATTTTTTATGAACCATAGATTCAATTAAATGTTACAATAATGTGACTTTATTGTTTTACATATAGGATTTTTTAAATCTATTTGTTTATTCTTCTAATCTCAACAAGTATTTTAGTATTTTTAGTTTATGAAAATGTAAATTTTTATAATCCAGAGAATCATTTAAGAATCTCAAGCAGCGACTTCACACACTTCGATATTTTTAAAGAAATCTGTAAAATTTTACTGCATTTTCAACAGCTGAACGTTCGGTTATCTGATTTAACGGATTTCGGTAAAATTTTACAAATTTCAGTAATTTTTTTACAGATAACTCTAAAATTTCACCGAAATCCGTTTAATATCGAACGTTTAGCTGATGAAAATTCGGTAAAATTTTACAGATTTTTGTATAAAAAAATCTAGGTGTGTAAACAACGGTGTAGGGCCATTAGGCTGAATCTGTCAGTACGCCGATTAGCGCAATTAGGGCGAATGGATATTTAGGAACGCAGAAGATTGAAAATAATATTCTATGAAATCTTTGTTGATAAACTTTCGTGGGAGATTATTCCTTCTTTAAACTATGAACAGTTCTTTCGTATTTCAAATTTTCCAATCTGCAAATATGTCTTGTGAAAGATTAAACTTATTATTTCTTGAAATATTTCTGACATGAAACCAACGAACGTCATTCTTTCTTTCAATTATGCAGCATGTAGCAGATTTTTCTAATTTCAAAACATTGAATCATGGGGAAGATTTAAATTATTGAATAAAATTGAACATTCAAGCTTGTGGAAAATATATTTTAGTATTTCTTGAATTGTTTTTGACCCCGATGGTGGTACCCCGCCATCAGATTCCGTACGGTATCCTCAGATAAGCCCGCCGTGACGATTGAAGAATCTTCAATCTTCTCTTGAAATCATCAGTACCATTTGCTTTCTTCTTAGTTTCGAAAAATGTCCGCTTAACTAGAGCCCAGTATTTCTCTAAAAGGCGAAGTTCTGGGCAGTTTGGTAGATTGGCTGTTTTTGGCACGTATTTGACCTCTTGTACCTTTTACCATTCCAGAACGGATTTCGCATAGTGACAAGAAACCAAAACAGAGCTAAAGAGTCATGACTTCTGATAAACGGTAGCAACCGTTTTTGCAGACATTCTTTCTCGTACACATCCTTATTAATAATGCCGGATGAGACGAAACTTTTAGATTTCGACCACAACTACATATGGTCTGTCAATTCAAATACTTCTGCGGGAATTTGGGCACCTTCTTTGCCCGGAAATGCTTGGAAACAACGTTCCACTAAGTTACTTAGTTATCCTGAGAAAAAAACATGTGCTCTCAAATGAGAGAGATAAACATATTTGAAGCATTTTTGTAGAACAAATCGACTTTCTAAAAACTTAGCTAGGTATGAACGAATTGAAAAATTGTTTTATTCAATTAATTAATTTTCTTTTAAACGGTGATTATTGAGCATAAAAAAATATTAATATTTCTTTAATAAAACCTTCTTTGTATATTTTCATACTTTTCTGCTAATTATTACGAGTGTTGGACAGTATTGAGTCAGTTTTAGAAAATACTATTTTTTATGAACCCCAGAATCATTTGAATTTAACAATAAATGAGACTTTTTTTTGTTGTACTTATAGGATTTTTTATATCTAATTTTTTCTTATCTCAAGCATTATTTTACTGATGAAATTTGTCAGAAGTGGATAATTTCCCATCAACATGAGAGGCTCAAGAAGTGGACAGAAATTTATTGCTAGAACAAAGAGAAATGAAGAGAAATTATTGATAGAGTACGACAGGCTGTGAAAATTGAAAGATACAAATTGAAAACGAGCGGAGGGCATTTGAACGGTAGTATGCGATCGAGCACACATTCTTTTACCAAGCTACCCTAGATGCAGGGTAGGTAAGGGAGCGGGGGGATACCCCCTTGACTGGCAAAAGAATGTGCGACCGAACGTGCTCATATACTACCTATTGTTTGATCTGATTCTAATGATCTGTATGTTTCCCTCTCCCAATGTCACCGTATATGTTGACACCCATGTCAATTTTTATAGCTCACAGAATCAATTAAAAATCTCAAAGAGCGACTTATTTTTTAACTATTCATCTAAATAACAACTATTACGCTAAATGGCTCAATGGACCGAAAGCCATTAGGGCGAATTAGAATTTAGGAAAGCAGAAGATTGAAAATAATATTCTATGAAATTTTTGCTGATAAACATTCATGGGAGATTATTCCTTCTTTAAACTATGACCAGTTCTTTCGTTTTTCAAACCTTTCAATCTGCAAACATGTCATGTGAAAGATTAAACTCTCGAAATATTTCTGAGATTATTTCTTGAAATATTTCTGACATGAAACCAACGAACTTCATTCCTTCTTTCAATTATGCAGCATCTAGCAGAGTTTTCCAATTTCAAAACATTGAATCGTGAGGAAAATTTAAGTTATTAAATAAAATTGAACATTCAAGCTTGTGGAAGAAAAATTTTAGTATTTCTTGACATTTTTTTGACGCGAAACCAATCAAATTATATAGGCTTTTTTTATTCTTTACATAAAACTAAAGCCTGTCCACGTTCAATTTAAGACATCAAAGGAAAAGAAATGTACACATAATTCATCAGAACCGATTGTTTATTTCACAATAATAGAGTTATATCTATATAAGAAACAATTGATTAAGATGTTATTCCTTCTTTCTGTAAAATCTTCTCGAACTTTCTGTGGTACACCCGCCATCAAGTTCCGTACGGTATCCTCAGATAGGCCGCCGTGACGATTCTCCATCTTCTCTTGAAATCGTTGGACTATTTGCTTTCTTCTTAGTCTCGAAGAGTTTCCGCTTTACTAGAGCCCAATACTTCTCTATTGGGCAAAGTTCTGGACAGTTTGGTGGATTGGCTGTTTTTGGCACGTATTTGACCTCTTCTACCGTATACCATTCCAGAACGGATTTCGCATAGTGACAAGAAACCAAAACAGAGCTGGAGAGTCGTGGCTTCTGATAAACGCTAGCAACCGCTTTTGCAGACATTCTTTCTCGTACACATCCTTATTGATAGTGCCGGTAGAGACGAAACTTTTAGATTTTCGACCATAACTACATAATAAAATACTTCTTCGGGAATTTTGACGCCTTCTTTGTCCAGAAACGCTTGACAACGGCGTTTCTTTGCATTGCGATATAAATATCCAGACCCGGAAGCTATTTAAAGTCTTCGAGTACGTATGTTTCGTCGTCCATTATGATACAAGAAAATGCTTGCAAAAAATTGGTGTAAAGCTCCTTAGCACAACCTTTTGCAGTGAAATTTTGCTTGTCATCACGGTTGAGCACCTTTTTCACTTTGTAAAGGGTGATACGGTCAAAATTTGGTCAAGGGAAAACGCGTGTAAATCGGTGAAATCGTTTATTTAAAAAATCAAATTAAATTTCTTTTTCAAGTTCAATTAGTATAAAATTCAGGAAAAATATTCAGTTAGGCTTCCGCTTTTCCAAATCCGAATTGCCGGGCCTTACGCTTGACCCCTGCCATCAGATTTTGTACAGCCACCTTGTCCACCTTCTTCGCCGCAGAAAGCCAGTTTGCCTTGAACTGCTGCTCGTCCTTAGCAGTTTTTTTGGTCTTCTTTAGGTTCCGCTTGACAATAGCCCAGTATTTCTCAATTGGGCGGAGCTCTGGCGTGTTGGGAGGGTTCTTGTCCTTGGGAACCACCTGCACGTTGTTGGCGGCGTACCACTCCATGGCCTTTTTACCGTAATGGCAAGATGCCAAATCCGGCCAAAACAGTACGGAACAACCGTGTTTCTTCAGGAAAGGCAGCAGACGTTTATTCAAACACTCTTTCACGTAAATTTCTTGGTTGACAGTCCCGGAAGCTATGAAAATGCTGCTTTTCAAGCCACAGGTACAGATGGCTTGCCAAACCAGATATTTCTTTGCGAACTTTGACAGTTTCGTGTGCTTGAAAATATCTGCTACCTTTCCCTTCCTTTTGCCGTATAAAACTCCTGTCCCGGAAGCTGCTTGTAGTCGGCTTTGACGTAGGTTTCGTCGTCCATTACCACGCAGTCAAACTTCGTCAGCATCGTCGTGTACAGCCTCCGGGATCGCGCTTTGGCCGTCGTATTTTGTTTATCATCGCGATTTGGAGTCACTACCTTCTTGTAAGTCGATAGTCCGGCTCGTTTTTTGGCTCGATGCACGGTTGTAGACGATACACCCAGCTTATTTGCGGCATCTCGGAGAGATAGGTTAGGGTTTCGCTTGAAACTACCGGCAACTCTCTTTGTCGTCTCAGCGGCTTCCGGTTTTCGATTTCCCCCCGATCCAGACTTCCTGGCTGTCGAAAAACGTTCCCCAAACACTTTAATTACATTTGTAACGGTTGATTTGGCAACTTTTAGCGATTTTGCCAACTTTGCGTGCGAGTAGCTCGGATTTTCGCGATGCGCGAGCAAAATTTTGATACGCTGCTCTTCTTGATTGGACGGCATTTTGACAACTGAAGAGTGAATTCCAAAATCAAAATAGGAGCAACATTCTACACACACACACCTTCAAAATGAGGGGTGTTCAGGTTTTTTAAATGCAAAATTGAAAGAAATACGTCAAGTTGATATTGACCAAATTTTGACCGTATCGCCCTTTATGCCTTCAGGCCTTGCCTCTCCTTCACTTTTTGTACCTATGATTTTGACTTCCCAAATTTACGAGACATATTTTGCACAGAAAGATTGGGCTTTTTCTCAACAATGGCTAGCACCTTCTTGTCAATTTGTCGGGAGCATACTTTTGCCACTTCAAACCTTCCGATCCACAGTCAAGCGCTGGTCAAATGATTTGCAAACACAAAACACGGTACTTTTCGGTAGTTTTAGTTTCTTGGCAAGATCGCGTACCGGTAAATTCGGATTTTGATTCGTTTGCGTACTTCCACTTGATTCTACGCCATTTTACTGCACGTAACAAGAATTTAAACAAGTTGTATCACGAAATAAAGTGGAGAGTTTCAGCTATTATATAAGTGAAACGTTTCAGCAATCCGTGAAATAATTCAAAATCTACCGTGGACAGGCTTTAGTCGGCAAAATAAAACCTTTTTTCGCTCCCATTGGCATTTCTTATTGAAAAATGGACAGGCTCAGTCAGCAAAGGCGCAGCTACATTGTAACACCATGCTGGAGGTGGCTGGGTTCGATTCCCGGTTTGGTCTAGGAATTTTTCATTAAGGAAAATTTCTCGACTCCCTGTACTTGCCACACAATCATTCATATGCAAGACTGGTACCTGGCATCGAAATCTCCCAATTAATAACTGTGAAAATGCATTTACAACACTAAGCTGAGAGCAAGCAATAGGCGAATTGTGAAAGCAATAGGCTTGAAACGCTAATTCAAATTTTAAAAACATGAAATCTTGAGTTTTATGAAAATTCGTAGTATTGTGAATGAAAACCGGTTTTTCTATCACATAAAAACTAGATGTGTTACAGTAATTCTGAGCCCATATTTGGATTCAATAAGGCCTAGTTTATAAAATTCAATATATTTCGCGATGAGAGTGAAACACTGCCGACTACCCGAGCAGGAACGAATAACTTGATAAGTGGCCTTGGTATTTATGTGCTCAGATTAAGAGGTTAAATTTCTGAGGAAAATACCATAAAATTGATCCCATGATGTTATGCGAATACCAAATTGAGGTAAGACAATACGAAATAGTATTCCCAAGTATCCAAAATAATAAATTTTGTTGCCCGAGAGATATTTTGTTGGCAATTCTTAGGTATTTTTATCAGGTATTTTACCCTCTTAATCTGAGCTCATTGATACCAAGGCCAGTTATCTTTTCTTTTTTTTCATTTTCTTTATCTTTAAGGCCATGCCCGAGCAGGAGACAACAACATATAAATACCTAATTTTGATCTTGATAACTGGCCTTGGTATTAGAGAACTCAGATTAAGAGGTGAAATACCTAAAAATTGCAAGCAAAATATCTCTCGAATAACAAAACTTGTTATTTTGGATACCTGGGAATACCTTAGAGGTACTATTTTGGTATTGTATTACCTCAATTTGGTATTCGCATAACATTATGGGAACAATTTTCTGGTATTATTCTCAGGTATTTTACCTCTTAATCTGAGCTTCTTAATACCAAAGCCAGTTATCAAACTATTCGGTCCTGCTCGGGCAGTTATGAAGTAATTTTTAATTTGGTATTCATATGTTGATTTCTCCTGCTCGACTAATGTTATGTAACGATATAAGTATATTTAAAAAATTTCATTTCTTCTCGTGATAATTAGTTGGCCAGTTTTTTCATTGTCGCATGACGGCCAAGAGATTTACCTGCGCTGGGCCGAACAGAGTCAGCTATCCTGACTCAATAGCAAGAACATTGGCTTTTAGAACATTGCAAGATGAAATACCTCACTCTTTTTTGCTTCATAATGTAGATAAGATCTTGACATATACAGGAAAGATCTTGACATATACAGGAAAATCTAACAAAAAGGCGTAGTTTTTTTTCTACCATTTACTAAGACTACAATAAGCGCTATTGTTTAAATGTCGCGCACATGTTTAAATGATTCTATGGTTTAAAAAACAGCTTCTCACGCCACAAGTACGAAAATACCCAAAAAGGTATTTGAGTGACTACGACGGGAGATTATCCAGCCCAAGGCTAAAAATCTCGATAATAAAGGAATTAAAAACAAAAAAGTAAAATACTTTAATACTTGTAGAGACTTAAAATACAAAAACATACAAAAACTAAATAATTCTAACAGAAGTTGAGAAAAATTCAATTCATATTGTTTTTTAATCAAAAATGAGAATTTTGTAAAAAAAACTTGGGAATCTCTAGATGCAATTATGAAAAGTCGCTTTGTTCTACACAAATTGAAGCATATATGTTTATCTATGTTTAGCTTTCATTTTAGGGTTGTGCACCATGATTTTTACGACTTTGATTTTTTTGGGACATTCAAATGAAGAGGATTTTTGACGACACAGGAATCAATCGATAGTCAAAAGAGGCAGCCTTCTAGAAACAATATGATATATTTAGTTAAGTTGTGTACTAACCGCACGAACCATTCATTATTATCTATATCATTGGATTAAAGTGAAACCTAAAAAATTCAACTTAAGGCCATTATTTTAAATATTATGACTTCTTCATAAGAAAAAAAAATCCCCTACCAACTTTCATGTTACATAGAGAACATAGAAAACACTCTTCAAGTTTAAATTATGGTCATAATTATTTTAAAACCTGATGTTTTCGAATAAACACAGAGGCACACGTTTGTCAAAGGGTAATATAAGGCGGAGGATGATATAATGTTAGGAGTTTCGTTAAAGTACGGCGGCAGTGCTTAAAATGTTCTCATAAAGTAAGATTGAAGGTGAGTAAGGAATATTTCCTGTGGCAATACGAATTGAACGAGCATTTATTTTTCGTGGGGTCGACAGGACACAAGAAAAATGAGGTGAGATTCTTAAATGAACCGCTTGATTTACTCAATATGCTGAAAGTGTTCTATCGATGTGTTTTCCCGTAAATTATCTAAAGGCGCAAGCATTTAGTTGATTGGCTTGTGACCGGTAGCAGATCTATTTTTAGAGACCTCCCTAAAGTCTTTATTTTCAATGAAATGTCTATAAAGACTCTTTTTCAACAAAATGGTCACTTAAGTCACTCTTTTGTTTACCGTTTGAATTATATGATTAGTTTCAGTTGTCATCCAATGGCTTAATTCTCGTTCATTGATGACCAGTCACATTTCGCTGTGGTGTACCTGCTTCGGAAGAAATCGGAAGTATTCGAAACAAATTAAGAATTTTCAGCAAGGACGACTGCGGCATTTGGTACGAAGATTTCGAAACTCACCGTGGACCAAGGCCATCAGTATTTCTCGAACGACCAGAACAGGTACTACAAAGCGATGGGAATCAGAGTATATCCTACTCGCCCCAGCAAAACGGAGTTGCGAAACGGTTCAATAGAACCCTCATGGAAAAGGAACGTACTATGCTAATAGGATCGAATGCGCTCAAGTCGGTGTGAAGCTGTGCTGGCGGCCGCGTTCATCGCCAATCCAAACCGAACCTCTGCGATACTTAGGAACGTTAAACCTGCTGAACTCGACGCGAAGACCCACCAGTTGCTTATGATCAGATACGCACCTAATGGTTACCGGCTGTGGAACAAGAATGCCAAGCAAATTGTGATTGCTCCTGACGTCAAGTTCAAGGAACAGGAAGCCCCTTAAAACAGGACAACAGGATTCGACATAAGGCTGCATACTTGAAGGAAGCTTCCTGCAGCGTCCTTGGATCAATTTTGAGAATACATTCGCACCCAACGACCCAACGACGTGTGGCGTTGGCCGTTGATGTCAATCGTGGTTTGCACGAACACCAGAGTGATGGCAAGACGAGTTTTCTCCCCGGAATGCTGAAAGAGGACCTCAAGGCGTGAAAGCGAAACCAGGCATCGTGTGCAAGCTAAAAAATTCACTGCACAGTTTGAAAGATACATAATTTTCTGCGTTATCTAATGCACATAAATGGAATGCTAGGTTATCTAATGCACATAAATGAATTCATCGGATATTACATGTAAATTGATGCTAGATATCGCCTAAATCGAGCCTGTTGTATGGAAGATTTCAAACAATGTTGTATGGCGTATGAAAGATTGCAAACAAGTTCGTTGTTTGCGCTTTTAACACAATTTAACACGCTTGAATCTAGGATTCTGCAGATGGCAACCGTGACTGCTGCCTGTACGTGGTCACAATGGAAGGTTTACCTGGTGATCATTGTTAACAACAGTGGTAGTCGGAAGGAACATCAGAACAATCGTTGAAGCGCCGTCTTTCTGAAAAATTCGAGATGACGGATTGTGGACTACGGAATGCGAGTAAAGTTCGACTTGAGCCAAGGAGAAATAAAACTTTCTCAGGAGGCAGCTGCTACTAAAATTCTGGAGAAATTTGGCATGATTGAATGCAATCCCGCAATCGGACTTTTGATGGAGAAAAGACTTCAGCGGACCTGTGAAAGAAGCCATAAGGCAGTTTGATAAACCAAACGCTGTGCGTGCGGCTTGACCTGTGCGACCCTGTTGCCTACATGGGAAGGTTCCTGCAGTCACCAACGGAGAACCACCAGCAAACATTGAAGTGTGTTATGAGATACCTCAAGGGGACAGCTACCATGGGGCTCCACGTAGAGAAAAGAAGACACCAGAACACTCGTAGGATTGGTCGACTACAGACTACAGAAGACCACAAGTCGGTGATGGGCTTCCTGTTCAAGGTTTACGGATCAACCGTCTCTTTGGCAAGTCGAAAGCAGTCAACAGTTTCAATATCCTCAAGCGAAGCTGTGTCCGAAGAAATCTGGTTGGCCGGAATTCTGGAAGGCCTCAAGATAACCGAGCCGGCATTGGATTGGCAAAGCCGAGCCTGCGTTGGATTGGCCAAGAACACTGAATCAAAGCGGATCAATTTCATCGAGGATCATGAAATTTTCATGGGCCCATCAAGATAGAATTGCCACCACCGAGCAGCAAGCGTATATTTTTACAACAGCATGAGATGTTACCCGATCACAAAATTATCCTGGTTTGTGGATATGCACTGGTTATTCCGAAAAAGTTCGTAGTTTACGATTCCAAGGTGGGCTTGTAAACAAGGCCATTTGCGCTTGGAAATTGTCTGGAGAATCAAATGGAACTGGTTTCAATCAGCGCACGGATATGGTTTTGAAGTTATAGAGCTTATTTTACCCCAGTTCCCCTTATATTCTTGAATATTTTATAGACATCTTTGCACGGAGAGCCTCAAGATCAACAAAATAGGACTAGTCCCATGTGAAATTTCCTGGAGACTCGAATAGAGGTTGTTTCAATCACCACACGGCTCTGTGAACGAAGATATGGCTGATTTTACTCCACTTCTCCTTGTATTCTTGAATAGTTTATAGATATCTTTGCTCGGAGTGGCTCAAGAAACGGCCATGTTTACAAGCTGCGCTTAAAAACGACAAAAGTTACAGATTTTTTACTTAGTTTTCATCAGTTCTTGCCCACTGTGGGATGGTGGACAAAATATTTTTAGATGCAAAACATGGCAGGCGGCATATCAAACTTCATGATTTAGAAAAACTAGGTCATCAGAAGACATTCTGAGGATTCCTAACCGTACCGGCCATTTAGGGAGCCCTGCGTCATCCGAATTTCTCCGGGAAAATGGCCGTATTCAAATCGTTACCAATACCTGGCTTGTGACATATACAGATAAAAAGAAACATTGAATTTTCTGCGTTATCTAATGCACATGAAGGGAATGCTAGATTTGGCAGAAAATTATAGGATATTTCATGTAAATTTAAGCCAGATAACGCCTGAATCTAGCCTGTTGTATGAAAGATTGCAAACATTGTTGTATGCAAACATTGTTTACGGAGGAGGCTTAGAATTAAACGTGACGAAATTTTACGCGCTTGTTAAAATTAATTATTTTTTTCTGTGTATCAAACTTCATGATTTTGCAAAAGTTTGTCTTCGGAAGACACTCTGAGGGTGTCTGACCAAATTGGCTACTTGGGTTGGCCCTACGGGATTACGAGTTCCTCCGTGAAAGTGGTTAGCATCAAATTTTTACCACAACCAGGCTTGCAACGCATCAAACTTCATGATTTTGCAAAACTAGGTCTTCGGAGGGCATTCTCAGGATTCCTGACCACACTGGCCACTTAGGGAGACCCTACGGGATTCGAGTTCCTCCATAAAAGTGGCCATATTAAAATCTTTTCCAAACCCTGGCTTGCGACATATCAAACTTCATGATTTTGCAAAACTTTGCCTGAAACGATTTGAATTTGGAATTTTTACCAGGAGGAACTCGAATCCCGTAGGGTTTTCCTAAGTGGCCAGTGTGGTTAGACACGCTCAGAGTGTCCTCTGAAGGCAAAGTTTTGCAAAATCATGAAGTTTAGTATGTTGCAAGCCAGGTTTTGGTAACGATTTGAATATGGTCATTTTTCCGGAGGAATTCGAATCCCACAGAGCCTCTTTAAGTGGCTAGTATGGCCAGACACCCTCAGTATGTTCTCTGAGGAAATATTTTCGCAAAATTATAAAGTTTCGCAAGCCAGTTTTGGAAAAAATTTGAATATTGCCACTTTTCCGGAGGAACTGGGAGCTGGGGACGTACGTACGGAGGAGAGAGGCTGGGGACATACGTGTTAAACAAAAACCTTTAAAATATTCAAGCTCTTTTCCTTTTTCGTGGCTCTCAAGAAGTACGGATTTTATTAACATTCTTCTGGCACTATTCCAGTTAACGTAGATGTAACAGTCCTGCCCAGGAATTTTATCGAACACTGCCAAACAGTACGTTTTGTCACCCATAACCAGGAAATAGTATGTTGTTAACACATTTTTGTACAGTTTTCTCAAACGCTTCTTTACCTTAGAATTCTGCTTTACGTTCCGGTCGCTCACAACTTGGCTATTAAAATGTCCTGATTCAGCTCTTTTCGTCGCTTCTTGGACGAAGTATTTCAAAACATTTGCCTTTTTCACCACTTTTCTCGAAGGCAGCTTCGGCTTCTGCCTTCCGATTTCGAAAAATTTAACAGTTTTGCAAAATCTTGAATCGCGACGCGCTTGCTCCGGAGAAACTCTGATGTAAACAAATGAACTTATCTAAACGACCAATGACTAGTGTGCTTCAATATACTCTTAATGGGTGGAACGGTCAAAAATTGGTTAAACTATGGGGCTTTACGTTTCACACCTTCCAATAAGTTTTGTACCACTGTTATATCCAACTCATTTGATGTTGAACGCCAATTGGCCTTGCACTGTTTTTCACTTCCAACTGCTTTTTGAGTTCACTTGAGGTTTCTCTTTACGATTGCCCAATATTTTTCAATTGGGCGCAGTCCCGGCGGGTTTTGAAGGTTTTTCTTCTTGGCTACGATTTGCACACTATTGAAGGTGTTTTTCCGTAGTGGCATGAAGCGAGGTAACCTTATATGTTGACATTCCGGCTCGTTTCGTTGCTCTTTGCACTGTTGTGTGGGACTTTCTCAATTTGTTTCCGATATCTTTGATGGAGAGGTTGAGATTGCGTTTGAAAATGCTGGCGACTATTCTTCCGGTCGCTGCAGCTTCCTGGTTTCAGTTTTCTCCTGATGCTGACGGCAGTCGTCAGACGTTCTCCGAACACTTTTATAACATTCGTCACAGTTGATTTGGCAATATTATTGTCAAGTCGGCGTGGGAATAATTCGGATTTTGCTTATGACCACGCCATTTCGACAACTGAATAGAAAATGGCAAACACAAAATAGACTCAACATTCCGAACACATACCTACAAAATGAGGGGTGTTCAAGTTTTTGAAATGCACGATTAAAAAAACTACGTCATATTTGAGTCGACCAAGTTTTGACCGTGCATACTATACTTTGATGCAATGAAATTTTGCAACAATTTACTCAAACAAAAATGGATTGCTTCGTAATCGTCCTTCATGCTACAACTAACAATGCACTGATGGGTTGTTCCTAGAATTCCTCAGACAACGCCAATTCACAAGAAGTTATTTGCTATTGATTGCACTCATATGCTTCAATTAACAAAAGAAAACATCCTTGGCAGATCTACAACAATTTCTGGGAACATCATTCCATTCATAGTGGGTTATTGTACGAATACAAGTCAGTAGCTATCAGTTACGACATTTCTCCGAACCGATACGTCCACAAACATTTCTATGAAACACGTGGGAGAATCTTTCCAACCGAATAAATTTGGAAAATACAATCTTTATGATGCTACGTTTCGCAGACAGCAGATAGCGAATCATGAGAGCGAAATGGTTGAAGATAAGATTGCGCTGTTGAACAATTCAGTTGTCGAAAGAATTTCTTCACAGGCAGATATCGCGTACCAGCATTTCAAATCAAATAAACTAATTAAATCAGCTGTGTATAGAGAACAATAAAATAAAAAACATACCTACCAGATACGAAGAACACAATGATTGACATATCTACAAACGCGGGAGCGTTGGAAAATACAGTTGCCTGTTTGGCCGCGAATGATAAGCTTCTCATATCATATTGTTATCACATTTGCGTGAAAAAAGGCTTTTCTATTATCTTATATAGCTCCGCTCGAACGATGATTGATTCCTGTACTTGACAAAAAAAATTGGACAATGCATTTCCCTCAGATGAACACAAACCGCCAAGAAACATTCAAATAAATTAGCCTCCAAGCTAACTATTCGCACAATTCTAATTGAAACAATGCGCTAAGTCTTTTGTGAACTGCTAGGAAACCGACCTGTTCTCCCTCTATTTTCATACAGACCGAAGAGTCATACACAAGCCTTATAGGAGTGTAGAGTTCGATGTACATAGCGATAACAGTAGTGTAGAGTTGGTAAATAGGAATCAAACAAAAACGAAACGTAATTCGATGTGTAGTTAGCAAAAGTAAGTATAAGGAATTAAATACTGAACAACACAAACACAAACACAAAACCAATAGTAGTAGCAACAGAAAACGATTAAACATTTGTTCAAACTCTATTTTATCGATGTTGAAATTTTACCGAATAAATAACAATTGACTATTCTAGATCGAGTTTTCCTTCCCTCGCCACCAATTTGAAATGCCGAAACAAAAAAGAACACAACCAAAGATTAGTAGGGTTAAACGAAGTCAACTTTCACTCTCATCTACATCTACGTCTATATCTAACTGTGCCTATTTACAAACCAAGCAACAAGATCACATGTCTCCTCTGGAGAACTCAACTCACAAGTAGGTATCTATCAGACTGTTGATAAGGTTGCTTTTGGTCGGTCGGTCGGTCGGTGGGTGTGGCCGGACAGAACAAACAGCAAGCTCAATTGTTCTCTGCCCGTTGCGGATGTTGCTGCCGAGGTACCCTAACCTAGCAGTCGGGGCGAAGCAATTCGCACAAGCTCTCAATTTACCCGGCTCGGCGACATTGATGGCATTAATTGGCTTGGATATTTATTTATTTCGAATTGCAGCCGGTGCAGTGCAGGGCGGGGCTGCTGGGGATCAACAAGTCAAGTCATCGTGCACCAGACGGGAGACAGAGCGGCGGCCAGAGCTGCAATTACACAAGTAAATTGATCAATTCCTGCAAAGTGCCATTATTGCGGTCGTTGGGAACAATTAAACATCGTCGAAGGGGAAGCCCGAGGTCAGGGTCGGTGAGTGCTGAATAGGGGAGTAAGGTTGGGGGGGTGTAATTAGAATCGATGATAGCGATCAATCTTGATGGGAAGACGCCTTGGAAAATTAATGCTGGAGGCAGGTGGATGGAATAACCAGAAGTGGTATGAAAATGTAAAATTCTTAGAAGTAGAGTCAAATATTTCATGGAATTATCAAAGCAATCTTACTATCTAAGATCTATGGTAAAATAGCAGTCGATCTTGAGTTTCCTTTTCGGCCAGGTGGCTTACCAATGACGTAGTGAGAGTCGTTAGTGCCTTTGGCAATCCATGAAATTCACGCCCTTTTTAACGTAAGACTATGTTTCTCTTTTCTATATCGGGTTTTATTTCGAAATTTTGACAAATGAAAGCGTTGTGCTAAAATGAAAGGTTTTTGAGCGCGAACAACTCTCGTTCAACTGTGAACACAATGTCTTCATTCACATCATTTGATTGGAAAAACTTACAAAATGTTTGCATTGAAACTACAATTAAGTGCTATTAGTATAAGTAGTTCAATCTTTCAAAAATGACCTAACCTTGCTCCCATACAAATCTCCGTTGAACAGGTTGAAAATATATTTTTCCCTATCCGGGTCTTCAAAAACGGGTAGCAAATGGTTCACATTGTCTTCTTTTTTTTATTTCATTTAGTTTTATCCCATGACGAATTCATAAATAGCCACACCCTTCAGCTGCAAAAATATTTTGCTTTGTTACCGGTGTCTGAGTTTGTGACTGATGAAATGATTTCAGTTTTCGAAACGAGGTCTCAGCTGGTGATTCTGGCAGGGCTTTGTCCACTCGGTACAGTCTCCACCCTTATTGTATAGGAGACAGAGTCTTGCAAGACCGGCAAATCGGACAGTTACCGGTTTCCAAGTCTATCCAATGCAATGATACAATTTCGGGCCACTGATAACTGGCCATTCGTCTCTTATGAAATCATTTTGGTTCGTCTCGCCTGATTTGTATTACCGTTGAATAGCATGGCCCAGGATCACGAAGTGCAGTATGGAGCAAAATTCATAAGAAGGGACGGAGTCAAAGCCAAATCATAGAACTATTTTATTAACATTTTAACCAACCATATGTGTATAAATAATATAAATGTAAATATACATTACACTCACGCAAATAAACTTAGGAATTTCATAAGGTTCAAGTAATGAATGACAGTTTGGAATTTCACAAGCTTGTCTTATGAACGGATGTTGATCTTATATTATACATCTTTAAACTTCCCAGATTACAAGTTTTGATATACACTAAGTGGCCAAGTCACTGGGCCCATAATCTCAACGTTCAAGGTTCGAATCCAGGTTATTTTCATATTTTCATATTTTCAAATCATTATATTTCGTTAGGAAAATAATCATAATTTAATCTTGAGAATATCGAAAGTTTACTTCGCTGAGTCTAGAAACCAGCGAGGTCCTACGTGAACCTTGCGGTTATATCTCTGATATAACCCCCTACAATTTTTTTCAGTCACAGTTTCTAATTTCTAATTTTGACACCTAAACTTTGTGATATTGAAGTCCAATACAGTAAATTTGTTTCTATTAATTTTGATAACAACGATTCATTATTTAGCTCTTTCCGGCTTAATTTCTTCCAAGCGTTATTATACGAGCAATTTTGTGTATTCTGATTGATTTGGTGCTCAATAACATACCTAGAAATGATTGAAAAAAGAAGGAAATATTTGTTTGAGATGTGCTAGGTCGTCCAAACTGCCCTGGTGCGCAGAACTTAAGATCTACTGTTGCAACAGTAGCCTATACAAAACTACTGTATGTATTTAATCATATTCAATGAATATCCTGGAAAACCAACAGACATTATGAGATAATCTTGGAATATTCTATGTCATCCAAACTGTCGTGCAGTTCAGAACTTGAGATCTACAATTGTAACCGTAGCTTTAACCGCTATGCAAAGTTACGGTATGTATTCAGTCATAATCAATAACTGTCCTGGAAGACCAAACAGACATTATACGATAATCTTGGGATGTAATATGTCATCCAACTGTCCTAGAGTTCAGAAATTATGATCAGCAGCTGTAACAGTAGCTTTACCGCTCAACAAAGTTACGGTATGCATTCAATCATTATCAATGAATTTCCTAGAAGACTAACAGATACCATGAGATAATCTTGGGATATTCTATGTCATCTAAACTGACCTGGAGTTTAAACTTAAAATCTACTGTTGTAATAATAGCTTTATCCGCTATACAAAATTCCGATATGAATTCAATCATCATCAATAAATATCCTGGAAGTCCAACAGACATTATGAGATAATCTTGGGATATTCTATGCTATTAGAACTGGAGTACAAAACTTAAGACCTTCAGTTGTAACTGGAGCTTTTTGGGCTACACCAAGTAACGATGTGTATCCAACCACGTTCATCGGCTCTTCTTGTTGGTCAACTATTTTAAACTGATATGCATGACTTGGGTTGATGCCGTCAATTTCCTACTCCTGTCCATTCATTAGCGGATAGCTCATTTTATTAATAAGGTAAAATATTGTTTATTTTGTTTTGTACATAAATCAAAATTAATTTTCTAGACTTAATACAAAGTGTAATTCCCTTACATAGATTTTTTTTACTAACACTGTATTGTATTATCGATTTTAGAACAGCATTTTTTATTGCTGCAGTCATCTTAGCCAGAATTGGCCTCACAGATTCATCGAAAGAAAGTCTCCGCCATCCGCCGAGAGTCGCCGTCAATCTCCGCTGAAGGTATGCCCAAGCCGCAGCTACTCGAGGGCACTCGCTGAACCTGTGTTGAAAAGTCTCGATGGTGGGCACCCAACAGTGCTGGCAATTAGGGTCATTTGCACGACCAATAATATGCAACAAGCTGTTCCGTCTTTTCGTTCACAAACAAGTAGAGATCCTAGCGTTGTTGTGACGAAATTTTAATCCAGATATTCTTCTAGTTTTGGCCCGGATGATTCCTTTCTACTCTTGGCAAGTCCCTTTGGTCCAAAAAGAAACGGTGTTTGTGATCGCTGGAGGGGTTTTGTTGGATGTGGTGAGGAAGTAACGAAATTGACAAACACCGGTTCATCAGGTAATTGTCTGCCTTGACATTCTGCATCGCAACCTTGGTTTCAATCACCGCGTTGTAGAAGGCACGAAAAGACTCAATTTTTCCCTCCTTGATACTCTCCAGATTTCTCAAGGTTTCCACTCTGTTCGCTACCACCCATTCCGTGCGTCCGAAAATAGATTTCAGCATCCTCATGATCTGCTCCACATTTTCAGGAGATAAAAGCAACGATTCACAGCCTTGCGCGCTTTGCCTTGCCGTGCCTTATTCAACCGATTTAGGTTGTCACGGTCGGTTAGTTTAAAATCCTCAGTGGACGTGTTCAATTCGCTCACGAAAATCGTCCACTCCATTACATCACCAGAGAACGAAGGTAGATCTTTCATGTTTCGACTCTGTAACGCCTTGAAAGCCTGAAACAAGATTTAATTCACTCTCGGGTCAGGAACAGGTACACGTACAGGATTGCTTGATTCGGGCTCGGGGAATAATAGTCGAGTCAACCGGTGAGATAGCTCAATGTTTGTGTTATCTGTCTTCAAGTTATCGGACTCAGACAACCACTTGCAAACACGTAGCTACAGATGATAGACAAAATGATTGAGATAGGCAAAATTTGGACAAAAGCGGAAGCATTCGACGGAAAATTTAGTCAAGATTCAGGAACATACATTGTCACGAATACTGGCCACCGGGAACACCGGCTTGACGGTAGAAAGAATACACTCTTTATCATAAGCCTCTTCCGGTGAGCGCCAAACGTATACTCGTCCAGTTGTTGGAAAAAGTGTGAACGATGATTCATCAGACCACACGACCTGCTGCCATTGATGCGCTGTCCAGTCTTTGTGGGTTTTGCACCATCGCTTTCTTGCGATCGCATTCTTTGGCATTATCAGCGGTTTGGCAATAGCAGCGCGGCCATGCAGGTTCATTTTATGCAGTTATCTACGAACGGTCCAAACTGAATCTTCCATGGAGTCATTCAAAGCAGCAGTTGCTTTTACAGCAGAAATCCGACGGTCTGATTTGAGGATCCGCCGCAATGACCGTTGTTGTCGGCCATCCACCTTCCGTTTTCGTCCTACGCTTTTTCCTGGTGATGTTTTTCCCTCCTTGTATTGGGCCATGATTCTGCAAATTGTTGCGGGAGATACTCTCACCAATTCGCTGGTTTCCGTAATCGACGCACCTGCTTTACGTGCACCGACTATGCGGCCACGCTGGAACTCGGATAACACGGACGACAAAATGAAATTTCATCAATGTATTGGTTTTTTAAGATGATTACTGATTACATACACACCTAGATAAAATTCATAAGGTTATTTATGAGCTTATTAAAGGTCGTCCATCAATGACGTAGCATTTTAGGGGATAGGGGGGGGGGGGTCTAGTGGATTTGTGATAATATGCTATGAGGCTGAGGGTACACTAATGAAAATTGAACATGGAACATTGATGATGTATCACCTCGAAAAATCTTGAAGTTTGATACCCATATTGATATGGTTCCGGACATTTTCCAAATTGGCCACTTCCCCCGGGGCACCTGGAACCTACTACAGAGTGGTCATGGCAGCTGCTGGTTTTCAAATGCATTTAGAAGTATCACCTCGAAAAATCTTGAAGTTTGATACCCATATTGATGTGGTTCCGGACTTTTTCCAAATTGGCCACTTCCCCGGGGGCACCTGGAACCTACTACAGAGTGTTCAGGGAAACTGTTCGTCCTGAATATGCTCCCTGAAGCACCTTCATGAAAAATCTTGATGTTTTGGTGATATATACATGATTGGAAGGATATACATGATTGACCATAGTATCCGGAACCAGTTTTACGGAAATGGCCATATTTCGGAAGTTTTTCAACGGATCTTAGTGCAACCGCCGGCATTCAATTTTCAATGAGTTCGTTTCTAGGTAAATAGGGGTGATCGATGTAACTTCACACGAGCAGCAGAAAAAATTGCTTTTTGACATGCCCTCTGAAAATCCGGAACATCTCCGGTGTCCGGCGGCCAGTATTCGTGACCATGCATGTTCCTGAATCTTGACTAAATTTACCGTCTAATGCTTCCGGTTTTGTCCAAATTCAACAATTTTTCAAAAAATTATAAGGAATTGAATTTGGGCAAAATTTTGTTATCTCAATCATTTTGTCTATCCTCTGTATGTATTGGTGCACACACTCGATCTGCAGGAGATGATGGAGCCGTGACTTGAACCAGCCTTCAGTTCATTCTTCTTCGATGCTCTTTCATGCTTTCGCTTCAGGAATTCCGCTTTTTTCTGTTCCGTCTTCAATGCCAGGTCTTGTTGAATCTGTAATGCAGACAGTTGCTTTTCTGCTTTGATCCTATCCCGTTTAATTGCAGCCCTCAGTTCTTTTTTCTCGATCTGCCCCTCCAACAACAGAGCTCTGAGTTGGCTATCAGTTTCGCTGATTTTGAAAGTCCGACTTCTATTTGAACGCCTATCGAACAGGCAGCACCATTTGAAACACGGGAACCAGCAACAGATATGCTCTCCGAGCGATTTTCATTTGGAACTGGAACGGAATCAGCATTTTCGGATTGAATGTTCGATTGACCTGGCGGATTGTTATTGACTGGAGTTCGAATCATGCTTGATTGATGCGGAAGGCCGACTAGAAAGCCGTCAAATCATTTCGGTACTGCACCCAGATTTTCTCTATAGGAGCGACGTAACTGCGATTCCATATAAACTGCCGTTTGGCATTCGAAGGACGAACATGTAGCACACGTCGGGTTGTTGATGGCCGGATGTTGCTATTGCGGCTGCTCACCTTGGGGATATTGCCCGAGTCCAGACAATAGGTTCGTTAGGAAAGAAGAGCCAGACACAGCTCCACAGCATGAACAGTGACAAGAACACAACCACTGGTTTTTTGCAATTAAAAGCTTTTTTGCAACACTCTATTTTAGTTTTTATTATCTTTTCCTACAGCTTTGTCTGAACTGATCTTGCCTCGTCTAACTTAATTTAGCTTCTGTCACAATTTTTCACATGTTTTTATTTCTTTGGTTGCTGCGATGCGCTGATGATTCAAAGAATACTACCTTCCATTTGGCGGGTGGTCTATCCATTTCGGTCACGTTTTCATTGAGAATACAGGAAAAATATTAAGCTAAACTTTCATTTAACTAAATGCGAATTGCCGGGTTTTTCGTTTAACACCTGCCATAAGATTATGTACAGTCTCCTTGTCCACTTTATTCGCCGCAGAAACGCCAGTTTGTCTTGAACTGTTTTTCGCTCACAACAGCTTTTTGGGTCTTCTTAAGGTTCCGCTTGACGATGGCCCAATATTGTTCAATTGGGCGGAGCTCTTGCGTGTTGGGAGAGTTCTTGTCCTTGGGCACCACTTGAACTTTTTTGGCAGCATACCACTCCATGGCCTTTGTCCGTAATGGCAAGATGCCAAATCCGGCCAAAATAGAACGGAACAATTGTGTCGCTTCAGGAAAGGCAGTAGACGTTTTTGTAGGCACTCGCTCAGATAAATTTGCTGGTTGACGGTTCCTCGTCGCAATGTAAACGTTGCTCTTTAAGTCACAGGTACAAATGGTCTGCCACACCTTATATTTCTTCGCGAACTTTGACAGTTTAATGAGCTTGATAATATCTCCACCTTTCCCCGTCTAGTTGCTGAATAAAATTTCTGTTCAGGAAGCTGAAACTTCGTCAGCATCGTCGTGTACAACTTTCGCGATCGTGCTTTGGCCGACGTGCTTTGTTTATCGTCACGATTTGTAGTCACTACATTATTGTGATAATGTGTTGGTACGTTGGTAAAATTTGATTTAGCCAGAAATTTTGAAATTAGAAGAAGAATTAGTATCTTCCATTTAATTCCAACTACCTTTGCTTATCTTCGACAGATACGCGTATTTCGTCTACAATGTGCAGACTTCTTCAGTGTCTCGTACTAATAACTCGACTGAAAGAAAACCTTCGCCACCTGCCGTATATATACTATTTTCTAAATACAAAACGTTTACCTATCATTATGTTGTTTATACCTATCTTATTATCAGTTTGTCTATACCTATCCTGAGTCAAAAACAAGTGTACTTAATATCTAATTCGCTTCTTTCTCATTTATACCTAACATACTTATTGTGTAGCAGCGGGTGCTCCGCTTCGTCGGGTTTGATGTCGAAGCGGAGCACCCGCTGCTACACAATAAGTATGTTAGGTATAAATGAGAAAGAAGCGAATTAGATATTAAGTACACTTGTTTTTGACTCAGGATAGGTATAGACAAACTAATAATAAGATAGGTATAAACAACATAATGATAGGTAAACGTTTTGTATTTAGAAAATAGTATATATACGGCAGGTGGCGAAGGTTTTCTTTCAGTCGAGTTATTAGTACGAGACACTGAAGAAGTCTGCACATTGTAGACGAAATACGCGTATCTGTCGAAGATAAGCAAAGGTAGTTGGAATTAAATGGAAGATACTAATTCTTCTTCTAATTTCTAGTTACAGGTATTCCACTAAACAGCTCAAAACCCTCTAGGATTCAGAAATTTTGATAACTGAAGTGCTAATCTCAAAATTAAAAACACGCACACATCTTCAAAATGAGGAGTGTGCAAAAGTTTGAGTCGACCAAATTTTGATCGAAACACCCTTTAGTGCAGTCTGGCAGTTCTACACTCAGCGAAATAAACTTTCGATATTCATAAGATTGCATTATGATTATTTGCTATAAGAATCCAGTACGAATTTCATAAATGTATCTTATGATATATAATGATGTTGAAAAAATAAAAAAATCGAGCAACCTGGATTCGAACCTTGAACGTTGATTTTATGGGTCCAGTGACTTGCCCACTAGTATATATCACTTGGAATCAGGGAAGCTTAAAAGCGTACAAGAACAACTTCGTGTGAAACAAAATCTATTCATAAGTCAGCCTTATGAAATTCCAAAGCATCGTTCATAAGTTCAACCTTATGAAATTCTTAAGATTATTTGGCTGAGAGTAATTTTCATTTGCATTAATTCGATGCAATATGTGGATTTTCTCTTTCTTTCTTCCTTCCTTCCTTCCTTCTTCCTTTTTTCGAAATTCAATCTTCAAGTGTTTCGTTTTTTCGTTTTTCGAAGCCGTCTTTTTCGCGCGCAAATCTGATAATTAAGACTTTCAACGCGTTTTTCTCGAAACAGCATTTTTGGAGTTTATGCCGATGATAACTCAAAAACTAATTATTCGATTAAGCTGAAACTTACAGGATTTCTTTATTATAGTATTACCTTCTATATGAATTAAAAATTATTGTAATATTTTTTCCAAATATGGAAAAATGTGATAAAATTGCGGAAAAAATGTGTATTTTTTCAAAAAAGTTACGCCAAAAGTACAATTATTGTTTTTTTTACTTTTTTTTCAGTTCATCTACTATCTGCAAGTGTTATTAATGTTATTTTTTTGAGTAAGCAGGATTCAGATCAAAACTGCGACCAGGAAAGCTGGCACAAGCAAAATACAACGACTTTTTCAACGCACTCTAACGGCCGCCATTTTGTTGAAAAAAAATTGAAAAAAATATTTTTGTATACTACATGGATACACTTATAATTGTAAAAAAGTTTCAATTGATTTGAGTTAAAACTTCCCCTTGAAATTTTTTTTATCAAAAATAAGTTTTTTTTCTTGTTCTTGTTCTTGGGGATATACAGTTATATTTCCCCTTAATTCATTATTTATTTTTTGATTAGTTTTATTTGTTGTTGAAAGCAATCCACACAAGTAATCAATTGATTGATACATCAAACCAACATTTCCGATTTATATGAATGGATCATGAGATGCATATTTTTTTTAACTTACTTGTTTATTTGTAAGGCTCCGAAACCGAAAAATCCAGCTTGGTCGAGTTGAGATTACAGTTATTCAGTAGAATGGAAAGTAGGAATCTTAAAGTTGGCTTTCAACAGCACATTGGCGATGCGATGCTGTTGCTGTTGGTCTGGCGTAGATGTTGCATTGCAGAGCTGTAACAATACAACAGAAGCGGTATTACGGGGAAGTGGACGAGGTGGACATGGTGTTAATTAGCCGCAAATAGTCCGCCCAGCACATCTGTGATATCTTCCTTCTGGTTTCAGATCAGATCTGAAATTTCGAAATCGAGGCATACCGACAACGTTGTTCATGCCATCCCGCCGCATTGATTGGTGTCTGAGAGCCCTATTCGATAGAAATGAGAGCCTAACGAGTTGTGATTGGACATTAAACGACACAGTACCTTAATAAAACCCGGCTAATATCCAACCCTCTGAATCACGTTTTTTTCGATACCTGGTAGAATGGAATGAACCATTGCCCAAATCCCTGCATCCGATTTGTGTTGCCAGATTATCAAGGCTTGTTGCCAGAAAATAGCAAAAATTCGTTGAAGGCGATTTGTCGATCATAAATATCGCCTGCCATAGCGCCCACCTTGGCAAGTGAGTTCCGGAATGGAGCAATGATAACGAACCCAAAACGAGGTGATGGTGGTGAAATTGTTTGATAGGGCTCTCAAAAGAGGTCTTATTTCGCTCACGAAATACGGTGAATGCTTTGTTGGCCTCATTGAACGAGTAGCCTGAAGTGAGCTAAAATTATCCGTAAAAATTAAAAAATGATCAGAGGGAAGAGAGGCAATTCGCTCTATTTCGTTGTGTATAGCCGCCAATTCTGCGACGTATACGGAACAAGGGTTTTGACGGTTCAAAGAGGCCCTATGAATTTCGTCAAAAACACCAAATCCAGTGGAATCATTTGTTTTTGACCCGTCGGTGTAGAACTTCCTGTCACATCTGATATGGCCAAACTTACTTGCAAAAATTGATGGAATGTACTCCGAACAGAGTGGATCTGGTATTCCACGAGCTTCTTGCATCATGGTCAGATCAAAAACGACAGTAGATATGCATAATTAAACAGTTCCCCTATGTGGTAATGCTTTCCAAAAGTGTGCTGATTTGTGATAATAAACTCTTTCAGTTTTTTAAACTGATTCTATATGATCAAATGCAGCATTTCTACAATTTGCAAATACTGTACTTGACCATTGATCACCATTTCAGAACTATAATAATCATCGATAAGAAGATAGGATTTTAGAGGATTTTCCAAAATGATAAAGAACCAAACCAGCCCTGGGAACTGGTAGTTGAAGGTTAACTACCTGAAGGTTTGCCAGTGCCCAGGGATAACTGCCAAATTCATAAAGTTATTAAAATAAGTTTCTTGTGTATCTTTGAAATTTTTGAATTTCGACGGCGACTATCGCACGACTATGGTGTCAGCATATCGCCTGTTCCTCACCACTTCACGGTGACTTACTATTTGAAAAAAAACTACCTAGATTGTAAAGACTGAATGAAGCAACACAGAAATATTTGCCCGATAACAATTGGGGAAACTCCCAAACATCGAAAATAAAAATAAACTCGTGCTGGTCCGTTAGCTAAACAAAGTAAAACCTTGACGCAAATATTCAAAACCAGTCAAACAAAAAATAAATATCACAAACAAACAGCGGTACGCTCTGTTGACTCGTGTGCATTTCATTCAAGTGCAAGGTTAAGCGGCCTTTCTGCCATCCAGTGTAATTCGGAAATTACCGACAGCTTTTTCGGAAGCCCCGTCAATTGATCACTTCGCGGAAGTTTATCTTATAACCCTTATCGCGACCGGAGTTGCAGCGACTGAATGGGATGCAATTACACATATCGGTGACTAACCAGTCCAGGTGGCTGAAAACCCCGTGAATAAAAATAAATTAAAAAAAAGATAACACGAATGAAGAAGCAATTTTTGATAACATTTGAGGTTGATATGTAAGCACCAATTCGAATGTTTGTGAGCAATAAATGAGGAATGAAGAAATAGCAATGTGTTCATGTTAGCAGTTCAGAAACCCGGATCGATTCCTCCATTGGTTGGGTTGTACTTTTCTTGCCAAAATTTCTCACCAAACTACCCAACTATCTTCCCATCTCATCAAATGAGCCGATTGAATCATACGAATTACACCCAACTTGAAGCATCGCTCCATGTTAGACCCACTCACTTCCCATCCGTCTATCGGGTGAAACAGAATCATAGAGCTCTGCGCGAAATGACCACTCTCACTCAACGCCAACCATCTGTTCGCACGAAGAAGAAAGGAAATAAACTCTACAGAAGAAAAAAAATTGCACCTGACTATAATATTACGCTCGAAGCAACCGGCAACAAGTGGCTAGTATATAAAAACATGAGCAAAACAAATATTCTGCTTCTTATCACAGAATATGTACCTGCTGGAAGCTAAAACAACTTCTTGAAAGCGAAATCTGATTTTCTAAGTTCCCGTCATTTCTAGAAAGTTGTTCCTATTCCATGGATGATCAGCAAACTTTTTGGAAGTTCATCCAAGTTTCTAGAAACGTTAATAATTTTTCGGCAACTCAATGAACTTCTCTACAGTTTCACCATTTCTCGAAAGACAGTGAGCAAACTTCATGATTATCTGTAGATTTCCGATTATTTAATTCAACTGCCGAGAAGTTTAATCAACTTCTGGCATGTTCATTATAGATATTTCCACCCAATCTTCATAGATATTCTGAAGTTCATTAAATTAATTTTTTAAAGAATGCGTTCAGTAAGAAGCTTAGAAGCTTATATAAGTTCTGAAATGATGCAAAATAGATCCGGTATAAAACAAAATTCACAAACACCAGCAATGCAGCGATGTTTTTGCGTTTGGTCTAGAAAAATAAATCCAAACCACGATTTGAACCACCGTTGAAGATGCCCTTAGAAGATCTGTCTACACGGCTGTAACAGGTGAGGCCAGAAATGAACTTATCTTTCATGTGGTGGCGAATGTGTTTGAAGTTTGGCGAATTACGTTTGTAGGGGTGTTAACACATGGTGAATGAAGAATTTGGGCAGCTGTGCTAAATGCCGTCTGACGTTGTTTGCCGAATTCCAGAGAAAAAAAATGATTTGGACACATTTTGGCTAGAACCAAGAAGGAGCTACCAAATTTGACAACATTTGTTGAAAATTGACTCATCCTGTCGCACTTTAAAAGTGTCTGGTGGTAAATCAAACTGGAAAAAGTTTGGGAGCTCAGAGATTTAGCTATGAGTAGTTTATATTAACTCAGCTTAACAGTCGGGAAAATCAGGCAAAAATGCGGGAAAAAATCGGGAAAAATGCGGGAATTTTTATATTAAGATCAGTCTTGATAAAAGTCATGCTCATTAGATTCAAAAGCGTGGATTTTCAGGCAACATAACATTGACTACCTATAAGTTCCATGCGAAAATCAAATGATAACTCATGACAACAAACGTTACCAGAAGAATGAACGTTCAATTTTCAAAATGCTTTGATATTCATTTATGTAAACAAGTTCATTTTCAAAACGAATTTCGAAATGTCAGAAATGAAAATCAATCAACTACAATGAATATCAATTACCCGTCGGGATCGTTAAAAATGCAAGGGCAGCCCAGTCCATGGTATTCTTGAGCAACATTGCTAGCATCTATTCCTCTCGGAAGATGATGGCGGCCCTGGTTGTAACATGTTTGTATTAGGATTAAAAATCACTTAATAATAAAAAATCATCACAAGAGATGATAGTCATATTTCATCAAATGAAATTCATGCTAACCGATTGATAATCAAAACATCAGTGACAGCAGATTTTTGACCCGCACTTAGAGCCGACTTCATTCATTGCAGCAAACAAAATTCAGTTGGCATAGATATGACAGCGGTAACCATGAAAACCGAGAAAGTAAACATCATCATTACACTGGGATAAACTCATTTTCACTTCTCATGAATATTTTATGAAAATCCAAGGCACTGATTAAGATTGTGTGGCCACCCTGTATAAGGTACAAGAGGTCGAATTCGTGCCAAGAACAGCCAATACACCAAACTGTCCAGAACTTTGCCCAATAGAGAAGTACTGGCCACTAGTTAGGCGGAAACTCTTCGAAACTGAGAAGAAAGCAAATGGCACCGATGATTTCAAGAGAAGATGGAGAATAGTCACGGCGGGCGTTTCCGAGGATACCGTACGGAACATGATCGCGGGTGTACTACTGGAAGTTCGAGAATTTAACAGAAAGAAGGGTTAACATCTTAATCAACTATTTCTTATGTAGATATAAATCTATTATTGTGAAATAAACAATCGGTATTTTGAATAATGCGTAAATTTTGTTTTGCTGCTATTAATTTGGTCTCCAAAATTTAACGTCTTTAGTCTAACAGTCTTTAGATGCATAGATGCTAATATGAAGATAGTCTATATCACGTGATATAGGTTGTAGTGTGAACGGGATGTTATGCTCCAATATTAAATCAGCTGCCATATATACTGATTTGATGTATTGTAATTTTTACAAAGTTCAGGGCTCGAAACTGTGTGCAGTGCATCTCTAAGCAAACTTCTTGAAACTGGAACATGTTAGCATTTAAGCTCAATCCAGGACTAAGATAACCTATACTCATAGAATACATAAAATAAATTTAGAACGCAACCAGTAAAATCCAAAATTTGTGTGTGTATGTGTGTATGTACAATCCAACGCCCACGGTCCTGCAGTGTTTTTATGGAAGAAAAATGTTTGCAGAACTTTTGTTGACACGACAAACATTTCTAGCCCGGGAGTTGGAAGGTGATAGCTCTGTTGAGTTCCAGTGACCCATTTCAGAATTCCTTGATTACTCACATCCATTCCGGCTTCCACTTTCACTTACAACCAGCTTCGCATAGACACAATACAAACATCAAATGGAAATTAGTATTGGGCATAAACTTCCATCATCAAGTCATATTGTTCGTCAAGATGGCACGTATTTAGTAGTATCGTTCAAATTTAGTTATAATCGGATAGATCTCACCGGAAATTGTTGCTTGTGTTCAGTCTTCATTTTGACGGCCACCCTGTGATGCTAAAGGACGCATTTATGTCTCTAAAGGAGAAGCTCTCCACTATTCGGCAAATATTTCCACATCATCCTTTTCGCGTGGAACAGCACGAATATATTCAGTACTTCGTGCACAAATGCAATACAATCAAAATCGAAGGTAAAAAAAACACTTTCGAGTAGAAATTAAACATTAAAAATAACAATCACTGGACAATGAATGAAAAAAAAACTTCACAGCTCTAACTCTGTAGACCACGTGATGCTTGCACCTCCAACCAGTAAAATCCAAAATTTGTAGAGGAAAGGCTTGTAGGATGGAACAGCGCCACTTTTGACATTTTTAACGACAACACTATCGCGCTGACTAGTGTCAACCTCATTTTTTTACTATTCTTCAATTTTCATTTGCTCTTGGAGTGAATACACTTATTCGATCTAGCTCTTCTAGGTTTTAATGTTCAAAAGTGTTGGCATATTTAAAATAACAATTATTTCTTGTGTATAGTAAGTGGAAATTTCCCATCAATATCAAAAGGTTGACAATTGTTTTGGCTAGCATTTTTGGTGTATTTTTGTAATCCAAAGGCATTTCCAAACAAATCGTAAAGTGAAACAATTTTTTGATGTTTTGTGATTATGGCATCATGTTTGTAAGATGGAACACTGTTAGGCTTGTAAGGCGGAACACACTTTTTTTTTCGTTTTAAAACATATGAAATTTTTTATGTTTGGAAAAACCATGGAATCAACAATAAATTGAAATATAACAATAAATTTTTTGAAATTGTAAATTTGGATGGATTTCGAAAAAAGGCCATTTTTTTTTAAATGACTATAAATAATCAGTTCCGTGGGCAAACTTGGAGCATTTTAGTTCCTCTTTCGAAAGATTATCGAAAAATTACAAATGATGTACAAATGAATTATACATGTTACGAGCAAAAAACGAATTCGTGTTCCATCTTACAAGCCTTTCGTATCATTGAAAATAAACATAATATGATCATAATTTCAAACATCAATGTCACTTCCCATGTAGCACACTACGACCTTTATTAGCTGTAGTGACTTGATTATGACTTAGCAAGTCATATTTCTGATATCTCAACCGAATGGCAACAAGTGTGCTACTAGGGTTGGTTTCAAACATAGAATATGTTAGAAAGAAAGCAAGTTTATGTTTGCCGCCAAAATAAACTAATTTTATGTTTGGATTTACCTGAATATGTTTGTTATGACGGTATTTGTCTCTGCGTGGAGGGTTTGAAAATCCGTTTTGTAGAGAGAAAAAAAAATGTCTGCGTAAACTTTTGGTTTATCCCCCCTCCCCCATCGTAGACAAACGTAGACTTTTTCGAACCCCCCCCCCCCCCTTAATTGTCTACGTGGTTTATGAACAGCCCCTAACACATTAAACTGATCGATTTGTCTTTCACCACTATCTTAGATATACGCTAACGAGTGACCGTTCATCATCTCAGCTAACCGTTACAACACATCGTGACTGTTTGTAAGAGAACTTTGCACATTTCCAGCATTTGACACAAACATGAACATCTATTCTTGTATCTCATTACAACAAACTAATTATTATAATATCTCATTATTTCGAAATCCTTAAAAATAGTATTTTATCTACAGGCTTGCTTATCATCAAAGCGCTCTGAGGGAACACTGAGGGGCATTTCAAATCATTTTAATGTATGTATAGTCAGAC
This sequence comes from Aedes japonicus, assembly GCA_034211315.2. Taxonomy (NCBI): domain Eukaryota; kingdom Metazoa; phylum Arthropoda; class Insecta; order Diptera; family Culicidae; genus Aedes; species Aedes japonicus. The sequence goes on along the minus strand of JASCZW010000178.1, from coordinate 105,355 downwards.
CCGCCTCGGCCATTCAAAAGACTTAAATTTCAAAGCCTCACATCAATTACAAAAACAAACAAACAAATGCGGTAATCGCCTACCAGGTGCAAAATTCAAACAATCCAGAGATTGCTTTATCACGATAAGTGTTCGCGCATAACCTCAACTATTATAGTAGGCAGCAGGCAGTTAAGAACGAGTCGAACGATAAATAGACAACATCCAGAATCGGGAATGTCGACGGGAAACATGTCATTATTCACTGTAGGAGTCGCCCCACGGGAACAATAAATGATACACTGTCTGGAAAAGTCGGAACGCGATGTCATTGATGACGTCCACATCCGTTCGACGCCAAGCGGGAACGGCTAAGGGGCGTCAAATATAGAAAAAGACACGCAGTCGTTGTCGTTTCGGTCGGATATTTTCCAATTAGAATCCTCCACTAAACTTGCAAGTTGATAATATTTCGGCTAATCAAGTTCTATGGAACCGAAAACACCGCCCATATTCTATGCGATTCGTAATCGTATTGCAAAAATGATGGCTTTGGTGATCGGAGCTTGACTAGCAGCAAGAACTATAATTATTTAAATTTTGCGAATTATGATAAACCAACGGTTGTCTAACGGTTCATAAATTCCGCAAATGGCAACTTGGATGTCAGAAATTTTCCAGCTGATTAATCGCTACGCAAGCTGCGAAACTTCACCAATGCTGCCGAAGGTCAACCGGTTCGGTTCAATCATTCTTCTGGTGGTTAGTCCATTCTCCGGTTTTGCATTATTTTGGAATATCCCATCTCGGAAACAGTTCGGTTTGGATTCGTGCATCATTTATAGCCGTGGTTCAAAATGCATCGTATTTTAATGGTGGCGTTACCAGTTTGGCTCTTGATCCATTGATCACATGCAACCAGTTTGTTTCTTCAGCCGCCTGATTTCCAAGAATTGATCGACTGTTTGACTATTCATTAAAAATTCTCACCAGGAAGGAAGTGACATTAACCGCTCAATTAGCATTCGTAAGTCAAGCTCGTAAAACAGATTCTATCGAAACAATTTGGAAACAATGGAAAACGACGACACGTGCAGGGAGTTTTTGGGAAATTTCCAAACCTCTCACCGATCGAGTTAGAGCCAAATTACGTCGACTAACCACTAAATAAGTGTGATTATACTTATACATCATTGTCAGTTGGCACAATGCAAGTAGTCCCATTTCACTATCGCTGAGTCAGTCCGACACGCTGCGGTGGAGTCGCGGCTGTTGGCCGACCCTCCCTGCGTGACAATGTTTGATTGAACAAATCTCGGAGTTAAACAGAATAATGACCCCACTTTTGCATGGCATGAAATCGCAAATGGCACAGCGTTGAGCACTTGTGGATCCATCCAGCCAAGCGCTCGGGAACGTGTATTGATAGTAACTCAATTCCCAGTTCACACTACGGCGGCACAATTAATAGCATGATAACATCGACTAGTTCTTCCTGGCGTATGCAAGCTATCGTAATTTTGAGAAGATTTACACCTCAATTTCTGTCGGTTGATGTCAGGTTGTCGTCCGATTATTCTTTTTAATTGCTCATTACTGTGGCAGTATGAATTTTAATTATCGGGTGAAAGCCCTCATGTGTCTGAAAGAAGTCACTTGTCGAGTTTACTGGTTTAGAACAACACCTTTGGTGGAACTGATGATGCTAACTAACTGCTCACTAACTCTCATGCATCAATTCCCATTGAGTATCTCGTTAATGTTTGATTGAGATCAACCAATTTTCACAAGTCATCAACAAGAAACTTATCATTCAGCTTAAAGCACATTTGTGCTCCACTTATGACGTAAACAGAATTTGTTTAGTTTAGTTTTTTCTTTGTTCCCCATCTTGATGCATATTAATTCGCCGGTATGACAGATATGCCGGAAAATTATTCCAATATTGTCAAGTCGTGAGCCATGAGTTTAGAGTTGATTAGACGAAACCATACCAGTAGATATTTGTTAGTTGGCTAGTAAACAATTTCGCAACCAATCGAAATGGTTACATGACCTCTTCCTGCTTTTTAAATGTGGGAGCCGAATACACGCGGCAACCAAACAACTTCGTCGCCACTAATTGAAGATAAAATGCAAACCAGTCTCCTACACGTAAGCGTGAATGGAATATTGAGAAAAAGCTGGACCTATACTTAATCCAAAACCAGTGCAGCGTAACTTTGGGACGGGTTCTGATTTTAAATCTACAACGTAGCAGCGGCACCATTTAGTTGAGGAAGACGTGTAGCAACATTAAAGCTTCATCATCACGAACGAATTACAGAAGTGAATTGAAATGTTAAGCGGAGATGTGTCGTGACTCTTGGGGTGCTTTATTTGGGAGTATTTATGGTTAACCTGCGGGACCGCACTTTGCTCAGTTAGACGGTGCCAGTGGTGTAGTGATAAGCGTGGTTGCCTCTCACCACAGTTGGTCTGGTATCAATTCCAGTCAGCCTTGTAGAGGTTTTCTTAAGGGCCTGTTCATAAGCCACGTAGCCTCAAATCTCTGACCCCCCTCCCCTCGAAGAGTTTTCTCCATACATTTTTTTTGTAATTTTGTATGGAGCGTAGATTTTGGTCAAACCCTACCCCGCTCCACCCAGAAAAGTCTACGCACAGATAAAAAGAAACATTGAATTTTCTGCGTTTTCTAATGCACATAAAGGGAATGCTAGATTTGCCAGAAAATTATAGGATATTTCATGTAAATTTAAGCCAGATAACGCTTGAATCAAGCCTGTTGTATGAAAGATTGCAAACATTGTTGTATGCAAACATTGGTTTATGAATGGCCGCTAATCGCTTTTTCTTCTTTCTTGGCAATTCAAGCTTGTTGCTTTCACTATTGGTCAATTTTCAACTCAACAAATCGAAGATCAAGATTAATTTCATGACGACTCATAGGCTTTAATTATCAGCTAACTTTTTCAGAATGATATCAAACAATCAAATGATATCAAACAACTTTGTTCGCCAAAAATATGCGTCAATACTTTATCTACATCTCATACACCTCTACATTGCAGACGACTTTTTCAAAACATTTATTTTGGGACACTCTGGTTAAAAAAAAAGAGCTCCAGCAAAGTCAAATGAACCAACGAGCAGTGGCGCTTGAACCAAGCTATTAAGCACAATGTTTAATATAATCTGATCCCACACTAACGCAGCCAATGATTGAAAGCATTCTGGAAAATGACGACTTCTTGAATGCATCATTTTATTTGTCACCAGCCAGGCCAACTGCGTAGCATGTGCCGCAGAGAGGACTCCCAGAAATAGAGCCAGATCCAGAAATCGCTCAACTAATTCGATCCAAGGAGAAAAGCGTGGACTTTCCGTAACATACGCTTTCATATAGAGTTAAATAACGTGCTACTTTGTATTTTATCGTTGGGAGCATGGATGCTAGAAAGATTAGTTTATCCTTCTTTTGCCTGTGGATGGACTTTTGACATTTGAATCAGAAGTCTGGCAATAATTTGCCATAATTCTGAAAATTTGGCTCTGTAAAGTTAATTCGATTGAGCCTGTACAAATAAAAGATTATTAAAAAAAAAATAATTTGCCATGGTTACACAGAAAAAAATAATTAACTTTAACAAGCGCGTAAAACTTCCAAAGCGTGTAACGATATTGTTTGCAATCTTTCATACAACAGGCTAGATTCAGGCGTTATCTGGCTTAAATTTACATTAAATATCCCATTATTTTCTGCCAAATCTGGCATTCTCTTTATATGCATTAGAAAACGCAGAAAGATTTCAGTTCTTTTTATCTGTGTATAGCGCCTTATCTCGCTCATTGAATTATCTACGAATATTATATAGTATATAGTATCGCTGGAAGGAGTTGTAATACATCAATTCAATAACAGTTGCCAACTACTTGTGGAAAGATAGTTAACCACATGCTCACCAACTTACCAACCAATGTCGTAGTTATTAATAAAATTTGTTAAAAACATTTTCAACTGTTCCTGAAGATTTCCACACATCTCAATAAGAATTGCTTGCTAAATAGTGAAATCCAAATGATTGATCGCCTCAATTTCCTCATGAAGTTGCTTCACTGAAGCCTTCCGTTCAGTTGTTAGTTTAATGCGTTTTTCCAGTTCACCGCGTTTTTTGTTTACTATTTCGGTTACTTCGCCTTTAGCCACAAGAAAGTGTGTTTCCAATTCTGTCGTTATGTCGGTTTCTCGGACATTAATCAAAGTCGGCTTTGCTCAGCCTCGTTCGTATGTTTCTCAATGATTTCGGTTCACAATTCTAGCTCGGCAATTTTCTCGTTAGTAATAGGGATTATCTCAAATAAATACACAGATAAAAAGAAACACTGAATTTTCTGCGTTATCTAATGCACATAAAGGGAATGCTAGATTTGGCAGAAAATAATGGGATATTTCATGTAGATTTAAGCCAGATAACGCCTGAATCTAGCCTGTTGTATGAAAGATTGCAAACAATATCGTTGTTAACGCTCATTTGTCTTGGAATTTCACGAGGGGAAATTTTACGTGCTTGTTAAAATTCATTATTTTTTTCTGTGTAGGTTTTGAAAGCTTGAGCCTGCTGTAGGGTTTCAGAAAGGCTTCAAAGCCGTCAACATCAGACTCGAAGCTATCCCTGAATGCCTTGTACGCGTCCATTCGATTTGCATGTGTTGCTTCGTTCTTTCTTGCACGAAAATTCTCGGTGGATCGGGTCTTAGCTCTTCGGCCTTTGTGTTTCTGGGGGCTCTTCTTAGGAACATCCTTAGCAGAATCATCCACTTTGGTGGTCATGTGGGATTTTCTTGATGACGGGTGGTTGGTTTCCGTATCGAATAACTTTTGTAGCACATTGTTGACTTCACGGAAACGGCTTCCAATTCGATGAAAATCAACCACTTAGCGCTCGTACCATTCACAGCTGATATCTTGTTGAAGAATAAGCATGGATTCACGGTTCCAACGATAGCGACCATGCTGCTTTCACGATGCCAATCAGGATCTGGAGAATTGAGTCCATACTCAAATCCTGCGTCAACGAGCATAGCCGTCGATGCCGCCAAACCTTTGGGCTACAAAACAACGCCGATTCTCAGGTAGCGTAAAAACACCCCCACCATCTACTATGGTTCTGTCCGTTAATAATCTGACGCTAGCCGTCGACATCCAAAAATTTAAAAAAGATTGGCCAAAAGTGGTCAAAATGGTGGGAAGTACCACTGTGCAGAAGCTAGTAGGTCATGTTCGAGGAAAAGTTAGGAGTCTTGGCTTCGATTAAAAATTTTGATTAAACGAGAGTAAAATATCATATAAAACACAAATAAAAATATAATTTGCCAAATGAAATTGTTAAAACTTATCAAAAAAAAACTGACTTTTTTGTTATTTTGAAAGTGTGCTTATACTTTCTGGATCAGTCTATACAACTCGAAACGCCGTACTACATATTGCACTGAGCATCCACTTAGGAATCATACCGCGTAGGGTTAGTTCCGATTTCAAATCCATAAATACTCATAACGAAAGATAACATGGTTGGTGGTCTTCGAACCTCGGTCGCTCACCGGTTGGTATTTAAACTAACGCATGCATTAAAAAAGGGACAAACATTGCCGATTTTTTATGGGTTTACCTTCACCCGCACTGACCCATGCAGCATCTATCATAGTGCTGGATCGGCTGGATCAAAACTGTCGACGTAGTCGTCGACATAAAGACTATATTCGATGAAATTTGGACACACAAAATAGGTCACCACAAATTTTTCTTGAGCCCGATTATTTTCAAACTTTCTGGAAAGTACTACTAAGTGGTTAAGTTTTGACATCATTGGTTTATTGAACCTCTTCTCCCAACCCAAATGCCCGCAACTTTGCCTTGACCCCTTTCATCAAATTTTGGGCAATGATAGGACCGACTTGCTTACTTACTTTTAACCACACTTTCTTTAGTTCACGTTCATTTTCAATCAGTTTTGGAGTTTTAACGAGCTTTGCCTTCATGATTGCCCAAAATTTTTCAATTGGGCGCAGTTCCAGAGTGTTTGGAGGGTTGAGGTCTTTTGGTACAAAAACTACATTTTTATCTTTGTACCAGTCTAAGACGGGCCGGGCATAGTGGCAAGATACCAAATCCGGCTAAAACAGTGTCGGGCCATCGTGAGATCTCAAGAAGGGCAGAAGTCGTTTTTGGAGGCATTCGTCCTTGTAGATTTGTCCATTGACGGTCCCAGAGGTGATGAAGGGCTGACTCATTTTGCCACATCCGCAGATCGCTTGCCAGACATGGAATTTTTTGGCGAATTTAGACAGTTTCTTCTTCCGTACACTCTCCAGCACGGCCAACTTAGATGTGGCGACGTAGTGTTGCTGTCCTGGCATTTGTTTGGTGTCGGCTTTAATGTAGGTCTCATCGTCCATCACAATGCAGAACGGTTTTGTGAGCCACTCCCTGTACAGTTTTCTTGCACGAGTTTTGGCCACCGAGTTCTGTTTATCGCTCCGGTTCGGTGCCTTCTGGACCTTGTACACATGTAATTCAGAACGTTTCATTGTTTTCTGCACAAAACAAACTGAAACTTTCGCCTTTTTCGCAACATCCCTGATCGAAATGTTGGGATAACGCTTAAATTGGTTCAATACCATCCTGGCCTTCTCCGGATATGATGTGCCACGTTTTTTGCCACTACCATTTTTCCGCTTGGTTGTCTTACGGTCCTTGAACGTTTTGATCACATGAGATACGGTTGAATGTGCGATTCCGTGCTGTTTTCCGATCCATCGATGAGAAGCGTTTGGGTTTTCGAAGTGAGTGCCCAAAATTTGTTGGCGCACTATTTCTTCATTCGAAGCCATCAATGAAATCACTCGACCGATTTTCACGAAACTCATTACACAATTGACACAACAAAATGAAATACATTCAGTTAAAATTTCAATAATGTTTACCCACACGCTAAAAAGTTACGAACAATTGCGTGTGTCCAAATTTCATCGAAGACAGTCTTTAGTTGACGACCTAGACCATCCTGCATAAGAAGAAGTTCAGGAATAAAAAATGAATGCATCATTAATAGTTTAAGGCATTATTTATGAGTTCAGAACTTCAGATCTACAGTTGTAACAGTAGCTTTAAAGGTTACGATAGTATTCAAATATATTGAAGGTACCTTTTGGAAGGTCAATACCCCTTATTTGATAATTTTGTGATAATTTTCAGAACTCAAGATCTACAGTTGGAACAGAAGGAGTGTCCAAAGGGACAATATGTGGAAGACAATAGTGTGGAAGGTCGACAGACATAATGCGAAAATCTTGGGATATTCTAAGTCATCCAAACTGTCCTTGAATTTAAAACATAAGATCAATAGTTGTAAAAGTATTTTTTTTTTGGTTATATATGGTGCACATTTGTTTCAGCATTCAGTCATATTCAAAGAATCTCTTGGAAGGTTAACATTCAACAACATTCAGAACTAAAGATTTAGAGTTGTAACAGTAATGTTCAAGCAATACAATGTTACAATAAATATTCAATCATATTCAATTAATATCTTTAAAGGTCCTGTGGTTTAAAGTCAACCATTTTTTACACTACCGGAACTATAAATGCGGAATTCTATCGATCTGAGTGTCTCCAGAAGAGATTGTTGCCTTTATGTAAGAGGCATAGTACACCTCCACTGTTTTGGCCGGATTTAGCGTCGGCTCACTATGCCAAAACCACTCTCAATTGGCTTGCGGAAAAGGGTATAGATTTCGTTGAGAAAAATATCAATCCACCAAATTGCCCTCAGCTTCGACCCATCGAACGTTACTGGGCAATCGTGAAGAGGGTCTTCAAGAAGACTGGTAAGGCAGCTGGGAACATGCAGGAGTTCAAAAAAATTTGGGCTCAAGCGTCCACTTGTCCGGAACTTGATGAAGAGCATTCGATCCAAAGTTCGAAAATTCGTGAAGGAATCACTTAAATTTCATCCGGTCTTCATTATGTTCAAGTTTAACCTCGTACAATTAAGGATCAATTTTTTGTATGAATAAAATATCGGTTTTCGACATAATTTGAAAGAAAGTTTGTGGATAGCTTATTTTCGATACACTTCTTATGAGCTATGAAAGGTGACGATATGCATTCAAACACATTCAGTGAATCTTCTGTAAAATCACCAGTCATTATCAGATTAACTTGGGATCGTCAAGTTCATAAAAACTGACCTTGAGTTCAGAACATAAGATATACAGTAGTAACTGTAGCCTTTTGGGCTGTAAAAAGCAACGAGAAATATTCAAACATATTCAATGAATATTATGAAACGTCAACAGACATCAGAGGATAACCCTCTTTGTTTCAGGTCATTCAAACTGGCCCTCAAAACTTAAGGTCCACGATCGTACCACTTGGTTTAATGGCTATAAAAAGTTAAGTTAGTTTGTTTCGCATAGAATATTCCAAGATTATCTTATAATGTCTGTTGGTCTTCCAGGACTCTCAATGAATATTTTTGAATACATATCATAACATTGTAAAGCGAATAAAGCTACTGTAACAACTGTAGATCTTAAGTTCCGAACTCAAGGACAATTTGGGCGACCTAGAACATCTCTAAAATAATCTTTCCAGCTTCTCCTATATTTCTATGTCATTGTGCACCAAATCAACCAGAATACACCAACTGGCTTGCATAATAACGCTCGGAAAACATTAGGCCTTAAAGGATTAATTCTAAGAATATGGCATTGTACAATCTAAATGACATCCATCTAGCAGCGTAGTGCTACGTCATCATTTTGAACATCGCAATAGGGCTTTACCTTGTAGATATTTTCTTTAAAACAACTATAGATTCCCCAATGATGCAATTTATTTGTTATTTGAGTGTCTTTAATATGGTATATTATCAATGTTTAGCAAAAAGCCTTAGATTGAACCAAACGGTCAAAAAACGTATGTGCCCTTAGTGGAATTTCCCCCACTGTATTTGAATTGAAGGTATGAAAATTGGATGCCGAGAATAGTCAACAGTGTAGAAGCCAGCTTCGATGGCGGAGACGTACATCAGACTTTAGGCTGAAGCTAATAAGATTGGGCTTGTGATTAATGCGTTGAAAACAAAATTGATGAAATCGGGGTAGTAGACGAATTCGTGTATCTGGGTTCATTGGTGACCGCCGATAACGACACCAGCAGAGAGATACAAAGGCGTATTATGGCTGGCGATCGTACCTACTTTGGACTCCGAAGGGCGCTAAGATCGAACAAAGTTCGCCGAACTACAAAGTTGACCATCTACAAGACATTAGTTAGACCGGACCGGACATCGCTAGTGGAGGACCAACGCATCCTTGGTGTCTTTGAATGAAAGCTGCTGCGTACGATCTACGGTGAAGTGCAGATAGAAGACGGAACGTTGGGGAGGCGAATGAACCGGTTGCTGGAAGAACCTCCCATCGTACACATCGCTAAAAGCTGTCGACTACGATGGGCTGGGCATGGCGTAAGAATGTCGGACGACAGCTTTGTTAAAATGAGGGCACAACGAGCAAGGTGGATCGATCAAAGAGAAGGCAACCTGCGGACTCTCCGCAGACAGCGAGGCTGCCAAGGTACAGCCATGGACCGAATACAATGGAGACCACTTCTGTGTACAACTGAGACAACATCGGCCTTGGTCTGATTAGTAAGGTCGGATAAGCAGAAGCCAGCTTTTCCCTCATATTCCATTTAATACTAAGCCTAAGTTTACATTTTTGTTTAAATAAGGCCTGAAATCACTTTTACCACATAACACTCAATGTTTAAGATCGTACAAGCAAACTAATGTCATTTGCAGAATTTGCAACTCAATTTAGTAATTATATTACCTCATCTGCATTATTTATGATCATCATCATTAGCTTCTATTTCAATAATAATTATCGTCAGTTCAATACTCGAGTCTGTTGTAAGCACCCATCTGCGGCGGCAGTCGCCAAGTTGCACATGAGATAGGGGAAATCACAGATGCGGTATTTATCCGTCGAATTTAGACTCCAATAAAATCTTGGAAGTTAACAAGCAATACTTTCGGCGATTTCCCTAACCAACATTAATCCTAAGCATCACTAGCACCACTCAAATTCGATTCGAATCAGAACAAATTTCATCAGCAGCGAAAGAAAATGGCAAATTGGGTGCAAAACATGTAGCACGCAAGGCACACAACTTGAGACATCAGTTGCCAACATCTCACCGAGCAGAAACCCCAAACAAGACGCGCACGTGAGAAAACGAGAGCACTCCGCGGCCATAACCGTCCAAAACAATCAAAACGCCGGTCCGATTTCAGGCGTTGTTTACATGATTTGCACTTGAGCAGATCAAAAAGAAAAAACATCTCATTCAACTCAAATAAGGAATCAGAATCTCGGAAGAACTCGGCCAAACCATCACTCACCTTCGTATTCTTTCACCAAATTCGCCACACTGAAGCCTTGCTGGCCGTTCTCCATGATGAGCTTAATTGTTTCTGATTTTTTATGCTCACTTCTGGTATATTTGGAATTTAATTGTTTGTAGTGAAGAACTGCGTCTTTTCTTGCGAATTGACCGGTATCAAGAACTTTTTCTTCTTCTGCTTCTGTTGTTTGGTTGTTGACGACACACCTTCAAGTATTCCGACAGCCTCACTGACGACAGAACTGTTCAATCGGGGAAAAGGAAAACAAGCCGTTGTTTTCCCAAAAAGTGACACGAGTTCTATTTATACGCGAACAAGTCCACTTGATCGAGTGATCGTTGTTTCTGTTTCGCCGATTTTCCACAACAATTGCAAATGCCTATTAGTGGGCGTTGATTATCCGCAGTTTTAATCAGAACACGGTGCCACTTTCCATTGAATGGCCTATTGTTCCACGGGCCTAAGTCTAGTCAGAAGGGCACTTCCACCTGCATCGTTCTGATTTCTAATTCGATTAGATCACTTTCTTCGTTGGAATGCTATTATCCTCTCACTTTTGATTGTTAGATTCGATTCTTCTGAGATCCGAAGGGGGGGAGGGGGATCTTGACCGAATATCTCCTGCCTGCTTCTTAACTGAACTGAATCGTTGATCGTCTAGTGCAAGACTGAAAAAAATCGCGCCCGTCGCTTTCTAGCTACTAAGATGCGAGTCGATGACGGCGGCGGTTAGTATTCTGAGTCTGGTGCTCTCTGCGTTGTGGATTTACGGCGATCGCCGTCATCATCATCATCATCATCATCACGATCATTGGCGTCGTCGCGGTAAAGATCGTTATTCGGTACGGAGCGCGCGAATTCATTCTCTCGCTGACAATCGGAGTAACACGTGGTGTTGGATACTCTCAATTTTAAATTAAGAAGCCGAGTGAGGTTTGTTTGAAGGAGTTTGCCGGTTCATGAATTTTGTTTGTTTACATTTCTACCATTCGCGACGGTGGCAAAGTGTTGCGCTTTGGATATTCGCGACTACGAAACTGATTTTCGCAGATTGTTTGCGTAATGAACAAATGAAAACAAAAAAGCGAGATAAGTGGTGATTTTCAAACGTGCCGTTTTGACCGATTACGGTATAAATTTCTATAACGGTGTGTGTGTGTGTACAATCTAACACTCATTGGCCGGCAATGGTATTATGGAAGAAATCTATTTACAACAATCCCTCAAGTGACCATTGGAAGCAGCTTTAATCCGAGAGCGAGAAAGTAATTGCTCTACTGCAGACCCAGCAATCCATTTCAGAATGTCTGGAGAGTCACGCCCATTCGGAGATTACTTTCACATACATTAAGCCCCGCATGTAAACATTACCGATATCATTTAGATAAGGGCACTGCAACACACTTCCAGATTTGGAAATATTGAATTCCCAAACCAGGCACGTATTTGGTATTATTTAAAAATAAGGTTATTGTTATATAGTTATAGTCAGATACATCTCACCCATGGCCGCTTCCTTAGTTACACTCGTTTGTTCATTCGTAAACATAAAAATTCTCGACTTTGTTTCGTAATTAGCTTCATGCACTCGTGACAAAATAAGCGCAAAAATTGACGTTGCCAAACCGCCCGTAAGATATGCAACCTACACAACTACGTGGTGAACGCATCTGAAATTATGTGGCCGCCTTTCACGCACGCATGCGCATTGTCTTCGTTTGCTGCTTCTGACAAGCAAATGGCCGTTTTCTTAATGCACTTGTCTTCTTTTTTTTTACTCCACACTGCCAATATCAAATCCTCACTATGAGACGACTCTATAGCGAACTTCAAAACTGGAAATAATTATCAATTCACTCGCGACAAAGCGGACAAACACTCAAACTTAATCATTTATGTCCGGATGTCACAATACTACCACTAATAAACAAAACTAAGCTGATGTAACTCTTCATCTGGGTTCGGGGGCGAAGCACAAAAAACCAGAAAATGTGGAAATACTACCGACACTCACATATTTCGGGAGGGAATCGTTTGTATTCACTACGTCTTTCCCAAAGCACGCCTATATTGAATGATTTCACTGTTAGTTAGAGTTAAATTACGAATTATTGTTTGATTTTTGTTCAAGAAAACGACGCAGCAAAAACAAAACACATCAGTTTAGAAGCCCGGCTTGCTGCGGTCTTCCGGTGAGTCGTGTGATTAAACGTTACTACGAAACTCTGAGCATTAAACGGAAGGAGAAATGCAGTCAGAATAGATGTTTTATTAGTGATCAGGTTCGCAAGTGTGTCGTGAAAGCGTTTACGCAGAATCCCAATGCTTGGGTCAGGGATGTGGCCAAAAAGTTTAATCTGTCCAAGTCTTTCGTTCAGAGAGCCAACGACCGGGAGGAACTGCATACGTACAAAGTGCAGAAGGCTCCAAATTGTGACGAACGGCAAAATATGGTGGGAATTCTGCTGACGAAACCTCGTTGTCTCATCATGAATGATGAGACTTACGTCAATGAGGACTTCCGGGAGCTTCCGGGCCTACTGTTGCTTAGGAAGTAAGCAAGCAGAAACTTTCAAAGTTTGTCAAGAAATACATGGTTTGGCAAGCGATCTGGTCATGTGGCAAACGGAGTGCGCCGTTCGTGACTACCGGGACTGTAAGCGGTGAAATCTACCTCAAGGAGTGTCTACAGAAGCGTCTGCTTCCTCTGCTGCAGCAACACGAGGGCCCTACAATCGTCTGGCCAGATCTAGCTTCGTGCCACTATTCGAATGTTGGTATAGAGTGGTACGAAGCAAACGGCGCCACTTTCGTATCCAAGGAAATGAATCTCCCCAACGCACCGGAACTAAGACCCATCGAAAAATACTAGTTTATTATGAAGCAGGCACTGCGGAAGCTTCCCAAAGAGATCAATTTGAGGAAGACATAAAGAAAAAGGTATAGAAAGAATATTCGTTCATTGTACGAAAACAATATAGAGAGCTACCCGAACAGAAAATTACCATTATCTGTATGATCATTATTATACATTTTCCATTCATGTTGTAATCACAAATCATTCAATTCATGTTGTATAATGCTGGTGTAATGTAAGAAACCATTCAAATTTTAAGCAACCGTAAATAGCGTATTCTATATATGATAATTTTTATTTATATTTTATTTTATTTATTTTTATTTTTTATTTTATTTTATTTTCCTGAGGAGGAGATAAGCCCATTTTAGGGGAGCCATAGCTTTTTTTTCTAAAATGGGCATAAAACCTCTTCATCTTTAGGTATCAACAGATAACATTCCAAATGATACAATCAGCTCTTAAAACTAACATAAAATATTCATAATTTCTAATCACTATACTATACTATACTATCTTATCTTATCTAAGTAATTGAAGAAATCTACTTTTGTTACAAGAACGAGACAAGTGAAAGTCGAAGATATAATAACAGCGATTGAACACACGACACATTCTACTGATTGGCTCATTATAGCCATAATTAGTACGGAAAGTAGAAATACGAAAAAACGGATGTGTGCGGAGAGGGCGACGACGAATATCAAAGTTCAACTCAGCTAGCACACAAGAGCAATCTATATGACACAGGAAAACGTCGGACACGAATGAAGCCTTTATTGCCATTCTGCGAGTTTAGAGAAGATCGAGGCAGATGAGCTTACAACGATCTTCATAACTGGGAAGGTTAAAAGGATCATTCCCAAGGTAACCGCCGTAGAGCATAGCGGACAAACTTGCGTTGAATTGCTTCTATTTGCTGTATGTCGTTTTGGTAGTATGGAGCCCATACAACTACTGCATATTCTAGTATAGAGCGAACCAGTGAACAAAATAGTGTTTTTAGGCAATGAATATCGGAGAAGTCTTTTGCAGCACGGAAAATGAAGCCCAGGCATTTTGAGGCTTTGGAGGTAATGTAAGCCCCATGGTTCTTAAAAGTTAAACGCGAATCCAGAAGAATGCCTAAATCCTTAACTGTATCCTCACGTTTCAGGGATGTTCCTGCGATAGTGTAGTCAAATAACTCTATAGAGCGTTTCCTGGTGAAGGAGATTACCGAGCATTTTCCAGCATTGAGGCTCATACGATTTGTTAAGCACAATGTAGAAAAACGGTGAAGTTCCCATTGTAAAAATTATGCGTCTTCAGGGCAGGTTATTACGTAGTATAGTTTGAAGTCATCAGCATATGAGAGTTTGAAACACTCGAGTACTAGGTTAACATCATTCAAGTATAGCAGGAATAAGAAAGGTCCAATATGACTGCCCTGTGGAACACCAGACGTGACAGGGAACGGTTCCGATGTTGTGTTTCCAATTTTGACTGCCATAGAACGACTAACTAGGTAGGAACTAAGCCAATCTAGTAACGTACTGGAGAAACCAAGACGATCGAGTTTAGCTATCAAGAGCTCATGGTTGATTTTATCAAACGCTGCAGAAAAATCGGTGTAGATTGCATCGACCTGTTTATGAGCTTCTATAGTTCTGATGATGAAGGATGTGTAGGATACCAGATTAGTGCAGGTGGATCTTTTTGGCGTAAATCCATGTTGAGTCTCGGAAATATAATTGAGACAATGGTGCTTCAAAAAGTCGAGAACTATCAGCTCAAAAAGTTTAGACGTGGCACACAAAGCGGCGATTCCTCTGTAGTTGGACACTTGTCGTTTATCGCCTTTTTTATGCACAGGGAAAACAAATGATTCCTTCCAAGTACTTGGAAAGGATCCAGATGAAAGAGAGCGGTTGAAAATAGTTGTCAACGGAATCGAGAGTGCAGCACTACACCTTTTCAACACAATGGATGGTATGCCGTCAGGACCGGGATTTGAGGAACATTTCAAGCGAGCACAAGCGGATACAATAGTATCACGTTTTATTAGTGGATGCGGATGGCAGGACGTGGAGGTACATTGGCTAGAGCTTCGGACAACTGATGATGGTCAAGCGTTTCGTCTGTAAATACTGCTGAGAACTGTTCCCTGAAGAGGTCGCTTATGGACGACAGAGAGGAAGCTTCTTTCTCGCCAAACTTCATGATTGTAGGTAGTCCTATCTCCTTTCGTTGTTCGTAGATGTAAGACCAGAACTTTTGAGGGTTGAGTTTTAAATTTCGTTGAGTCTGCTGCAGGTAGCTACGAAACAATTCCTTGTTTAGCTTTTTGTATCTGTTATTGCAAGCGATGTAATATGACCGCGTGTAGGAGTTGCGGTTCTTCGAGAATTGTTTAAGAGCAGATCTTTTAGCTGACTTCCGACCTCTAAGATTTCTATTTGACCAGGGAGGATACTTCGGAGTTTTGCAGACTATTTTTGGTGTGAATTGATCTAAGCCAAAGTGAACAACGAAAGTATAAACTTCGACCGTTGTTTCTATTGTTAAGTTTTGAAACATATCATCCCAGTTAATTGAAGATAAAAAGAGGCTCATTTTGGTGAAGTCCGTTTTCCTGAAGTTATAACGAATCACTTCAGAGGTAGAGATGATAATGATTTAGAGATTAATAATGATTTCATAAACAAGAAATTAACAGAGCCATATATTATATCCCTTGCTCATTCATTGTATGATATAACGAAGGAAAGATATGAAATATGGTCACGATAAACAAAAATACAGGAAATTGTTGTGACAATACGTAATTTTTGTTTTTTATCTCAAAATGCATGAAAATATAGTGTATCATATCGATGATATATGTTATGGTAAATCAAGATCTTACCGTTACACTAATAGGTTGTTAAGTATCGTTACCATACAAAAAATGAACAAAATTTCCGGTGTATTATACAGTAAATAATTTGTGAATAATATTTTTTTTCTGCAGTTTTACTCTAGGTGGTTCTGGTTATATCATATTTTTTTTTCATCCATTACGATGTGGGGTGATTCAAAAATGACGTCCACTCTTTAGGGGGAGGGGGTATCTAATTTGTGACAATATGTGACAGGGGGTGGGAGGGGGTTATAAAAATGTGACATCCAACAATTTTGCATTTGGTAATCTAAATTTATCAGCGTTAATACGAAAACAAAGGCGTCGAAAAGTTTGAGTGTACGGTAAATGAAAATACACATTTTACTTAGTTGTGTGAGTGCAAAAAATATTTACTGTTGTCATACATGTTCTTATCATCGTTCTTATCGTTCACGAACCGTACGAGCTGTGCTTCGTTGAATTTTGATTTTGTTGAAAATCCTATTGTGTTCATTTTTGGTTGCGTTGAATTCTTGATTTGATTCAAACGCTGGTCGATGCATTTTGTCGTGCATACCCGCTGCGCAATTAACAAGCCAACCGTGGTAGGTGAATACTGGCGAGATATAAAAACGAATCCTATTGTGAAGAACTTTGAAGGATGAAGGAACTCCAGCCTTTCAGTTCTTCACATGCTCCTCCGGATTCGACAAAAAGTTCCCTGAAGCTTGCTTCAGATAGAATTGGAACAAAAACAATTGCCTGTATTTCAGTTATTTATTATTGAATTCAAGATCTTTTTTATACAAATCTAGCGTTTTCTTCATACTTTTAAGAAAAAATACGGATAAAATTATTCGTCACGGTTTCGAAGGAATTCTCAAATTTTTCGAAGCGTCTCAAGATGCGGCCTGATAAAGGACGACCTCCGATAGAGAGCAACCAAGCATATAGACTGTTCCAGAAGGTATAAGCAAACTGTCAAAATAAGAAACAAGTCATGTTTTTTTAGTTTTAATAATTTCATTTGTGTTTTATATGATATTTTACTCTCGTTTAATCAAAATATTTAATCAAAGCCAAGACTCCTAACTTTTCCTCGAACATGACCCATTAGCTTCTGCACAGTGGTACTTCTCACCATATCGACCACTTTTGGCCAATCTTTTTTAAATTTTTGGATGTCATCCGCTGGTTTTATGAATTTTCGAAGCATTGCTTTGGTTAAAGTCTCGATTGGCCGTGCCTCCGGGCAAGTCGGTGGATTCATAAACAAAAGGACGCAACCAAAACATGTTGAAATATTTCATTATATTCAAAATGACCGTTAAAATAAGGTGTGCTAATACTTTCTGGAACAGTCGTTAGTTGCTGGGCAGAGAGGTGACGTAAAGAATTTGGAGTAACATAAACATCTTTTATAGCGACAACAGCATTGTTAAAAATAAATACGTACGCGAACAAACTTTTCAGTTGGCATATTCTATTTTTAAAGTTACCAAAAGTATCATAAATCTTGAAATCTTGATTTTCTAGAATATGGGACAGTGCCTTAGGATGGGGAAGAGTGCGGTCAGGTCACAGAACCTGCTACTTTAAAAAGTGTATAATTAAGGAATCGAAAAGTGCTTGAAATTTTCTTGGCAATAAAAAGTATGATCTGTGTTTCACACAATTCCAACGTTGGGAGAAACGGTCGGGAATTTTGATTCCAATCCAGTATGGAAATTTCAAAAAAGGGTATTCTCTCTTTTTTGAGGTATGAAAAATTTTATGAATTTTTTACAATTTTGCAAATTGTGATATAAAGAACTAATTCGAGAACTGATCGTCTTAGGAAAACATTTTTGTGGTGGAAAGTGCTTTGAATTATCTCAGCAAGCTGAAAAATTATGCAATGGCAAATTTTATACACAAAAGTTTCTTGGGCTCAGGAAAATCGAAAAATAACATCGTCTATACAGAAAATTGCCCACAAAATTGAAATATTGATTTCTTGAAACCTATGTCAATGTTTGATCATTTCTTGATCTCCCGGTATAAGAATTTCAGTGGAATTTCCCAGACTGTTCAAGGTAGATCTCGAAAATCCTCGATGTATTTCAAAAACAAAAACTCACCGCTTTCAAAATTGTATGGTTTTTAAAATCAAATTTTGCAATCAAAAACAATTATTTCTGTTGGAATATTCATGATTCCATTTCTTTTCCACTTTCTGATCATATTCTTTTTCGGACTTATGAGTAATTTCATGATTTTTCAGAATTTTTTTTACGAGTCATGATGTTTTGCGCTACAAGAAAAATTATGTATATTTCCATATAATTTTCCATATCTCGAGAATGGATAAACATCCAATATTGATATATCAACATTTTCAATCGCACAAAAGTTGGTTTGAATTTTTTCGACATTCAAACGGTGTTTTTCTGGTTGTTCCGAACAATTTTCCTTAACCGTGAAATAATATTGTGTAAAATATCTTTCCAGACCTTTTATTCTGTTGATTAGAAAATCTCAAGCACGTTTTACAACTCAATTAATGTTTTACAAAGTTTGCACTGCAAACATAAATTATTCACCTGAGCTGAACTGCGATCAGTCACTGGTGTTCGAACCAGATTTTGCCCGATTATGGGGTAACTTTTGCTCAAAAATCTGTTACTTATGCACAAAAGTGAGGAAAAACGGTTTCCACATTAGACCCAGGGTTATCTCATAGATGTGTAAGTGCATTTTAGAACGTGGTTCATGAGTTAAAGTTTTTAAAGTAAGTATTATTGGAAAAACTAAAAATGTAATAAACTCAACTAAAACTCCCAATTTATTAAATTTTATCCATTGTAATCTAGTTAGTTCGATGGTTGTAAAGATGTTAATGTAAACCACTCATACCGATGTGATCTAGAGAGAAAGCTACGAATCAGCATATTTTAATAAAGCATTGTTTTTGGATCTTCAAAAACTATCGCACCTTTAATATTTATCAAGAGTAATAAAAATAAACAATGAAATTATTAATTGAATAGGCATTTCTGAATTAGAATCATTAAAGTTTTTAATTAAATTTTTTAAGAATCATTAAACTTTTCAACTAAGATTATTTCAAATCTAAAACTGATATGTTTCTCAAATGAGTGCAGTTTAAAAAAATATATTTATTAAACTACGTTTTTTGCAGAAGAAAACATGTCATACGATAAGTTTTGTCCATCTGTTACGAATACCTTGATTTATCTCTGCCAGTTATTCCCATCAAAACACACTTCACTTATCCGTGGACAGAAGAACTTTACACATGTAATTATGTAAATGATTCAATTTGAAACTAAATTCACGTTATTATTGAAATTGACAAAACCAATATGCATATATTCTTTTTTCAGAAGTGAGACGTCCAAGGGGGGGGGTAATAATATTTGTGACAAAGTGTGACAGAGGGGGGAGGGGGTCAAAAACCTGAAATTTGATGGACGTCATTTTTGAATCACCCCTGTATCATTAACATGATTTAATAATAAATACGATATAAAAAGATTATAGATATCGTTACAGTAATATTATATGAGAATTTCAATCATGATGATAACTACTACAAACATGATACGATAATGAATAGTACTTTTCCCGTTTTTATCCTCTAATCCAAGTAAATTAAAATACACCTTTGATGTTGACATTTGTTTTATTCAAAGCTTTGTTGTGAAAAATGTACCGAAATTGAGGGAATATAATTTAAAAATACCAGCAAAAATAAATCTAAACCAAACCAAAGGTAATCCAACAAAAAAAACCTTGATTTATGGAACTTCAAGTAAACTAGGATATACTAGAAAAACTATAATAAGAGATCAGTGGACTTAAAACCCGTAAAAATCGACAATCAAAGGTATATTATTAAAGTCAACAATACTGTTCACAAGTGGATTAAAATTCAGTTAGAAAGGAAAATCTACTTAATTGAATTGCAACATACCCTACACGTAGACTGATAAAACCACTCCCTTACAAATACATATTATAATCTTTTGATTGTTATTTTTTGTATTCTCCCCAGCGCGGAAATAACGATCTGTGACGAAGTTTGCAGAAGCAGATAATTTCTCATCTCCATGCGAAGCGCTAGGAGTGGACAGTAATTTTATTGCTAGAACGAATAGACATGAACAGAAAGTGTGTTTATAGTTCCGTATGGGGCAACGGCAGGCTTTGAAATTGAAAGATAAAAGATTGAAAACGAGTGGAGGGCATTTGAACAGTAGTATCCGATCAGGCACAATAACCTTTTGTCATTTTCAATTTCAAAGCCTGCCGTAGCCCCATACGGAACTATCAACACACTTTGTCTTCATGTCTATTCGTTCTAGCAATAAAATTACTGTCCACTCCTTTTATTATCTGCTTCTGCAAACTTCATCACATATTATAATGATCAGTATTATTACATGAGTCATACATTTTGTGATTAAAAATCAAAATAACGTAACTAGAAATTAAAAGAAAAATTAGTTTTTTCCATTTAATTCCAACTACCTTTGCTTATCTTGACAGATACGCGTATTTCGTCTAACATGTGCAGACTTCTTCAGTGTCTCGTATTAATAACTCGACTTTACGAGTACGAGTACGAGACACTGAAGAAGTCTGCACATTTTAGACGAAATACGCGTATGTGTCAAGATAAGCAAAGGTAGTTGGAATTAAATGGAAAAAACTAATTTTTCTTCTAATTTCTAATTGTAGGTAATCCACTCAACAGCTCAAACCCTCTAGGATTTAAAAAATACGTATTGTATATCTGTCCTTCGTTATATCAAACAATGAATGAGCAAGTGATATACCATACGGCACTGTTAACTTCTTGTTTATGAAATCATTATCATACATAGAGTACGCTATTTATGGTTGCTTAAAATTTGAATGGTTTCTTACATTACACCAGCATTATACACGGATGAAACGTATAATGGTGATTACAACATGCATGTAAAATGTATAATAATGATCATACAGCTAATGGTAATTTTCTATTCGGGTAGTTCCTAAGTACACCGTGCAGTCTGCACCTTGCTATACACTCTTGCTCTTTTTAGTACCTTTCGGTACCAGTATCTTTGGCTTGGTTTTAATTCGCTATGTTATTTCGACAGAATATTTGAAGGTGTGTTGGTGCGAGTTACGTTAGTAAAGGGTGATACGGTCAAAATTTGGTCAAGGGAAAACGCGTGTAAATCGGTGAAATCGTTTATTTAAAAAATCAAATTAAATTTCTTTTTCAAGTTCAATTAGTATAAAATTCAGGAAAAATATTCAGTTAGGCTTCCGCTTTTCCAAATCCGAATTGCCGGGCCTTACGCTTGACCCCTGCCATCAGATTTTGTAGAGCCACCTTGTCCACCTTCTTCGCCGCAGAAAGCCAGTTTGCCTTGAACTGCTGCTCGTCCTTAGCAGTTTTTTTGGTCTTCTTTAGGTTCCGCTTGACAATAGCCCAGTATTTCTCAATTGGGCGGAGCTCTGGCGTGTTGGGAGGGTTCTTGTCCTTGGGAACCACCTGCACGTTGTTGGCGGCGTACCACTCCATGGCCTTTTACCGTAATGGCAAGATGCCAAATCCGCCAAAACAGTACGGAACAACCGTGTTTCTTCAGGAAAGGCAGCAGACGTTTATTCAAACACTCTTTCACGTAAATTTCTTGGTTGGACAGTCCCGGAAGCTATGAAAATGCTGCTTTTCAAGCCACAGGTATAGCTGGTTTGCCAAACCAGATATTTCTTTGCGAACTTTGACAGTTTCGTGTGCTTGAAAATATCTGCTACCTTTCCCCTTCCTTTTGCCGTATAAAACTCCTGTCCCGGAAGCTGCTTGTAGTCGGCTTTGACGTAGGTTTCGTCGTCCATTACCACGCAGTCAAACTTCGTCAGCATCGTCGTGTACAGCCTCCGGATCGCGCTTGGCCGTCGTATTTTGTTTATCATCGCGATTTGGAGTCACTACCTTCTTGTAAGTCGATAGTCCGGCTCGTTTTTTGGCTCAATGCACGGTTGTAGACGATACACCCAGCTTATTTGCGGCATCTCGGAGAGATAGGTTAGGGTTTCGCTTGAAACTACCGGCAACTATCTTGGTCATCTCAGCGGCTTCCGGTTTTCGATTTCCCCCCGATCCAGACTTCCTGGCTGTCGACAAACGTTCCCCAAACACTTTAATTACATTTGTAACGGTTGATTTGGCAACTTTTAGCGATTTTGCCAACTTTGCGTGCGAGTAGCTCGGATTTTCGCGATGCGCGAGCAAAATTTTGATACGCTGCTCTTCTTGCTTGGACGGCATTTTGACAACTGAAGAGTGAATTCCAAAATCAAAATAGGAGCAACATTCTACACACACACACCTTCAAAATGAGGGGTGTTCAGGTTTTTTAAATGCAAAATTGAAAGAAATACGTCAAGTTGATATTGACCAAATTTTGACCGTATCGCCCTTTAGGGGCGAATCATTAAGCTGGAGACAGAGCTTGGGACCGGTATGCTAGTACGGGAAGGTCTATTAATTAAGTCACGCAGTAAGGGGTGATGGGTGGAAAAGGGGGGATGGGAGGAAAACGTGACAATCCATACTAAAAAATGTAAAGGTCCATACAAAAAACGTGACGAGGGGTTATAAAAATTTACTTTTTGCGTGACAAAATTAATGGAAGTTCCCTAATATATTTGTTATCTTCAGGACTATCCACCCGCTGGCTTCTAGTTTTTAGTTTCCGCTGGGATAGTTTTTGACTCCGGAAGAACCAGCACACCGGTCGCACGCTTAATGATTCGTCCTTAAAAACGTAACTTACAGGAACACACCCTAAAATATTCCGTCAAAATAACACGGTCAATCAAAACAAAAACAAAGATGCTAGTACCGAAAAGCGCAAGCGTGTATTGAAAGGTGCACGCTGCAAAGTGAATTTTGGAGAAAGAGGTTCTACAACAGTAAACCAATTTCAAATCGCTAGCTTCATAATGATTGTTAGTTATAGAAAAAATCTATACAGAACTAGCGATTTAAAATTGGTTAAGTTGTGTTATTTAGACGATTGGAGAGTGTTTTCGTGTGAAAGCAGAATCACTGTGAGTTACGTTTTCAGTGGCGGATCATTGGGACCGGTGTACAAGTACTTCCTGAGCCAAAAACCATATCCATTTTTTTCTGGACTATCCAGGCCCTGGTTATTGGTCATATACTTACTAGGTGAAACGGAATTTGACAGTGTGAAATGGAGGCTGCATACACGAAAGGTTTGTGATGGTCCAGGCTTCAGTCTGAGCAAATCCAATTTAAATACCGTTTTTTTTTTTCGTTTTAGTCGAGAAAGAATGGAATGATATTTTTTGACGATATATCTGTTCACAACCGGGAAAAACGCAAACTATTCGGCTATTGTATTACGCATTGGGTCCATCAGTATCGGCATCATAAACGTCATCAAGCAGCATATTTTCAAGACAATCCTCGCAACTTGAAGACTTACTATTGGAAACATTGAAGAGCGTATTAGGTTATTGTTGATGAAGATTCGGGACTATGTGTAAGCTCTACATTAACATTCAACACTTATTTTCATTGAAAACTAAACAATTCAAAAATACGTGTGAAGGTGTCAATCCATAAAAGAGTCACTTTCCGAAGCTTGTTTTTGCAGATCAATTAAATAAAAAGAAGCATCCGACGTGAAAACAGGTCAAGTAAACTTTTTTTAAACACTATTTATATGTAACCAAGAAAAAAAACTGCTCCATATTAAGTAAAACCGAAGACTACTTTATCAAGAAGACTGGCAGCTCTTCACGTTTCCCATACAAATGTCAACCGTCACTGCGTACAGCTCCTCTTTCTAGCAAAGGTAGAAGCTCAGTATATATGTGTTAGTAATTCTCTTCGAAAAAAAGTGGTGTGCGGGTGAGCTCATGTCAGTGAAACATAACAACAATAACACAAAAAAAATCATCTGTTGTCAAAGTATTTTGCTCTATGTTAATCCTTTTTGATTATAAAGGGTAATTGAAATCGTGCAAATGTATCGTACTCCTTCGCATCGCAGCAACACGATAAATTATGAAAATGGTCACAGAAAGCCAACTCATCGGAGTAACTGTAACAAATTGTCAACAGTTCAGTTTGAATAAAGCAAAAAATCAGTCAAATAAAGAAGAACAAAATACACCGTCAACTACGTGATTTGGATGCATCCCGTTCTGGTTTTGTTTACAACACAACTGTGTCTAGAGGGACCAACTTGCTGACACCGTTAACTGGATGAAGAACTTTGCCCCGTTTGAAACCCGATGCTTTAACAGTTGAATGCCATTGAAAATTATCACCTTATTCGATTTTGTTGCTTTCTTCTAGTGTTCTGATTCATCAGCTGGTGCGGGTGTATCTATAGATTTCCTCTTGGGTCTTTTTCGAGATTTAGAAGACGTCGCCAAACAATATCAAAGTATACTCTCTACCTTAATTGAGTGGGTGTCAGCATTTCACATACACTGCACTGTTTGTAGCCCATCTAGAATGTTTTATTCAAATCAATATGTTTCTCTTAAATGTGCAATAGGATTACTCATTGGCTCAAGCGACAAAGGCGGGAAAATATTGACAGCTGCTGTATCTTTTTGTGTGCGTGTACTGATGAACTAACACGCACACATGCGTAGAGTGGTTCTACCCTTTCTCGGAGATGGCGTTGTGGTTACTGTCGCCTTGCTTTCTGCAGAGTTGCCAGTCTTCTTGATAAAGTAGTCTTCGGTAAAACGGTGTTCTTGAGCTATCGTGAAAAATAACACCGGTTGTTTACATATTAATAATAGGGTAGGAAACGGCTTAAGCACCCCAAGAACCTATACCAAGCACGGGGTAAAAGTTAACCTACAACGCCCATTTTTTGCAGTATGGTGCTTCACTACATGGAGCACCATACTGCAAAAAATGAGCGTTGTAGGTTAACGTTTACCCCGTGCTTGGAATAGGGTCTTGGAGTGCTTAAGCCGTTCCCTACCCTATGTTAATTTATAAATGTGAAGCGCTATCAAAACAAGAATCAACCAATCACGTGCATCTGAATGGTTGTCTCCCAACACGGACGACAGAGTCAAACACTAACCGGCTTGGGGGTGTATGTGTGATTATTCAACGACTGTGCATTGTAAAGAGCATTAAAAGAGAATACCGACACTCAAATCGTTCTACTTCATTTTACTGGACGTGTTCCTTCGTGTTTCGGCAGAAATTCTCAGTTCGGTTTTTGTGAGCGTCAGTGCGGCCGTGACGTTCCATCGCAGACAACCCTCTTCAGGGTCCACAAAAATTCAAGAAAAACAAACAATTTTCCAGTACAAAATAATTTAAGAGCCTGTATTAGGCAAAAGGACACATCTAATCCATTTGACAGGTCTTCTACTCAGTCTGAATGGCTTTTTTAAAAGCTTTGACAGATCATCGCTTGTTCCAATCGACCAATGTCGCCTCTTTTGTACTACAGGCTCTTTAAAAATAATAACCTTCATTACACATTGTTAAGTAGTCCTAGGTCACCTTGCAGTTTTGCAGTATACTTTTCAGCTGTATGAGATTCAGTTCCGCATCTCTGAACCTAACGGTACACCAATCAATTGAAACTTACTTTCCATAGAATACACATTGTTTTCATATTCTACATTCGTTGCGTGCAACACGTTGAGAGTTATCGATGCACCTGGTTCCACCGCAATTTACCAATTAAACAATTTCGTGAGCAAGGCGGTGAAAGCCGCCCACACCAGGTGCTAATTGGATAAGAATTGTTCTACTCTCACTTGAATTGGATTATGCACGGCCACAAATTTAACTCACATTTGAATTGGTAAATTTAATTTGAGTAAATGTAATTAATTGTAAGTAAATTTATAATTCAAAAAATAAAAACCATTCATCTGTTTTAATTCGATATGTTTGATTTGTCGATTTGTCAATTGAGTTCAATTTGTGGCCGTGTGAATAAATTATCAAGACTTATGAATAGTACGTTCACACTACAGCTTATATTACGTGATATAAAGTTTTTTGATATGAAATGACATGTACAATATTTTCAGTGAAAACTAGATGTGTAGTTGCTGATATCAAGATATTATATATTGCCGGCGTCGGTGGTGTAGTGGTAAGCGTGACTGCTACTTGGCACCCCAGTGGGTCTGGCGGTCTGGGTTCAATCCCAGATGACGTCGGTGGTTTTTCTGAGGCGAAAAAATCTGGTCAAGTCTTCCTTCGGAAGGGAAATAAAGCCGTTGGTCCCGGCTCATAGTCATGAGTCGTTAGGTAGGGTGGTGGAGTCGTCTCCCTGGCATCGGTGATTGTCACCATGTGAGGAAATAGGCCGACAGAAAAAAAATATACTCTATATCACGTTATATAAGCAGTAGTGTGAACGTACTATTTGCACAGAGAACAGACATCCAGGCTAGAACATTTTTTCCCCAATTTACTGTGTAAACTTTTAAAAGCAAACCGTTGGAAAAACAACGCTGCCTAGTCTAGGTTTCACCAAACTAAAATTGACAGGCTATCAAATCTCAAGGTGGGCAAGTGGTGCCACCAACATACGATTCACCAAAACTAACGGAAACGAGCTGTAATTTTAAAATGGCAGTTACAGAAATTTACACACGGTGGGCACTCCAGCTTGGATGTCTGTTCTGTGTGCTATTAGCATAGTAGAAGCCAAGGTGAGTAAGCATAATTGTTCTAGCTTTGTCACTACATATATAGGCGAGAAGATCTCGGGGAGTGGGGAAACAATCATGTTTAGTTTAAAACGTTAATGAAATCATTGTCTTTCCCATACAAAACCCCAACATGGTTGAATCATTAGTTGGACACATTAGATCACCAGTAATTTACTCACCTTGGTACAACCCGGCTCACACCGGAGTGTGAACTAAAATAGTTTGATTGCAATAAACACATTACGTGAAGTTTAATGATGTTTTACGACATAGTGCGGTTCGAGTTCATTCTTCCATATTTCTGCATGTAACATTTGCTGGGTTATGTATGTTTAGCTTATGCATATGTTACGTAACGTCTGGAAGGTTTTAAAGGGGTTATATTCGTTGCTCTTCTGTTCGGTATCTAAATGATTTCTAAATTATAACTACGTACCTGCAATGATTAATTACTCGGACTAGGGCCAATTGAATCAGCTTAAGTAGCATTTTTGCATGCAGCACGCTTAAAGATGGGTGACTCTTGTAGGTTAACTATTAAAAACTAAGCAAAGCATTGTTCCAGCTAAGATATAAACTAGAGTGAAAATCGGTGATACCTTAAGCGTTAGAACTGTCAGTTAGCAGTTTATTAAATTTCCCTCTAGCATCAGATGATAAGCAGTACTGCCACCAGTTCGTTGCTCAAATTGTCTTTAATGATAGCTTGGTGCTAAGCGTTTTGTCCTTGCACTGTTAATTTGAGCATTCATTTAGTACAGTCTCGCACCAGTCTTCCTTCCCTATGTATTTGCATAGATGATAATCTCGTCTCGAATGACGCCAAGTACCTGAGAAGCCTCGAGGTAACATATCTGCGTTTAGTTCAGATGACAGATAATGTGAGCTAACGACGAAAGTGAAAGGATTCTAGACGATAGTGATATAACGCTTAGCTAAGTCGTGATTCAATATTATTGTATTTCGATTTAAGCCGGTAAAAAAATCTTTGGCGTTTGTTACTTATACTAGACCTTAATTATAGTAAAAATATTACACTTGAATTCCTGATGACACACGAAAATAAATAAATACAGCGTTTAAAGCTAAAGTCATTGGCATTGCTGCAGCTAGATCTACGAGAACCCTCTCAAGTGCCGAAATGCTACAAACGCATCCAAGCCGTAAACGATGCCGACGATGGTGCCCATGTACTGTGGATGAATTGGAAAATTACTTCGATTAGGATCAAGATATATACACACTCATATTGAGGAACATACATAAACGGCTGTCATGGCGGGGTAGGCACTGTGGACCCCTCCAGTGTTTTTGAAAAGTAAAAACTTTGGATACAACCACACGTTGACGGCGAATCCCATATAGGAGGATGCACTCAGGTATAGGAAGCACGATATTCCGTTGTACATTACTTCCTGTGGAAAGAAGATAATAAGTATAAGTTAAAAAAGTTACATATTAGATATGAAGTATGCCAGGAAGTAAAATCTAAAAATCAGTTACTTTTTCATGAACTAAAGCCCAATTCAAAGGAAATTTGGACGCATTCAAGCGATCATAACTCAAGAATTAAACAACATACACGGTTGATCAAAACGTCAAACAAAGGAGTATTTATTCAGCTTTCAAACGATTCATAACAAGTTATTACATTTCAACCGTTTCCAACGAACTGTCGCACTTTAATTGTGATTGATGCCATCATGAGCTGCTCAGTCGCTGGTGACACTGTACCGGCGAACTTATTCCACTTTAAACGCATATGTTGTGCTTTTTTCACTTCCTTACCGCATCCTCAAAGTTTTCGCTTGACAAATGCCCAATATTTTTCGATCGGCCTGAACTCAAGGCAATTCGGAGGATTAATCTCTTTGGCGATGAAATTAACATTGTTTGCAGCATACCATTCTAGTACTTCCTTAGAGTAGTGGCAGCTGGCTAGATCCGGCCAAAACATAACGTTGATTTTGTGTTGCCGAATGAAGGGTAAACTCCGCTTTTTCAGGCACTCTTTAATGTAAACCTTCGACGTCATTGTGTGAGATGTGATGAAAACCTTGGTTTTAAGGCCACAACTGCAGATGTTTTCCCAAATCATTGGTTTTTGAGCAAGCTTATCAGCAAAAACAAATTTGTACCTGGAAGGGACATCCCCACGACCAGTTGACAGGTAAATTTTTCGTCCGGAGATTTGTTTTGAATCCATGTTGACATATGTTTCGTCATCCATTAAAATACAGCCATTAAATTTCGTCAACACTCGGTCGTGTAATCGTGCTCGCTGTTTGGCCACAAAATTTTGTTTCAGGGAGCGATTCGGATGTTTACTGGCTCAAAAAGACTTATATCCCTGAATCTCTTGAAAGGATGTTACGCACGGTGAAAAGTTGAAATCGTATTTCTTTGCCAAATCACGTATGGAGACACCTGGGTTGCCTTTCACGTACCTCAGCTCTTTGTTCCTAGCGCCACTTTTATGATAGATGCGCTGTGCTTTACCCACACTCAGAGTATCCTTTGGACCGTTGACTTTGGGAATTTTAACACTTTTGCTTTTTTGAGGCCTTCGTATCTGCCAGATGTTTTTGATTCTCTAGATGTTTGTGCACAATTCATTTTCTTTTCTCAAGTTCCATGATCCGTAATTGCGAGATGCGTCGATCAATCGAGAAAAAAATTTCACCATTTTTTTCGTCAATGAAACATCAACAAATGCCTGTCAAACGTTTTTTGTTCCAACCACCAGGGAAGCGCTGCAGTATTAAACCGTGCGTCCAGATTTACTTTGAATCGAGTTTAATGCTACATACACAGAAAAAAATAATTAATTTTAACAAGCGCGTAAAATTTCCCCTCGTTTAATTCCAAGCCAAAGGAGGCGTAAACAACGCAATTGGTTGTAGTCTTTGATGAGCCATACAACAATGTTTGCAATCTTTCGTACAACAGCCTTGATTCAGGCGTTATCTGGCTTGAATTTACATAAAATATCCCATTATTTTCTGTCAAATCTAGCATTCCCTTTATTTGCATTATATAACGCAGAAAACTCAATGTTTCTTTTTATCTGTGTATGTTTGAACCATTAATGCATTTGGGTCAATGCAATAACTTTTGAAAATAACAACCTGTAGGTCTGAAAGTTCGTGTTTGCTGTTTGACGAGACTCTTATTATAATTTTATTTTTTGGTACGCTTCTAAGGGACAAATAAAGTTACAAATAATGCACTCGGGTCATATTGACTTGGATTTGATCCAAATATTTTTCTATCCATTTTTAACCAAATCAATTATTCAATAATTCAAAATAATTGTTGAAGCATTAATTTTATGGCTATGAATCTTGGATTGAATGGTATTGGCCGTTTGGAATCTGTGTCCTATATATTGAGAGTGGATTACGAAAATCTAGGATTTTTTTTTCAAAAGGGCGAATCTAACAAAGAGAGGCTCTCTCCTCTCTCGCTCTCTTTCATTTATTACAGCGCCATTATAAATCTTTTGAGGGATTCTTTAGTGCAGATAGAAACACAACAGTGCTGGCTACCATACTCTACAAATAGTTGAATGAAAAACGTAACGCTGAATGGAATATGAATGAAAGAAAACGTAATCAAAGAGAGTCTCTCAATTGCAGATTCGCCCTAATGAAAAAAAACATGGAAATATTGCATAGTTAATTTACTGCCATAAAACGTATCAAAAGGCTTTCAGTCTTGTAAATTTCACCAGTGAAGGGGCTTGCTGTTACAAAAATTTCACTTTGATTTCCACAGGTACAGATTACCTAACAAATTATGTATTTCGATGCGAATTTCGACATTTTCTTCTTTTGGAAAAGATCATCCTCTTTGAATTTATCTTTCGGTGTAAAATTCCTGTCCTGGCATGGGAAAACGTGCCGATCCATACAAAAAAAAATTGAAGGTCCATACAAAAAAGTGACAAGGGTGGGAAAAAAAATGAATTTTTGCATGACGTAATTAATGGACATTTTCCAACTGTTAAACTTGCCGTTTCCGTTCGTTTTCCGTCCACATTACATTTGAGCCTTAAGTGGTGAGTGGTAGGTTGAGATGTTACATTCCTGATTTACGCCGATCTGGCTCTGAACATGGTCCCCATGAAGGACCATATCAATGCATAACCTGCCTGATTCAAAGATAACCATGGTATCACGATAAGTGACTATCTTCAACGTATGGACATAGCGAATTGGAGGGGGGGGGGGGGGGGGCAACAAAATGGAGGACAAAGGAGGAACAAACAAAAAAGGAGAAAAAAAAATTACACGACGATGGCAAAACGCCCTTCAACACCTACAGAGGTCACCAGTGTTGAATTTGGAGGCCACTGCAAGTACCAGCAGTAGCAAGCCACAGGAAAAGGTGGTGAAAATCAGTCGCACTCAGAAAGGTGAGATGCTCTTCGAGCTGAAGAAGGTTCCTGCTATCAAGAGCACAGCTTTCAAAACATTCGTCGAAAAGTCTCTTGGTGAGCAGGTGATAGTTAGAGCTCGCTCAGAGACTGTGATCGAGTGCAAGGATCTTGACGAGATCACAAAAGGAGACGAGCTGAGAAAGGCGTTGAAGAGGCACAGCGATCTTGGAGATGCACTAATGACAATCCAGCTGAGGAAGGTTACGGTGCCGCACAGACGACGGCAACACGTCTGTCCACAGCCACGTCCAACAAGCTGTTAGAGTCTGGTCTAGTAAAAGTTGGGTGGTCGGTGAGCTCACTGAGAGTCGTCGCTCGAGTTACAAAGCAATTGGATATATGCTTTAAATGCATGGGTTTTGGTCAACAGGCGCGGAACTGAAGAGGTCCTGACAGATCTGATCTGTGCAGGAAATGCGGGGAGAAAGGTCATTTAGCAAGAGACTGCACGAAGCAACCGAGATGCATTCTTTGCAAAAAGGAGGACGGAAATGACCACATGCCGGGGGGCTGCAGATGCTTAGTATATACAAAGGCGACAGCAGGCCGGCAGTAATGGAGGTAGCCCAAATTAACCTCGATCATTGCGACATAGTGCAGCAACTGTTGTGGCAGTCAACAACAGAAACGAAGTGTTACGTAACAATCATTGTATCGTGTTCCTCCTGATAACCGAAACTGGGTTGCGGATAGAGCGGCGATGGCTGTGGTACAGGTGATGGGCAGATTCCCCATCCTGGAAGTAGTGACCAGCTCATGGGAAGGATTCGTGATGGTCAAAATCAACGGGATCTTTGTATGCAGCTGCTATGCACCCCCAAGGTAGACCATGGAGCAGTTTCACCTGAGTCCGTAAGTCCGTCATCGATGTTACCTTCTGTAGTCCGTCGCTGGGGACAAATATGAACTGGAGAGTGTGTGAGGAGTATACCCATAGCGACCATCTGGCGATCCGGTATAGCATCGATCAGCGAAATCCTGTCGCAATTCGAAGGACAAACTGTTGCGAATGGAAGTGGAAGAAGAAGGTCTTCGACTAGGAACTCTTTGTTGAGGTAGATCGGTTCGACAACGAACTATCGAACCGGAACGCAAACGAGCTGTCGAATACGTTAGTAAGGGCATGGGACGCAACCATGCCGAGGAAACTGGAGCCGAGGAACAAGCGGCGCCCAGCTTACTGGTGGAATAGGCAACTCAGCATGCTTTGCTCTAGTTGTCTCAGCGCCAGATCACGTGTCCAGAGAGCTAAAACCGCAGCAGACAGAGAGGTGCACAGGGTGGTGTTCCGAGTGGCCAGGACCAAATTAAAACGAGGGATAAGACTGCGCAAGACGAACCGCTACAAGGAGCTGTGTCGAGCCGCTGATGTTAACCCTTGGGGCGACGTGTATCGTATTTCTATCGCGAAGATCAAAAGTCCCTACATATGTTGCTTGCAGAAGCTATGGATCCTTCCTGACGCACGAGTAAATGACATGGACACGTACACCGGACGGCGAGGAAGATAGACGTAATGCTGACAGGCTTGCTAGTCTCGAACGAGGAGCTCTTGGCGGTAACGGAAGGGCTTAAGGTGAAGAAGGCACCCAGTCCGGATGGAATCCCTAACGAGGCTCTAACAGTGGCGATTCGGGCATTTCCGGACATGTTCAGGGATGTGCTGCAGAAATGTCTGGAGGAAGATGATTTCCCGGACAGGTGAAAAATACAGAAATTGGTGCTGTTACCGAAGCCAGGAAAGTCTCCGGGGGATTCAGCATCGTATATGCCAATATGCCTATTGGATACGCTTGGAAAACTCCTGGAGAGGATCATCAACAGGTTGTAAAAAGCGAGCTCGGGCTATCGAGGATGCAATAAGGTTTCCGGAAAAGAAAGTCTACGGTGGATGCTATTCGGACAGTGGTTGAGACATCCGTAAAGGCGTCCAAACAGAAGCGGAGAGCCGATCGACATTGAGCTGTGGTGACGACGTTAAGAACGCCTTTAATAGTGCTAGCTGGGAGGCTATTGCCGAGTCGCTGCACAAAATGAGGGTTCCTGATTACCTTTGCAGAATTCTGAAGAGTTACTCTCAGAACCAAGTGCTGATCTATGAGACATCCGGTGGGGCGGAAATTGGTGAACATCACGGTAGGATTTTCGTAAAGTTCCATCATTGGCCCAACACTTTGGAAGGGGATGTACAACGGGGTGCTCACGCTGAAGCTTCCCAAAGGCGTAGTGATCGTTGGCTTTGCGGAGGATAACATCGTATAATCTGTGAAAGGCGATACACTGGAAGAAATGGAAATGCTGGCGACCGAAACAATCGGCATAATTGAAAACTGAATGCAGGGAAGGACGCTGCAGATAGCCAACCACAAAACGGAGGTGCTAATGCTCAGCAACTGCAAAGCGGTATAGCGAGCAGAAATCGTCATCGGAGGGCTTGCCATAGCCTCTAAGCGCATGCTAAAGTATTTGGGTGTGATGATCGATGACCGACTAAATTTCAACAGCCACGTAGATTATACCTGTGGGAAGTCAGCGAAGGCCATTAATTCAGTATCCCGAATCATGCCAAATAGCTATGGACCTAGAAAAAGTAAGCATCGGAGGTAGTATGCATCCCGATTGGCATCACTCCAGCGGAGAACAGCGAATGTTATCAGTTGAGAAATATCAGAGGAGTTCGAAAGTGGTGAAAGCGGAGCCAATGGCCAAGTGGCAACGAAAATGGGACTCGGAGAAGAACGATTGATGAACGATAGTTTGAAAAAGTATTTCGACTTTAATTTTTTGTTTTGTTTTTATAAGTGAACAAATGAAGTTCAAACTTTTCCTAGTTTTCCAAATCACGTCTATCATACATTTTTCTAAGTAGTTGAATGTACAAAATATAATATGAAAATTGCTGCAAAATTATGCTCCCCTCTCAAGGTCCTAATAAAGCTCTCAACATTTTAACACTTTTAGTTTGAAACTAACTGTGCACAACCAGTTTCAAATGTGTATGGGAATTACTATGGCAAACCTCAAACATGTGTTTGCATTGTTTTAAAAATACACTTCATCTATTTGCTTTCAAAGTATTCAGCCTTAAAGATTGGACTCGGAAAAAATGCGACACTTTGTTTTGGGTGTAACTTTTTATCGCGTGTGTAAAAATTAATGAATTTATAACTAGTATTTTTTATAATACTAGTTTAGAGTGTTATGTTTATGTGTGTAACATTTTATCGCGATCTGTCAAGTAGTTTTCAAGATGCATTCGAAACAAGAAGAGCTACGCCAGCAAATATTGGGCGCGGTGATCGATAATCCTGGTCAGTCGCACAGATGGATCGGCAAAAGGCTTGGAATCCACCATTCCACCGTGTCCCGCGTTGTGAAGATGTTCCAGGAGACGGAGACCGCTGGAATCGGCCGAAAATCGAAAACGGAATATCCAGAGAAGACGCGGCAGATGAAACAGTACTTTAAGAATAACCCGAACCTTTCCACCCGAGACGTGGCCAAAAACGTCAATTCGTCGAAGTGGTGCGTCCAGCAGACCATGAAACAGGCCGGGCTACGTGTTTTTAAGGTCAGGAAGGCGCCAAACCGGAATGACAAGTAAAATAGGGGCGCCAAATTGCGTGAGCGGAAGCTATACCGTGAGTGGCTGGTCAAGCCATGCTGTCTCGTCATGGACGACAAGACATATAGCAAGGCGGACACAAAACAAATCCCCGGCCTCGAGCTTTTTGTTGGTGCGTCCCACATGGAAGTTCCGGAAAAGTTCCGGAAGAGAAAGATAGACAAATTCGCGAAGAAGTACCTGTTGTGGCAGGCAATCTGCGAGTGCGGACGGTACAGCAAGCCGTTCGTTACAACCGGCACCATAATCTGGCAGATTTATCGAGAGGAATGCTTGCAGAAGCGCTTGCTGCCCTTCCTCCGCTCTCACCGTGGTCCCACGTTGTTCTGGCCGGATCTCGCTTCGTGCCATTACGCCAAGCCTGTAATGGATTGGTACGAAGCGAAGGGCTTTAATGTGGTCCCGAAGGAGGCGAACCCGCCAGATACACCAGAACTTCGTCCGATCGAAAATTTTTGGGCGACAATGAAGGAGAAGTTGAAGAAGAGCGGAAAAACATTCATAACCGATGAAGTTTTTAAGAAAAACTGGGAAAAATTGTGTAAGGAAGATGGACAAAGCCTCGCCCAAGATCTCATGAGCAGTGTTAAGAGAAATGAGCATTCAGCTTGGGGGAGGAAATTCAATAAATAAAATATGCCAAAAGATAGTTAATATATAGTTATTTAATCTCTGAAAATTTGAGAAGTATCCGATTTAAAATGAATTTTTGGTGATCATTTTTGTGTGTCTCATTTTTTCCGAGTTCTGTCTTTAGTTTGATAAGCATTGTGAAATTATGAACTTTAATACATTTAGGACAACATTGAAAAACATATTTTAACACTCTGCGAAGTAATAGAACATTGGCATTTAATTTTAGTATAAGGATGTATCCATGTTACAATTATCCATGTGACAAAACGGTCTACTGTTGTTTTTTCAAGACGATACTCTCCATAGTTTTTCAAGCATTACTAAAAAAACCATCGCCAAAATTTCACCAATGTAAGCTTATGAATTAACAAACAAGAAAATATTTTTTTCAAAATTTTTCATGACTCAGAAAATGGTTTTTACGACTTTTACAAGGAATTTTCACTGTTGAAAATTTTGTAGGAAAACTGGCAACCCTGAATTTTTCAATTTTTTTTTCATATATCCATAAACCCTACGCGTGGACAAAGTTTCGCGTTCTGAGACCTTTCGGCCCAAACCTGTACGATAATTAAAAAAATCCCCAGCAACAACTGTGCAGATCATCCCGAATGTTAATCATTTAAGCCGCTAAACTAAACTCAGTCAGCTATTACTAAACTCAGTGAACTGTTCCGCAAGCAAAATTAGTAACTATGCAACGTGCACATAATTATGTCGCACTGCAGAATATAGTGTTGCTGACAGAGCATCTGTTTAATCGTGTCGAATCTTGAAATTAAGTTTAATTTTTTCGTTTGAAAACCAATCTTAAAAAATATTATAGCTGAAAATTTTCTATAACCGCTGTAATAGAACTATTTATCCATTTTTTTAGAGAAGATGCTAGTAGACAGTAAACTGAACGTTTGCTTTTTCCATAGTAACCTACATGTACAGTTTAAATGGTTCAGTTTTCGATCAAAGGTGTTCAAATTCCATGAAACTGTTTAGTAATTCTTGTGTTCTATGGTTTGGAATCCTTGAGGGACATGGGGTGGAGAATTGAACAATTTTCCTCATTCTAATATAATATCCAAAGTAAATCAATTTCGCTCCATGCTCTCACAACTGATGCAACACTTACGAAAATCGACTGCCGCACCAAGTGAAATGTCCGAGCAGAAATGGCGTAGCACAACAGCAGGATCGATGTCGTCGTCAAGCAGGCCGAAACCGTCGTCAGGAATCCGTGAAATGCTTCCCCGATATCCTTCGCACAATCCATCCCGAACTGAATCAGCAGCGTCTGACAGAACGATCCCAGAATGATTTCGAAAATCTTAAGTATCCCATTCTTGGACATGAAAAACTCCAAATTCACACAGGTACACACGCGACAGCAGCCAACGCGAAATCCTCGGTTTCGTGGTTCATTCAGATGACCTCCCCCGCCTCGCGCGGCTCCATTCGAATACTGTGGCATTCGGATAACGGTTGGGGGCATAGCTGAATCAAATACGGTCGGAAATAATACCGTCGAACAACAACGGGAGCGACGCCGGTATTTATAGAACGAACGTTGAATGACACAAACACGCACGATTTCACGACACGGCCGGGAGACTAACAGTCATAACAGTTCGGATGCTTTCTTCAGACTGTCACATCCTCGTGGCGAAAGTTGAGAGATCACCTACATAGGGTTTTCTTTCTTGCATCGTTTGTTCTACCGATGTGTAATTCGTAGACTTTACTGAGTTAAAATTAAGAACGAAATGCCGTGCATCTTCCAGGGTGAGACCATCCTGTCGCTTCATATCTAAAAATATCCGTTAAAAATGCACCAAATCTAGCACTTTTTATCTCCCACTCTCAAACGACTCTTTTGATGGAAAGGAACTCTGAACTATGGACGCTAACGGTGCACGGATGCAGGGAAACGCCGCGTGAGGATACATGTGCTGCATTAAGGGAATGGCGCACGCGAGAGACATCATAAATGTGATGCACGCGGTTCATCCTGCTCTTCTTGTCAACAGTGAATCTCGTCTCGGGCGTAAGCTATTGGGAAATGTTTAAGCGAATGGATTACGATGATTTCACTGTTTTGCTATTTAGTCTGCGGGGAGTCTGCCATATGCGTACATATGTTTGATTCTTACTAGAAATGATGCCTACTTCTCTCGGAGGTCATGGATGCGTTTCTTCGCGTGCTCGTTAGCATGTGTTGTTTTTTGTTTTGGTTTAGGTTTTCATCATGAATCAGTGGATGAGGAATAGAAGCTGGAGGGTTGCTACATAGTACCTTCGAGTTTGTTTATTTCCGATGAAAACATTAAGGGAACGTTAACTCTGTGGCAAAGTGTTCACTCGAAGATAACATTGTGGCACATTTTCATTGCTTCCGTATACGGTATGGAAAACCTTTCCGATTTACAGATCGCCGTAGCGGGTGATGACTAAAAAAATGAGAGTTTTTTATTAGGTCCATTAGAAATTCACATGTTTCAATAAAGTAGAAGACTTCTGT
Source organism: Aedes japonicus (assembly GCA_034211315.2). Classification (NCBI taxonomy): domain Eukaryota; kingdom Metazoa; phylum Arthropoda; class Insecta; order Diptera; family Culicidae; genus Aedes; species Aedes japonicus. Next base: position 67,224 of record JASCZW010000178.1, on the reverse strand, counting down.
GATTTATTTTTAATTAAACTTAAAAAAAATCAAAGAACATTTAAACAAAGTCCGTTATTAGCTATTTGACGCAACTTTGTGAATACATCTTTTGATAAGGTTGGTTAGTTCTTCACGATTGTGTGGTTCAAACAAAATCTTTAGTAGGAAAGCACCGAGGCAATTTTTCCGAATAATTGTTTTTTTGTTTGGTACTAACGAATGTGGTACTAGGTGTTTATTTGGTCCAATTTTTTTCAAGAAGTTTAGTGTTTTCTGAAAGCAACGATATATGATCCGATCAAAGTAACTAGTTTTCATCTGCTTGATACATTTGAACAAATAGAAACAATATTTTCTTCATACATTGATGTTTGCTTCTTTTGATTGATAGATCTGGCTTTGGGATGGCTTGAACCATGCTTCAAAAATTCCCCTCTTTGATAGAGTGAAATACAGCATCACTTTCTATCAAACCTGTGTTTGAACTTGAATCCTTCATTTGGATATATTGTTAAACCATGACGGATTCCATGCCAAATGACCGATAAAAGTCGATTTTTTTAAATGATTATCTCCGTTTTGGGATTATATATGTTTGAGTAAGTTTTGAAAAGGTGTGCGTAAGTGTTTTTGCACTTTTATTCAAACAACTTTACCTCAAAACTATTGATAACATCGGTCCATAAGTCCCAGGCCTCACCACCAGATGACGCTACTAATAAAATATCTATATGATTTTTCGAAAGTACCAATGTTCAAAAGATTACTGTCAAAATGCCATGACGTTTGGTTTATTATTTATCGAGTTACAGTGATGCGGTTTTTTGCAATAGATCACAACATTATCCTTGTTTGTGAATCTGCACTGTTTATTCAGAAAATATCAGAAGTTTCGAATTTCAAGGTGGTAGTACTGGTGTAAGTACCTGTCCAGGGATGGTTGGTAAAATATTTTTAATGGAAAAAATGGCATGCGGCATATAAAACTTCTTTATTTTGCAAAACGAGGTAATCAGACGACATTTTAGGATTTATGGCCATACTGGCCACTAAAAGAGACCCTACGGGATCCGAGTTCCCCCATAATCAAAAGTTTTCCAAAACCTGGCTTTCGACACATCAAACTTCATGATTTTACAGAGTTTTGACATCCTACTATGAAAACATAATGAAATCTCATGTTTTTTAATCGAAAAAGGCGAATTTGTTCTTTGTTGGACACATAACGGTTAAAAAATATGTTGTAAGAGATTTTTCAATAGTTCCGAGTTGTTTCCTGTTTGCTGGAGAAGAAAGCCTGCTACATTTTTTTTTTCTGAATGTCATGACATTTTTTTTACATTAATATAAGCGAGGAGCAAGGGAATATGACCAAAAGGGACCGAAAAATAAATGTTTTGTCTTCATACGACACCGCACACTGTCTCGTAGCAAAGAGCAAAATAAAAAAGAATACAGGATGTTCGTGCTATTTGCTTATCGCCTTTTTGTCTCAAAACATTACATCTACAGTGACCGGCATATTTAAAAATCCACCACGTCATGTAAAAGCTAAATAGCCTCTAACTTTTTTCTTCGCGGCAAATCCTTTCCTATTATTGGTGATTCCTTTCTCTTCAACTATTATTTCTTTAAATTCGCTGATTTTTTCGGCACTTAACTCAAATTCAGTAACTACTAATAAATACGATTAAAATCAACGAATTCAGGTAGGACAAAAATAAAAATCCACCGTTAGTAAATATTTTGCACGCTGTATCCCATTGGCGTACCCCCTCATTTTTGAATGCGTTGACATTTCTATGTTTACATGCATTATAAATCTCTACAAAAACCTGAAAGTCTACGTGTTGTTTTCAAGTAAAAATTAAAAAACATGGGAGGAAAGAAAATCTCGTTGCAAGTTCGTAATTTAATCGTCCGTGACTGCAACAATAACCAGTCTCAGCGTGGAAAATCGCTGAAAAATATGGAGTAAGTCGTGGTGCTGTTCAGAACATATTTTTGAAGCAACAAATGCATGGAAGCGTTGCTGATCGGGCCGGAAAAGGGCGTAAGCGTGAAGTCTGACTCACGAGCCGATGCACGGATAATCCGCGAAATCAAAAGAAACCATCCATTACGATCCGAGAAGTGAAAGAGAAGCTGGATCTACCGATTTCGGATCGAACAATTCGGCGACGGATTGCTGAACATGGAATGCGGAGCCATTTTGGTAAGGAAGAGACCGTTTATCAGCGTGGTAAATAAGAAAAACGATTAGCATTTGCAAGAAATCACATAAATTAGCCGATAGACCCTGAAGCACATTGTATGGTCCTTAGCTAGAATCAAAGTTCGAGTTATTCAACAAAAAACGACGTCTTAGAGTGTAAGTAAAGAGCCATGAGGACCGCAGGACAGACATCTCCAACCATCGATGAAACACGGTGGAGGCAACATTAAAGTGGTGTGGGGTTGTTTTTCGTGGTTTGCATTGAAATTGGCCTTAGTTCATGGTATTATGACTGCAGATGGGTACATTGATATTCTTTAAAGGAAAATCTCGAGGAGTCGTTGCTAAAGATGGGGTTGGAAAGCAATTACACCTTCCAACAAGATAACGACCCAAAGCACACGGCAAAGAAAACACTTGGTTTCTTCCGTTCTAACCGCATTAAACCTTTGGAATGGCCGCCTCAGAGCCCTGATTTAAACCCGATAGAGAATCTATGGGCAATCTTGGACAATAAGGTCGAGAAAACTGGAGTAACCAACAAACAGACTTATTTTTCAGCGTTGGAAAAGGCCTGGAATGATTTGGACCATCAACACCTCAAAAACTTGGTGGAAAGTATGCCGAAACGGCTGCAACTGGTAATCCAAGCAAAGGGTGATCATATTGATTATTAACTGATGGAAATTATTTGATTTAATTTGTTTTTTCTTTCTCACTTGAAGTGGATTTTTATTTTTGTCATACCTTAGAATACAATGCTTTTGTAATTTGTTATGTATCTTGAATTCTATAATAAATACTACCAATACAATGACGTTAAAAAATACTCTTGATATTTGTCTTTGACACACGTGGGAAAGATTACCAACCATTTAGAAAAAGATATAAGTTTTGTGCAGTTTTTTGCAGTACTCATAGGTGGATTTTTATTTTTGCCGGTCACTGTAGCTTGAAGCGGGAGGTGTCAGCAACAATTGTTAGCTTTGTCTAGTAACCATTTTTTTCAGAAGTAAACCGTTTCTGAAAAATGTCAACCGTTACCATCACTGGGCCGTTGAGAATATCACCCTGAAAATCTTACATGCGCATAGCAGGTTACCAGTTACTAATTTATTTATTAATTAATTTATTTATTATATATATTCCATCTGACCTAAGGTGGTCTTAATGAATTTGTTTATGACGGGGAAAAGCCGTTTTAATTTTGCGTAAAAAACCCATATCTTTTGCAAAACAATACAGTTAAAAACAATACAATACAATACAAAACATTGCTTAGTTGCACATTCGTAAACATAATTAAAATAAACAGGATTACAAACGTAGAGTATAGTCAAAGTATAAAATAAGAAACATCCATAGTTCGGAGCAGTCCTCGTTGTCAATCAATTATCCTCATCAAATATCCTTCTTGTAGTATGCCATTCTGTCAGTCTGCGCTTGAATGTTGCCAACGTACAGTTGAAGTCGAATAGAAAATACACAACGTTGAACCTAGCTGACATGAAGCGGATAGGGTCATGAAGTCCATATGATGAATTACGGGGTTCAAGCAGGCAAGAAGTCCCGCTGGCGAAGCATTCGTTCAGGAGCGTAGAGGTTGAGCTGACTTAATAGCTCCGGTGAGTCAATTCCACCTGTTAGTGTATTGGCAACGAAAACAGCTTGCGCAATATTTCGCCTATGGTCCAATGTCTGTAGTCCCAGCAATCTGCATCTATCTTCGTATCGTGGAAGGTTCAACGGGTCACGCCACGGTAGGCGACGTAGGGCATATCTCACGAATCTTCGTTGAATTGCTTCGATCCTAGCTGTCCATGTGGCCTGATATGGGCACCAAACAACAGAGTTGGATTCCAAAATCGACCGCACCAGAGCACAGTACAAAGACCGAAGGCAGAGAGGGTCTTTAAATTCACTAGATATTTTAAAAATGAAACCCAGCTGTCGATTCGCTTTGCTGATAATATCGTCGTAATGCAATCGATACGTTAGTGCCGAATCCAGAGTGACGCCAAGGTCACGAACTTGATGAACACGTTCGAGAGGCTGGCTGTTCATTGCATAATTGTGCGTGATCGGATTGAGCTTGCGATGAAACGAAACGATGTTGCATTTGTGAATGCTTAACGACAGCATGTTTCGGGTGCACCAACCAGCTAACCGATCTAACAACAGTTGCAGTGCATAGCAGTCCTGGATGGTTTTGATGACCATGAAGATTTTGACGTCATCAGCGTAAAACACACGGTAACCAGATGGTAGTACGGTAGAAAGCTCGTTAATGAAGAGTGAGAATAACAAAGGGCCAAGGTTGCTCCCTTGTGGTACGCCGGATGAATTTGAGAATGCTTCCGAAGACTCAGATCCTATTTTAACGGTGAGCCTACGTTTTTTAAGGTATGATTCAAACCAGCTGACAAGGCCCGCAGAGATACCAATTCTTCGTAGGCGTTCAAGAAGTATCCCATGGTCAACTCGATCAAAAGCAGATTTGAAATCAGTGTAAGCAGTGTCGATCTGTGCACCAGCATCAATGTTGCGTATGCAAAACGAAGCAAACTGTATGAGATTTGTCGAGGTTGATCTCTTGGGAAAGAAACCATGCTGATCCGTAGAGATGTAATTCTTACACGAGTTGAAAAGTACCTCGTTCATTATGATCTCGAAAACCTTTGAACAAGCACACAACGAAGTTATGCCTCTGAAATTCTCAATGTTCCGTCGATCTCCTTTTTTAAACACAGGGACATGACTGACTTCTTCCAACTTCCAGGAAATACATGCTGCCGTAATGAAATGTTGAACAGTTTCACGAGAGGGGAAATTAACTCTTCGCTGCATTTTTTAAGGATACATGACGGTATGCCATCAGGACTGGATGCAGAGTCTTTCAATTTATTTATTGCAGCGTTTACTTGATGGGTCGTGATCTCAAAGCTATTTAGGAAGCACACGTCCCTAGGTGTATCTCTACAAGCGTCTGCAATTTGATGTATAGACGAAGGAGAATCTGAAAAAGCACGTCTGAAGTGAGTTGCAAATAAATTGCACTTTTCCGATGGGGATGTCGCGACTACGTTACCCAGAAACATCTCAACGGGCAATCCATTCTCCTTCCGTTTAGTGTTAACAAACTTCCAAAAATGTCGTGGCTGTCGACGAAGATTTTCCTGAGTGCGTATACAGTAGCGCTTATAAAGGAAATGGTTACACGTGCGATAATTAGTACTTGCACGTGCTAAATGATGCTTGGCGAAAGAGCAACGAGACTGACAGTAGGTTCGTAGTGCTCTCGATCTTAGGCGTTTGAGACGTCGTAAATGTGCATTCCCCCAAGGTGGCTTAAGAGGCGGCCTACGCATTGGCACAAAATCAACCAAGTAGGTCTTCAACACGTTAGTGAAGTATTCCACAGCAACATCAATGTCTTCCGTGGTTTCCAGGATGTGCCAGTCAGTTTCACGAAGTGCTTCTATCAATCCCTCAAAATCGGCACGACGGAAATCAAGCCCTTGGTCATCCGGAATGCTTGCAAATACAATTGGAGTGGTACGACCGGGAGTAACGTGCGTTCGGCAAGTTGGAAATCCCCCTCACCACCGAACACAGGAACGGTACGGCTTGGAAGGCTGGAACAGACAGCAGAAGAGCAGCGGATCTCGATTGTGTCGACTGGCTTGGGGGCTTCCATCAAGCTGTGTGATGTGCGTTCCGTTGTCTGCATGTTTTGATGACCGGATGGGTGACGACTTGATACTTTCATTGATGAACCACCGCTAGAAACGCGATGGAATTCAGGAAGCGAAGATGTGGAAATTTTATCGTACTTGCCTGAGAGTGGTTGTTGGGAGACCCCTACACCAGACTCGACCGCAGGGCCAGAACGGCTCTGATGGCAGGAAACAGGGTGATGATGTTGGCGGAAAACAGTTGGCGCGACTGGGTCGAGCGGCTCGGGGTCCCCCATGGAGCGACAGGCAATGCGTTCTGGCAAACACTAGCTGGATGCGACGTCTGAGCGTAAGAACTGACTGTCGGTCGATACAGACAGTAAAGGATTGCCCATCGGAGTATCCTTGTCGATGCAGTTGATAATAAGTGCGACGGAGTTCAAAGAAGCGCTGGAACACGAGGATTGATCAGGTAGGGAACTGTTTCTAACGAAAACGTACTAGCCTGAGAGTGGTTTTTGGGAGACCCCTACACCAGACTCGACCGCAGGGCCAGAACGGCTCTGATGGCAGGAAACAGGGCGATGATGTTGATAGAAAGCAGCAGGCGCGACTGGGTCGAGTGGCTCGAGGTCCCCCATGAGGTGATAGGCAGTGCGTTCTGGCAAACTGGAGCAGAGTGTGTTGCGGCGCTGATTACAGTGTGACATTCGCTTTGGGGTTAATGGAGATCCATTTCGGAAGCAGGTGTCGAAATTGCAGACCCTCCTGTTTCTCGAGAAATCTGAATGGTAGGGGTATTCATGTGAGGCTGCCATACGTTTTTGAGGTATGATCCTTGAACTCACGGAACATTAATCCTTTCGGCCAGGTTTCAGCATTCAATGCCATTTCACGGAACTTGGGATCAATCCCAATTTTGTATGAAATGAAACTCATGCGAGTCTTATCAGCCCCTCGTTTTACGAGCGGGATGGCTTTGATTGTGTCAATGCCCTCTAAACAATCTTTCACTAGTCTTTCGACCGCTTCCGGTTGGACACTCGGGTGGATACGAGAAAGATACACCCAAGACAGCTCAACAGGCTCAGGGACGGTTATCTCGCCAGTGTCAGCCACGATCCTAGTATCGCCAAGAAGCGGCTTATTGATGGCCAGCTCTTCGTCGCGGCGCCTTTTCGGAGTTGGTTGATTAGAGACTCTAGGTCCTTGCATCATCGGTGTTAAGGGTGTCATTCGTCTTGACAACTGGGCGATTTGTTGACCTTGTTCAGTCAATTGCTTTTTGATTTCAGCATGCACGGACTCTTGTTTTTCGGTAATTGCATTAATTGCTTCACCGAACGAAGAGACGGAAGTTTTGAATCGAGCCATCTTCATTAATTTCACGCACTCGTCGCACATCCACAAAAGATTTGGGTTTTCATGGACGATTTTGACGAATGATTTGTTCAGTTTCGTTGTCTTATTGCCAGTACAATTCAGATGAACCATCCTTTCGCAGAAGGCCATGCAGTTGACAGAATCCTCCTCACCTTTTATTGGCTTCGCACAGTGATCACAGGCAGAATTCGACATGTTGCGGTGGAGATGCTCAAGCTACGTTATTCACTCGGCCACGCCAAATATACCACATCAACTGTTGCACGTCGTATGCAATGCCCTATTGCTTTAAATCGCCCGTGTAGAGTTTAAACTGAACTGATATTGATCGCCTATAGTGTAGTTCTGCTATTTCATATACAGGTGGCGCATCAAGCGCGAGATTTAATCACCGGCGATGGATTTGGCAACACAACACAAACTTCGGCACAATAAACGAAACTACGGTAGGCGGAAAAGTGTAACTAGAGCACAAACAATGAACCGCGCGGCAAGTATACACAATTGTTTGAAAATTGCTATCTTTCAGAAACAAAATTTCACAATATTAACACTTGCTACTACAAAACTTTCATCCCGTAAAGACGAAAGATGTAATTAAAAATTAAACGACACTGCTTTGGACACAACAAATCCAATTAAAGACAGATAAAAACACAAATTAGTGGCGACCCGAGAAGTAAACAAATGCACAGAAGTAAACAATCGGTATATCGGTAATGCTTCTCTCCTTTCTCCTGTTCTCTTCCCTATCCCATGGTTGTGAGCATTGCCTTATGACACATTGTGAGTCTCGATATGCGCTATGAAAGTCAGCTCTTCAAAAGCAGACACCGAGACAATAATATGGACCCTACTTCAAATGAAGTTTGAAGCAGTAAGTGAGGAACGAGGAACCCTTACTAATTTTACTTTCAGCCAAATTTTCTAACACAAGCTTCTAGGTAAAGTGATTTCAAAATCAAGGTGAGAAAATCATATTAATTTCTCTGAATTTTTCATATATTCATGTAACATTATATGTTGGGATGAAGGGAGGGACCATCAGAGTTCCCGATTGAAGCGATTTGGATAGGAGGAGTAAGACTGTTAACAGTTGTAAACATTTCGCTAACATTAACATTTGGCGGGATCTTCTTCTTATAATGGGACTTTCTACTAGACGAGGACACGGTTTTGGTGTGGTTTATGCGAACTTGTTTCTGGAAGAGAATCTCCTTTAGACCCCTGTAGCTTTGGGTTGCGCGTAAGTGTATCTGCTTACGGGCCCACAATACGTTTTTGGCCCTTCAAACAGGAACATGATGAAACATATACCTGCTATAGGCTGTTGCTTGCAACATTAGAAGGTAGTTCACATCATCATCATCATATATGCATTCCAATGCATAAATCAAGTTTATGGATTGCAATGCATATTTGTATAGCTTTATGCACTCAAATGCATAAATCAATAAATAATATGAAAATTAACATTGTTAATTGTAAAATGAAAAAATAAACTGCTTTGAAAACATAAAATACAAATATATCAATAGTATTATGTGAAATAACTATTAATCTACTGGGGTCTATATCCCAGAAAGGTATGAATTGCATTGTTATTGCGACAAAATGAAAAAAGCTTAATGATATATCCCGCATAACGAAAAACAATTTGCTATATAGTCAAAACTATATTTCGAATGCAAGATATATTTATTATCACATTATATGTTAATGGTATCTGAATGTTTAATCTTGTTTTCACCATATAACCTTTACATTAACACATAATGTTAATGCATGTCATATTGTCATTGGAAGGTTTAATATTGTCTGCACTCGGTCTGGATTATATACCAACCTTTTGGCATAGAGTATAGCAAAAATTTTGTTCCTGAAAATTGCCACTTTTTTATGGTAACCTCACTTAACCGCCTATTTAGCATGTTGTTATTTGGCCTTTTACCATCTGACATATTGTTAATACTATATAGGAGATTGTTAGTTTATAGTTGTCAACTGTTAGTTTAACGGTCGTAACAACCACGGAAATGGTCGTCAACAACAAGGGAAATGGCCCAGGAATGGTTTGTGATTATGCGGGATATCACAGTATTTTTATTATTATGAATTGTCAAGCAGAAAAGAGAGTCACTAGACATAGGCACATCTAACAATAATGAAATCTATCCAACTCACAAAAAATGATTTTGTTTCACTTCAGGATGGCGATTTTTAACTTTTCAATAAAAAAATATGCGTCATATATTCTTCATTGCATTATTTAACACATTTTTTAAGCAAAGCATAATTCGTCTACTTCCGCAAACCGCATTCCGAAGCCAGTTTGGATTCGCACAGCCTTTTCACGTGCACTTGGTTCAAGGCCTCTGCTTTCCGTTTAACTTTCCTATTATCACCAATTCATCCGTTTTTATTCGCATGTATAGAAAACTTGTCTTGAGCTCCTAGAGTTTATAACGCTGGTAAAGCAATATGCACGGAAAATAATAATTATCTAAAATATATTGTAATGCATAATATGTATTTATTTAATGCATACCTACATAAATGCAGTTATGTTAAAGGAATAAAGCGTAGAAAGTAATATATAATATTCTTTTCAGCATTTACGATTTTCTCTGTGTACAAGAGAGTATCCTCTAGATTGCCGAGAAATGGTGAACTATTTTATTTTCATAAACATTTTGAGAAATTTGATGATATTTGGAAATATGATTTGGATGACCCTTGGTTACGATACAAAACAACAAAGGATAACGGGATCTAATGTCAGCCAGCACCTTCATTTGGCCTATGTATCAAATATGTCACAAATTCAGCAACTATCGACAAAATCATCTTCAAAACATTTTGTTTTGTTTTTTTTTATCAGGTTGACCAATTTATTGTATAGCAGACTTTTGTTTTGTTTTTTTTTATCAGGTTGACCAATTTATTGTATAGCAGACTTTGTTCATAAATTCATAGTTATAAACATGAGCGTAATATTCGGTTTCAAACTGATCAAGCTGATTAAATTCACGATCATCAAATATCCCTAATTTGGCAAAATGTATTCAATATGCTAAGTTCTGCAATCTAAATGTACAGAGAATAGTGATGTGGAATTAAATAAACATAGAAATACAAAAAATACCTTCACAATAATACCGTAGACCCAGGAGGACACATTTTTTCCTATGTTCCCAAATATGGCCCAATTTATTCATTGCATAGTAAAATATATGTTTTTTTTTTCAAAAAAGGTAAAGAAAATGTATGTGTATGTGGTTATTATCCAAATGGCGACACCGAAACCGAAGTAGTACATTTTATATTTTAAAACAATTCTAATATTTTGTAAAATAATGGCCGATCGATCAAAAGTTCAAATCATTCAGGTGTTAAAAGTAGTTAATTTTAATTTTTCTTATGAAATTATGTGTTTACTACAGGTATACCTCGATAATACGTACATCAACTTTTTCACTACAAATCGCAATTGCATAAAAACTACAGATTGATCTGAAATCTTATGCATTCAAAAGAAAGCAGAAGGTTGCTTTGGTTCGTTTGATGTTATTAGCTTTCAGATACAATTAGTAGTTTCTATGCAATTGCGATTTGCCGTGAGAAAGTTGATGTACGTTATATCGAGGTATACCTGTATAGGGAATATATTTGGAGTGCCGAAAAATAATAAAAATAAAGTTTTCGAAGATGGTTTCTAAAAATAAAACTAAATGATGAGACAAAGTTACATCCACGAATAGATCTAATATGGTGCTTATAGACCGACGATACCGACGTTTTATGAAACTTATTGAGGACATCATATTGTTAGTTAAATATCGTGTCCAACTCAATTACTTTCTGAGGTACACTTAAAAAATATAATGCACGGCCACCGACAAACCGACATGATTGACAAAAGCAAATGTCTTAATACCACCGACAAACCGACATGACTGACAATAGCAATTTAATGTCATAATATTTCTGTTCGAATCATATTGCTGACATCTATGTATGTGTTCGCTGAAAACGTTTATTGAAGCCACGAACAAGCTTGGAAACTTGATAAGAAGGTTCATGTCTGAGCAATTCTGGACATTTATTTGATCTCTCCGGCGTCAGTGGTGTAGTGGTAAGCGTGACTGCTACTGGCACCCCAGTGGGTCTGAGTTCAATCCCAGTCGACGTCGGTGGTTTTTCTGAGGCGAAATAATCTTAGTCACGTCTTCCTTCGGAAGGGAAGTAAAGCCGTTGGTCCCGGTTCATAGTCATGAGTCGATAGGTAGGGTCCAGGTGGTGGAGTCGTCTCCCTGGCGTCGGTGATTGTCACTATGTGAGGAAATAGGCCGACGTAAAATAAATAAGTAAAAAAAAAATTATTTGATCTAGATAAAATGATTCTATAGGTTTTGACATATGGGATCGCTGCACATTTGAATCCGTCGTTATGGACTCTTGATCAATAGTGAAGATTGAGTTTCATGTCGGTTTGTCGGTGGCACGGCTTCTTATTAGGCTGAGTCGAGGGACACCTACCCTATATCTTGAAAACTGAAAACAACTTTCTTTACTTCGAACATTTATTGCTCACAATATAGATACAGAATTAAGTAATCTCTTCGAATGCCATAAACATGTTCTGACTTCTTTAGACTGTTGTGCCTGTTGTTACATTTGTTTCGTTTTAAGTAAAATCGGGAAGCTTTGATTCCGAGAGGCACAGATAAGTGGTTTTGTAGTTAAACGTTTTCCTTGGCAGTACACTTATATCTACTAATGCAAATCATAACTTGTATAAAATTTTATAGGCAAACAAAAATATAATAAAATTTATCAAAAAATCCTCTCATAAAAGCATTTTCAATTGCTAGGCACACATTTTTAGGCAACTGACGACACTTACACGTAGTTTGTAATTGTAGGGTTCTATGTTTTATTTATGTAGTATTTTTTTATGAGTGTTGCTGTTGCACGATAGAATAAATTAGGTGTATAGTTTGTGAACTTAATCACTTAGATTCCTCGGTAAGATCGCTGAGCTAGGAGAGCGCTGAATAGGTAAAGTGCCGAAACGATGATGCCCAGTATCTGCGAAGAAGGAAAGAACATTCGTTATTGTTTTGAACTTTTTCAACTCACCCAAACGAGAAAACTCACAGAAGCAACCATGTAGGCATCCTTGAGAGTCGAGTAATATCGTCCGTTGGTTACATCCACCAGCAGTATGATCGATGCAACAAGGTACAACAAGAAGGCAATCGTATGGTAAACCAGCTCGTATATGGTTTTCGAAATTATTCCTCCGGTACTCAGCGAAACGAGGCACGATGCCAGCAGACAGAAGGTTCCGATCAGGAAGGCGACTGCCATCAGCAGGAAGAACAGCTCCGGATTACCACTGGCATAGACGGAATGGTAGCGACGCAGATGCCATGCTACAATTCCAACGTTGACAGCTCCGATGATCTGGAAAAAGGGAAAAATACAACTCAAGTGGTTGAAGAACATAGATTTAAAAAATCATACCAGCTGAGCTAGTTTGAGCAGACCGGCCGTTGTCCGCAGATAGCCGGTGTTGAGAACGACATGCGAGGTACTGGTGGTGGTGGTTGTTGTCCGTGTTATGACGACTGCGTGCGACATCTTGTTGGTTCAACTAGGAACTATCAGTGCTGGCTTGAGAGGTTGAGTGGTGAATTTCAGATTCTGCCGAATGAAATGAAGAGAGACGACGCCAGTCAGTGCTATGGTGAGTAAATTTGTGTGGTTGTGTTTATACATGGAGATAAGTTTTCACGCTCGCTTCGAACGACGACGAGAGTGGAGTTGGCGCGCATCGACGCGACGCCAACATAAAAACGTGGAGCAGATCTGTGAAATACGAGAGGAAGAGATGCAATTTCGGGATAGATGCTCGCTAGGGGAAAGCTAATGTGCGTTTCGTGTGGGAGCATCACCATCGTTGCTGTGATGCGAGGGGGAAAGAATTTGGGTCAAATCGATGGGATCGAGTATAATCATCATCTCCGGCAGCTGGCGGGAGATTCTAAATCTTCGGCTGATGTCACGAGCGGATCCATATTATTTTGAAATGGGTTGATTTTGGTAGTTGTGTGCAACGTAAGGGTATTTGTTACGCTTCCCATGTTTGATTGTACGAGTGAAAAACGATGATAAGGTCCATTGGTGACAAGTATTAGGGGAAAGCCTTTTCTTTGATGACCATTTACAGCAAACCATTCACGCACGAATTGCTCAGAACAAAGAGTGGAATTTGGAGTAGGTGAAGTTTGTTGGATTAAGAGATTGGAAATAATGATACTCCAAATCCTATATATTTATCCATCTGGATTCCTAAAGCACGTTATCTGTTTTTGAAAAGAAAATTTACAATAAAATACAATGAAACGTGAAAACAAGATTGTGATTTTTTTAGCAAGATGGTTCTTGTTTGACGACGGAAAAATTCCATAAATTGAAATAAGAAGCTTTGTTTAAAAATACGCATACTGATGTGATACTTATAACCTTTGAGGTGTTGGTAAATGGTTCCTGAGTATCGTAATGTCCTCCCTTAGTATGATAATTTAATTTATCTATCTTCACTCTCTCTCTCTCTCTCTCTCTCTCTCTCTCTCTCTCTCTCTATTTTCTCTCATTTTTACTGCCTTAAGATTTCAATCTTATTGTTTTCACAATTAGCTTATTGCTGGCTCTCAACTTCATGTTCTAAATACATTTACATAGTTGATGATTGAGAGTTTTTAAATACAGTACAACTTTTGGATTAAGTATAACTGTGTAGCAAGTTTAACCATATCTCAGAGAGTCGAGAAATTTTACTTTACGAAAAATTCCTAGAATACACCGGAGTTCACCTACAGCTGAAAGTTGCTTTTTTGCTGCGCCTTTTAGGGAATGGGCAGAGGGGGGAACCTTCAATCTGTTGATGCTGGTACAAACCTTCAATTATATTCTATGAACTATGAACTGGAAGTGTAGTAGTTAATGTTTTTCTTCTATTCAACATTATTTTGCGACAAGGAAATAAACAATTCATTATCAAGACTGAAAAACTGGGGAATTTTCTATAATAGCATCTCCAATGGAGCAAAAATCCAGCAGAACGAAGACATTACTTTGGCATTCCAACCAGTTCCATATCCAGCTAATTGTCAGCAACTCTAAGTTCATCCTTTGATTCACTGGCATTGAACATCAACGAGTCCATCTACATTCTAGCCAATGAACTAGAGCCTGTACACGAAAAAATTGCACCATTTTTATCCGTGTTTAACTTTTTTGTCCATGGATAAAAATTGATGAAAATCTGGGTATAACTAGTAATTGTTTACATGTGCAAAATTTCATAACAATCGGTTTAGTGGTTATTGAGATGTCATTGAAACAAGAAGAAATTTGGCCGGACCTGGCATCATGCCATTACGCGCGATCGACAATGGATTGGTACAGAGACAATAATGTTGTTTTTGTACCAAAAACCGCCAACCCCCCAAATTCATCAGAGATTCGTCCGGTGGAAAGATTTTGGGCCATAATGAAGGTCAAAGTTCGAAAATCGTCCAAAGTGTTTAAAAACAAGCTGGAGTTGAAGAAAGAATCGATGAAAGTGACCAAAAAGGTCGGCTCCACCATTGCACAAAATGTTATGAGGGGTTTCAAGGGAAAGGTGTGGGCTTTCAGTGATGGAAAGAAAATTGAATAAAGTAATTATACCGAAACATAATCCCTATGTATTAGTTTATTCTCAGAAAGTTTCAAAGAAATCCGACTTAAAATAATTTTTTGGCGAACACTTTTGTCTGGTGCATTGTTTTCGAGTACAGACCTTAGAGACTGTACTCGAAAAATATGAGACACAATAATTACCTTGTAACTTTTTAGCGTGAGAGTAAAATATGATTAAATTTTTACTGAAACTAGCAAAGAGTGTAATGTTTTCGTTAAATGTTTGATTTCAACAACAATCTGTCAAGTGGTTATCGAGATCTGGCCACTGAACAAGAGCACATCCATCAAAAAATCATGTACGCCTTCGTGGAAAATCCGACTGCTTCCCACAGATGGATCGGAAAACACCTGGAATTGCATCATTCGACGGTATCCTGGGTGGTGAAGAGACCCAGATGAATCAGCGGTGGTCAGGCAGCGGCAGAAAACACAGCTGATCCGATGAAGCTTTCGCGGAGGTTTCCATCCGGTTTGTCGAAAAACCGATGAAAGGTCTAGGTGCCGGCCTCTACGTCTACAAGGTCAGAAAGGCACCAAACGGGAACGACAATCAAAACACGGTAGCTAAAACCCGCGCCAGGAAGCTGTACCAAGAGTGGCTGACGAATCAGGAATTTTTCGTTGCTAGATCATGATTGGTCGTCCCTGAGAAGGTAAGGAAGAAGATGGTGAACAAATTCCCCAAAAAAATTCTTGGTTTGGTAGGCCAGCTGTGGGTGTCGAGAGATGACAGCAATACATCACGACAGGTACCGTGAATAGGCAAAACAACCGAGACGAGTGTCTCCAGAAGTGCCTGCTGCCCTTCCTGAGGTATCATGGAGACGAAACGCTAATTTGGCCGGATTCGGCATACTGCCACTATCATGCGACCGGTGTTAGACTGGTAAAGAGATCACAATGTTGTTCCGTATTAGAGAAGTTTTGGACTCATCATGAACTTGCCGAGACCTGTCTGATTAGAACACTTTATAGCCATCATGAAGGTCAAGACTGGTAAACATCTGAAGAAATCAGTAACGAGATGGGTATTGAATGAAGTGCGACCCTTACCAATAGCCCTAAATCTTCTGAGTTGTGTCTAGGGCAAAGTGTGGGCATTAAGTCATGGAGAAGACATCCAGTAAACCAATGTGATAGAAACTTAATCATAATGTTGTAGTTTATTCCATGAAAGTATGAAAGCAAATTCGACTAAAAATATTTGTATAGCGACTATTTTTGTGTATCATTTTCATTCAAAGAAATTTGTGAAATTGTTTACAAACTTAATTTTAGTTCTTCAGTAACCAAAAGAAATCAATATAGAAGATTTTATTACGTACTTCGGTACAACCAACACGTTTTGCGAGGATTTTGAACATACAAAGCTTACTGCAGATCATTTCAAAAGTTTGATTTGTAATCGAGCATTTCAGTAAATCAGGAAAACAGATATTTCATCAAATACAAAGTAGCGATCGGTCGAAACATGTACGTTAACAATATTTGAGTTTTCTCGAACTATGTATACACGTCTTGACAGAATGATTTTGGAGGTATCACCATGAGGACTACAAAACAGCATTCCAACACGTAATTCAAGTACAGTTAGTATATTGTTTGACGTAGATTAGTCGAATCACTTTTTACATCACATTTACGACTGCTTTAGCAAGATATTACTATTTATATTTACGACGATCCAGCAATTGTCTGACTGTCTCTTTAGTAAAATCTAATCTAATCTATGTTTGTACCACTTCTACATATACTACTTTATGATACTTGCAGACTTTTCTACGTTGAGTTTACGTAAGCAAACCATAATTGACAACTACTAATTAACGAAGAGGGTATCGAACGACTTCTGCTCACCTGACCCTGCTCTAAGCTACAGAGTAAACGATCATTTGAATACTCATTCTAGTGAAGCATCACGTTACAAAAAAATACAAAATTGAAGAAACCATAGTTACTCATTTAACGATAGATTGAAAGAAAGTCAGTAGAGCCAATTTGAGCATCTTAGATAGACGGTAATAAATTATTTCTGAATTTCATGACTCTAATTCATGAAATAATTCTACTTGATTTGTAAATGTATGACTAGATTGCGAGTCATGAACTTAGGAAGCGTTGTTTTGCCTCTATTCTAAAGTTGTGTAATCCACTTCATCAATCAAGGATCTATTAAAAAATAACAATAGCGTAGTAAGTTCATCCACCAAGTACCATCACCACTCATCACCACTAGGTTCGAATCCTGACGATGGATTATTTTTTTTTTTACATTTAGAGTCGATAAAGTATATTTGCCAGATTCGTGAATAAAGTTTTCAGTATCAGGAATTCTGCTCATGGTTTTAACCCGATTCATTCATGATTTTACTCCGGCGGACAAATAGTTCATGATATCATGAATATTGTTTATGGTGGATATTCATAACACGAAAACACAACATAGTCATGAAATCATAACTACGAAAAATAAATCTAATTGATCATGTGACAAAAATATTGCAGCAAGTTGCCTAACAGACCAGTGCTCCCCATCGACTGTAACGCACTTATGACAGTGCTTGATCTAATCCTTGAAACAGTTTTCTATATTCGTGGTTTACGGTGTGGCCATCAGAGCCATCTTCGATTTTCCATGATCTCATCTCGGGTGCTGAAACGCGTTCAGCTGAGCGCTTTCTTGAGTCGATCGAATAGGAAAAACTGCCAAATTAGGTGAATTTGGTGGCTGCTGAATGGTATTCGTTTCGTTTTTAGCCAAATGTTCACGGATAACGATGGTATTGTGTGACAGGATCCACGACTAGCTTGCCCACAAATCCGGTATTTTTTGGCGAATTGTGTGATGCAAACGTCTCATAACGCCTAAATAAAATTTGATAACCTGATAACCTATAATTCATAACATAGCTAGCTGTATTTCATATCCATGATCATTCCATGATAAGCTATACTTCACATCATTGTAGGCTGCGATTAAAAGAAGACGATTTTCTTAGTTTGACAGTTGCACCATGACGAAGTTGCAGCGTATTCGTGACTTCACACGTGCAAATTCCGCAGAAAGACATTTCAATCGCCGTGGGAGTTTCACAGTAGCACGTGAAAAGGGTCTTAGACCGATAGAAGGACAACTGTCCGCGAAGGTGGACACAGGTCGTTCGAGGTGCGAGGTAGGTTTCGAGTGTTATCGTTGCCATCTAAAGGAGGATTCGGGCGAATCCAGTGTGTTTAATGAGAAAATGGCGATGGATCACGGGATCAGCCACTTACGAAACGCCTATTTTGTTTTTGCCATTTTCAATCATAATTCAAAATGGAATCGCAGTAAAAAGAAAAGCTTATCATTCACAAAATCACTTAATATTGCCAAATCAACCGTGACGAATGTTATAAAAGTGTTCGGAGAACGTCTGACATCTGTCAGGACGCCGGGATCAAGAGGAAACCAAAACCAGGAAACCGCAGCGACCGGAAGAATACTGGCCAGCATTTTCAAACGCAATCACAACCTTTCCTTCAGAGATATCGGAACCAAATTGGGCATGTCCTACTCAACAGTGCAAAGAGCAACGAAACGAGCCGGACTGTGTTCAAAACAAACGAAACGATGAAGGTGAAGTAACTCGATAAAAGGCAAGGTTGATTGCACAGGCACTCCATCAGCATTATGCACTGATTATAACCAGGTCGTTGCTCCGGTTGTGCGGCAGACAACTTTCCGGACCCTGGTAGCTGTAGCAGCGATGCAAAGTATGTCTGTGCGACAGTACGGTATCAAGACTGCTTTCCTGATCTACCAAGGACAGTCTCCAAGATTCACTGTTGAGGGACACGAAAGGAAAGTTTATCGCCTAAAGAAGAGCTTATACGGCAGAAATCGCATGCGGAGTTGACTCGACTTGGGTTCAATAGGTGCGAATCCGATCCGTGCTTGTACCGGAAGAAAGAAAACAAGGTGCTATGTGTTGGTGTACTTAGATGACCTGATCTTTCCCAGCATGAACGAGAAGATGTGTGAGCGGACATCCAGAAGACTAAAGAGGACCTTCACTATCAATGGACGACGTACATTGGTATCTTGGGTGGGGAGTACGATGTGACTGGTACAGCGATTTCTTCATAAACCAAAAGAATCATATGGACGAAATTATTCACACAATGACCTGGCAAACGCGAAGGTGTCGAAAGTACCTATGGATCCGGGGTACTTCAAATCTCAGATGTCAAAAAAGGGCAATGAACAAATCAATTCATTATGCTTGTATGACTAATTGTTTCTTGATACTCGATAACATCAAAAACCCATTTTCAGTTCAACCAGAATGATTATTTTAAATAGTGTCAATCGCATAGTCTTAATGCCTTCTATTATCAAAATTACACCTTGTAGTAATTGTATCATATCCGATCTAAGCCTGAAAAGTTACGTAGCATGTTCTACATCATACAATATTGAATAAAAATGAAACAAATATTGTTTCTAAATTTGACACTCAAAAACATCCTCACCTAGACGAAATTTAATATTGATATTGACAACAGCACTGGCGATAATGAACATCCATCGACTAATAAACAAAACCAAATAATGACCTCGAAACTCAGCGGTTGCTCTGATCAAGAGAATTTTGTCTTTTCAAAATTCAAATTCACGAAGATAGTTGATCTGTCCGTTAAGGTTGTCTTCATTTGTAGCTCATTTGAGTGCAAATGAGTTGATTTTTGCCAACACTGATTCCAAGCATGAAGGGGGGAATCCACTCTCGGATCACAAAAATTATCAACCTAATCGGAAAATTGCTGCTTGTATCAGGCGACATTTCGGCAGCTGTTTTCATCCTCAACAGGAAAACAAGCTGTCACGAGCTCAAGCGTGTAGTCCAGTATTTGAAGGGAACCAGAGACCACTGCCCAGGTAACCAATAAGTATTATCAGATGCAGTAAATCAACCCTAAATCTGCATTTCATATGCTGCAAGCATTATATTAGCATTATATCAGCATCTTTAATGCTATCTATTGAAAAATTAGATTTAAAATGCTATTTAAATTCTTGTAGCCTGTAATAAGTTTTTCGAATGCAAAATAGCATTGATGAAGCATTATCATAGCAATGCAGTAAAACAGCCGTATGTTGGACCAAAAGCAGCATTTATGTCGCATTTAACATGACTTTATTGCTTGATAGGCTGCCTTTGGAAATCTTTATTGGTTCCAGGGTGGTTACGGCTCAGCAAAAACAGCAATCAAGCTGCTTGGTGGGGTTTTCGGATACAGATTGGGTCGAATGCATAGACAGACGGCAATCGAACACTGATTTTGTGAAGAAGTTCAACGGTTGGGCCATCAGCTGGACGTGCAGGATACAGTCGTGCGTTTCGTTGTCAACTGCAGCGGCGGAATTCTTGGCTCGCTCGAGGTCTGTGGCTGATGCTTGCTAGATGATCTTGGTGAAAAGCTGATCAATCCACTTGTTTTTGTAGACATCCAGAGTGCTCCAAAAATGCAGGACTCCGAGAAATTCAGCAACAGAACCAAACACATAGTGACACGATTCTATTTCGCAAGAGATGTGAAGAACAAAGGAGAAGTGTTCTTAATGTACTGTCCTACCAAAGACATAACCGCCGATTTGTTCACCAACCCGTTAGGATACATTTGGATTGTCAAGCTGCGGACGATGTGCGGATTGAGGACCGTGTTAAGGAGGAATGTTCTTATATGATAGCAACATGGCAGACATCAACACCGCTTCTAGTAACGGGTGTCCACTAAATAATGAGAACGAAAAGAATGGGTCAGGAAAAAAATACCAGTGAAGTTTTGTTCAAACTGATTTATTTTATTAAAAGGGTCAACTTAAATCTTCAAACTAAGTTTAGTGAATATTGTCATATGGTCCGTGGTCCGTCGTGCGGCGCAGCTTAGTCGTTATGCTGGAACATGACCGTTGGACGGCAGCCACATCGATTTTTGGGATGCAGCTTTTGATCCTGTTGGTAAGTTGCTTGGTGTTCTTGGCCTTCCAATTATCCTTGTATACCATGGAGCTCAAAAGACCGAAGAAATCCTCGATAGGACGGCACTGTGGCAAATTTGTCGGATTCCGGTCTTTTGGGACATATGGTATATTTTGGCTCTACAAAAACGTTAGCGTTTTTTTTTGCGTAGTGCGATGATGCCTTGTCCGGCCAAAACACGTATTTGCCATCCGAGTGATGTTGTTTAAGAAATGGGATGAGTATTTTCTGCAAACACTCTCTTTGGTACACCTCCTGGTTGATGGCCAAACCGCTTGGTTTGAACCACGGCTTCGAAATACCCTTATCGGATATTACGATGTATAACATAACCTTCGATTCAAATTTGTGCTTGAACTTATACATTACTTTTGGAGGAGTAGTAGATTTGTCCTTAGTGTAGAATCGGTCGTTTCCCGGTATCTGAGACTTCGAAAGAGGAAAGTAGCTCTCGTCGTCCAGAACGAAAAGATTTTCCGCCGTAATTCCGAGTCATCCAGCGGCATTGGGATTTCACGGTTTGAATCTGCTCATCTGTGTACTCTGGGGATCTGGTTTTCTTTCTACACACTATTCCTTCTTTCTTTAGCGTCTTGCAGATGAGTGACTTCGAACAATGGAACTTTCGGGCTGCTTCCCGTTGACTTACCGAATCCTTGTTGTTGAACATGCTGCGCAGCGAGCGGAGCGTTTTCTCATTCATTATTTTCGCTGGACGGCCGCAACCTTTCTTCCGGGTTACTCTCATGCATGCCAGGATACGGTATACGGTGGATACCGGAACTTTTTCACGACAAAAATGGTCCACCGTGTATTTTTTCCCACGATCTTCGTTCGCTTGAAAGAATTGTACAACGCGCGCGCGCAGTTCTTCCTGTTTCGACGGCATGCTGAACACGACTGAACATGTTAGAGTGAAATAAGAGTGTATGAAAATTTTCTGGAGAGTGCAACGATTCATTCATCTAAAGTGACATTTCTATGCGGCCGTTTTTGTTCTGACGGAAAAGTATTGAAATCATTCTCATTTTTTAGTGGACACCCGTTAGTCTATTAGTATTATGACAAAAAAAATTGTTTCATTCGTCAATAAACCTGAAGAGTTGTTTTTCTTAAGTTCGTACATAAGTTTGTTCATCTTAAGCACGTCTCTAGTGTTGGGAATCGAGATCGACTTCTATAGAGAACAACTGGTGCAAGTTTGATCAAAGTAATCAATCGCGTTAAGAAATAACGTCAAATGGAGCTCAAAAG
This sequence comes from Aedes japonicus, assembly GCA_034211315.2. Taxonomy (NCBI): domain Eukaryota; kingdom Metazoa; phylum Arthropoda; class Insecta; order Diptera; family Culicidae; genus Aedes; species Aedes japonicus. The sequence goes on along the minus strand of JASCZW010000178.1, from coordinate 44,935 downwards.
AAGGAAAAATATTGTGCACAAACGCCTGGAAAATCCAGAGTGGTTCGGTTTCAAGCTGACTAAAGATGCCGATAACAACAGTTTGTCTAGTGCTTAAGACCTACAAGAAACCCCTAAGTGTGGAAAGGAATCAGCGGACCTACAAAAACACAGGGATCGTCGGCTGCGCAGCAAGGCGTTGAGGAGCGTTAAAACCAACCTCAGTCTTTCAATCCGAGATGTGGCCAGATGGTACAACGCCAACTTTCAAACCACACGGAACATCCTTGCCAGGAAAGGATACAAGTCGTACAAAGCAAGTGAACATCTGAACTGGCACTTGAAGCAGAATTCCGTGGCCAAAAAGCTTGCAAGGCTCTTGTACGACCGTGTTTTGACGAAACACAAGGGCTGCACTTGGATTGATGACGAAACATACTTCAAACTCGATTTTAAGCAGCTTCCCGGTCAAAAGTTTTACATCGCGACTTTACGTGACCCAAGTAGCACACTACGATCATAATGAGTTGAAGTAACTTAAATCTAACTTAGTAAGTCATATCTATGTTATTTCAACCGAATGGCAACATGTGTGCTTCTAGGGGAGGATTTGCCGGAAAGATTCAAGTTCGTGTTTGCCGACAGTTCTGGGTATGCTGCCAACAGGATCGATTTTGTCCGCATGCTGATGAATCCTCCGAACGAACTGCATGGAATTACGACTAATCGAAAAATATTGGACAATTTCAAAGTAGCGACTTCGCCGAAGCGGCGGGGCAGTCAAAGCCATCCAGAAAATGCGGGCAAAATGGAAGGAACGCGTTGATTCCGTATCCGTTTTCACTGTGCGGGCTCTATCAAGAGGAAAGTTCTAACTTCGTTTGAACTAGATAAATGTACCTAATGCTGTAACCTTAAAGTTTGCAACTTTACAGTTAAAGTTTAGTTAAAGTTCTGTAAAGCAACCATAAATGGACTTTTAACACTTGTTGAATCACGAACTACAGGTGTTTTTGGGCATACAAATTCACTTTTAGCTAGCCTGTATTTTCTACATCAAAGGAACAATCAGTGCCGATGGTTACCTTGAGGATTGTTTGCAGAAAAAGTAGAGATAAATCTGAGAGAATTACCCAACAAATATCGGTGTTGAATTATAGCTTGTTCAAACAAATTTGGAGAAGCTATTCAGCTGTTTCTTCTAGAATAGCTCAATAGCTTCTCCAAATTTGTTTGAACAAACTCTAATTCAATACCGATGTTTGTTGGGTAATTGATCGACTAAATTCATCACATATAGCTCGAATGAGCTTCAGCTTAATAAACAACTGAGTATTGTAGTTGTTTATTCAATCAAATGTTCTCACTATCCTCATTCAGCTCATTCCAGCCCTGTGGTGCCTAACACATAGTTGTAGTCAACCATCAATAACTCGCAACAGCCTTTCCATAGAAAGGGCTATGCTCTTCGAACATCCGGGGGACTACAGGGATTCTATTTATATCTTTGTTCTTAATTTCGTTTCTTTTCAGGCAACAAACAATTTATTTCTACCAAATTTTGAAGACAATATGATGATGATGATGATTTAATTTTTATTTTTTAATGCTTTTTAAGTAGTGGTGCTTCGGTTGAGCATGGAGATGAATTGGTGTACCAGAGGCTTGATGGACGCCTGTGGAGTTGGGTACAGGCGACTCGAGAGGTAGTATGTGCTCTTAGAGCCGTGGAGCAAGACAGGTAATTGTTACCCATTGTATCTATATGTCCTTTTTTAATAGGTTTGCGTCGACCATAAGTTGAATCGGTTGAATCGGTTGTGTCGGTACGTTGTTCCGTAATATTTTGTTATCGGGCGTAGCGTATTGTCTATTGTTTCGGTTGCCAATTGTTCGTTGCGCGAGTGATTGAGTGAGCATGGGAAGTCGTGGTTAGCTGTAAGATGGATCGATGGAGAAGTACATTGTACAGAATTGTGATCCAAATTATTTGTTCACCATGCTCCTCGGGGCACCTTATCTTTCAACAAATAAACCACTGTCCCATTTTGAAAGTGACTCTAGCGGCATCTGTACTGTTGGTGTAGATCGGTAACTAGTAGGCTCTCAAATGAACTGCCTTGTTTTCCTATTGAAATACCACTATCAAACTCTGTGCGTGGCCCCAATAGCATCCTTACTGTTGGTTTAATCGGTTCAAGTCGGCTTTCCAGCATTGTAAAACATCTCCTAGTTTTCCAATTAAAAATAACTATTACATTTTGTGAGTGGCTCCAATGGCATCCTTACTGTTGGTTTAAACCTGTCAAAATCGGCCTTTGAGCATTACTAAAAAGCACTTTGTTTTCCCAACAAAAAATCACTATCACACTTTGTGAGTGGCCCCAATAGCATCCTTACTGTCGGTTTAAATTGGTTCAAATCGGAAATCGCTCCTAATTTTCAAATGTTGACTTGACAGCTTATTGTTAACCAAAACGGACCCTGCTACTACCCAATCCTGTTATCCAAAATCCCAGGGATTTCTCGTGGAAGTGCAGTTTTTTCCGCGGCTTCCAATAAAGCGAGTATCACGTCAACATGTTCCTACCCTTTCCTTACTTGACTTGCACTCGGGTGAGGCCAGCGCCGGTATTGCCTTAGTTTGGGATCACCAGTTTTTACACATTGAAGATCTATGTTAGGCCCATCTGTTGGTTTTCTGTGTAATAACAGCTGATCTGGCAACAACGGAGTAGCAACCTCAAGCGGTCAATCATGCTCATGCTCATGATTTGCTATCAGCCCACTACGCCAAATCAGCAGTAACTTGTTGCAAGAAAAATAATATCCCGGCTTTGCAGTTTTTTTTGCAATTGAATTTTTCGAGTTTCTCTAATCCCAACGTTTCAGTAGTTGTATCAGGGGCTGGATAGTCATGAAGAAAATTGATAGTTTTTTTTTAATTAAGAAGTATCAGCCCATTGATCGTAAGCTTGATGAATCACCCCCTAAAAACATAACTCACAGCGAACAACCTTCAAAAATCTGTCAACATCAAACACAGCAAATCAAAACAAAAAGAAAAAAATCTAGTATCCAAAAGATCAAGATTGCATGGCAAGGTGCAAAGGGCAAGTTTTAATTATGATAAAATAAGGAATTTAGAATATTATTGGTTAAACCTGACATTCCAACATGATAATTGCTGACAAGCCAGTAGTGAGAATGCCAGTTCCCAGTTGCCAGTTAAACCAAAGTTCAGCTTAGAAGCGGCTCTCGATCACCGAACATGGATAATCACTTTCTAGCCATCAGTTTTAATCATCTTTTGAGTGTGCTGGTGATTTGTTTGCAATCTAAATAGTCTTATATTTGGCAGCAACAATCGACCCTCAACAATAAGATGGTCACGTATCGCTTCCAAGTCTTCATTGAAATCCTTTCTGAATATTCAATTCATACATTCTTGTCTCAAAATAAAGTTCGCAATAGTGACCCAACTCTACGATAAATAAGCTAGAATTAATTAACATCAGCAAACATATTGCTGGGTGCGCACATGACATCCATGACATCAGCTCTTCGGCCATTCCTTCACGTAACGTCACCGATCAAACAAATCGCATGATAACTTGTTGACTTTCCGGAAGAATAGCAATCCGCCAATGAATGTGGTCGTATTAATTGTCTTCATGAAGGTTAACAACAAACTAGACGTCCTTTAAGCTGTCTATAAACCTTCTTCCGACGTACTCAGTAGTGGACACCTTGCTCTTTAATGCTGTTGCGTTGCACTACGATCCATAACGGAGATGTCACACCTCGATGAATCTCTTCTGAATCCGTTAATCTATCAAAAAGGGCACCAAAATACGCGTTCGGAAAGAATACTAATGCTGTGTAGACAATCAGTCAATAACAATCACGCTTCAAGCGACACCGAACGCTGCTCTGCTTCAAGATCGCGACCACATGGAACTCGTTTAGTCCATGCGTATGCGGCGGTACGCACTCCTTTTACGGACATCCATGTCAAGGCGATTTGCCTTGATCGTCTTGTAGCTCCGATGTTTTGCATTGTTGATCCGACGAATGTTTGCATATAAGTATAAAATGTTGCATCTTAAACATTCAAACATTGTTCCTACAGTAGGTAATTGTGTTCGACCTCTACTGGCCGATCGTCTGGCTGATAGCGCTCCATAACAATTGAGTGCTAATGGTGGAATATTTAATTAATTAAGAAAATATGAGCTGTCGCCCTTTGGGGGGATCAAACTGGTCACGCAATCAAGGGTTATGATGCTATATGCAAATTTCGCGTGGGTGATTCATTGCGTTTCGAGGACACTTTTTTCTCATTGTTGAACTCGAGTGATTTCTCCAAGGATGTGTTCAAATTTAATGATTAATGAAATCGTCTCTCAAACAAAATTCATAATATTGTATAGCAGAAGTTTGAAATAATTCATTCTTTTTCGAGTCTTTGTTTCTGAGAATGTGCTCGCTGTATTCCGGCTGGTAAGTGAAATACTATTAACACATTTCCACCACCAGCATTATGATTAGGAACCCAAACTTTGTGCTACAGTCCCCGAATTCACTTGTTCCATGTCACAGTGACAGATTTGGGCCATTTTCTTCGACTCGTTCTCTGGCCTGAAACGCGATATTAATCACCGCCTTCGCTTTCAGACACTTGCCCTTGCTGCGTCTTACCCCAACACCGGTCGATAGTTACAACTACTACGTCTCATTCATCAGAATAAAAAAAAACCCAAGTCCGAACGGCAGAGCAGCGCTACCTTTTCGCGTGTTTACATTATTATTGTTATTGAATCGGGCGCGTACACACAGTAGGCGGGTGGCAACTTAAAAATAGCGATTCCATCCATGCTGACATCACTTTCGTTGATCGGAACGGCCAGGCAAAGTGCTACTCCTCTCAGCTCGAGATTTGGGTCAAGAAATCTAGGTTCTCGCTGGATTCCACTTAGGTTCAAGATTTTAGTTTGCACAACTCTGATTCCCATAACAGACTTTTTTTCGAAACTGCTAAAGGTACTAATTGGAATGTTGTGTTCCGATATGAGATAAAAGTTCCAGCTGTCACTGTCCAAAAAAATCCACATCGTTGATAAGATATTGCTTGTCCATAGTACAACGCCAATTCCGGTGAAAACACATAATTCTACCATGCAGCCATCACATCACACACACCTTTTTTTTCTGCCGAGTTCTGGACGGTGCACTCTACTATCCACAATGCGGAAGGGTTCGTTGGGGGGGCGAGGGAAGTCAAAAGACCGGAACGAAACGAGAAAATTGCGAACTACACACCCGAACCGACACAATGGTCAACTGAGACTGACTGACTCAACCCACGGAGTGACTAAATATTGACTGACTATAGCCAAGTAAGCGAGCGAGGTGATTTGCATTGGTGAGTTCACCCAACGGCGATGCAGGGAAGATGTTGCATACCTATGACTGTTTACCAACTTGTGCTACTGACTGGTTGGTGAAGATACTCTGTTGGTATACTCAGTATGAACATCACCGGAAAGTCATTAAGATAGCAATAAGTACTAGGAAGCTCCTCACTGTCTGAAGCAACATGTGAAAATGGTTAGTGTTAGTGAATGAGACCGACCGTGCAACGTGCGTCGATGGGTCAAACGGATAGACATGTTGCGCGATTTTTTATAATATGGCAGGGATTCTCAATAAATTAGGCCGGCATAATTTTTCCTAAACATGAAAAAAGACGCGACAGCATTGTTAAAGTGGATTACGTTAGGCCAGTTGTTGGATAAATGAAAGATATCACTACAAATAGATGTTAATGTTTCATTTTGTCTAGATATTCAAAATATTACTAGGCAGTCTAACAATCGGAGTAAGCGGTGGATTTGCAGTAGGTCGGGAAGGTGCAACTATGAGCATATACTACTTCCAGTGTGCAAATCTCCTAGCAAATAAACTACTTCCAGTGTGAACCAACTTGCAGCCCACAAAAGGATTACGTGTGAACCTCTAATAGACATTCGAGATTTCTGCATCAATCAACTAGAAACTTTCACGACTAAAGGGTGTGCCGATCAAAATTTAGTCAAACAGTAATGTGTGTGAGTCGACCAAAGTTTTCATTAATAAGTCAAATTCTTTTTCTTTTTCAAGTTCAGTTAATACAGAATAAGGAGTGTATCGAAAATAAGCTATCCACAAACTTTCTTTCAAATTATGTTGAAAACCGATATTTTATTCATACAAAAAATTGATCCTTTATTATACGAGGTTAAACTTGTACATAATGAAGACCGGATGAAATTTAAGTTATTCCTTCACGAATTTTCGAACTTTGGATCGAATGCTCTTCATCAAGTTCCGGACAAGTGTTGCATCCCATTTTTTGGACGCTTGAGCCCAAGTTTTTTTGAACTCCTGCATGTTCCCAGCTGCCTTACCAGTTTTCTTGTAGACCCTCTTCACGATTGCCCAGTAACGTTCGATGGGTCGAAGCTGAGGGCAATTTGGTGGATTGATATTTTTCTCAACGAAATCTATACCCTTTTCCGCAAGCCAATTGTGAGTGGTTTTGGCATAGTGAGCCGACGCTAAATCCGGCCAAAACAGTGGAGGTGTACTATGCTTCTTATATAAAGGCAACAATCTCTTCTGGAGATACTCAGATCGATAGATTTCCGCATTTATAGTTTCGGTAGTGTAAAAAATGGTTGACTTCAAACCACAGGAACATATTGCTTGCCATACGAGTACCTTTCGACCGAATTTCTCCACTTGAATCGACCTGTCCGCATCGCTCACATCCTCCCCAACGACGGCAGTAAAATATTGTGGACCTGGAAGGGTTTTTGAGTCCTCCTTTACATAGGTCTCATCGTCCATCAAAACGCATGCATCCGGGCGCTTCAAAAGACGCGAATACAATTTCCGGGCCCTTGTTGCTGCTCGTTTCTTCTGTTCTGCACTGTGTTTCGAGATTTTCTGCTTCTTGTAGGTCTTCAGGTGGCTTCGCCTCTTGATACGCTGGATCATTCCAACACTCGTTCCTGCTTTTTTGGCCAAATCACGTATTGACATTGATTTGTTCTTCATGATTAGAGATACCACTTTCTGCTCCAGTTTCGGGTTGGAAGAACCGGGTTTTCTGCCTCTTCCTGGTAGCTCATCCAAAGTATAGTGTTCCCCAAACTTATTAATGATGGTTTTAATACTCGCATGATGAATTCCAAACCGCTTCGCCAATTTTCGCATAGTAATATCCTTCTCACTTAGCCATGTGTCCAGAACCTTAATTTTCACTTCCTTTTCAATACGCGACATTTTGAAAACGCAGAATTTGAACCGCACAAACAAGTAAACAAAAGAAAGCTGACAGTCAACGCACAGCATGCAGTGTTCAGAGCATAAAAAACCATCACAAATACATGCGTACAACGCAAATGTATGTGGATAGCTTATATTCGATACACTCCTTAGACAATCATTTGTTCCTTTGCTCATACGGAACCTGAGCTGTGTTGGTTGAGCCTACGAAGGATCATTTTCTTGAACAATGTCCTGAATCACGAAAGCATGGCACTCGGACGGTAAGAATTTTGATTAGACGCTGGTTGTCCAGGTTTTTGAATAGTTATTACTGTGACCTGTTTCCACTCAGGCGGTACGATGTTGTTTCGAAGTAAGGAATTAAGTAAGTCCAGCAAGCATGTTTTTGCGATATATGGGAGATTTTTGAAGATATTGAATTTTATCATATCGGTTCCGGATGAGGAGTTATTTGATGAGAAAAAAGACATAGAGAATTCCAGCCTTGTGAATGTTCTGGCCAGAGAACCCCCGTTTGGAGACGTCTCTCGAAAAATATGTTTTGCTGGATCAGAATCGGGTGAGACCTTTTTCGCGAAATCGAATATCCATCGGTTGGAGTATTCATCACTCTCATTAGAAGATGAGCGAATATGGATGTAGCGAGCCACCCTCCACAAGGTTTCTCGTGATGTCCCTCGATAAAATTTCGCCGATAGCGCCAATAGTGTTTTGTTTGGCTTTGACTAGTAGTTTTAGCTTCGTTTCAAGCTTTAAATATTCCTAGAAGTATGTGTAAATCATGTGTCTACGAAAAGCTTCGAAAGCATCAGAAATCTGTAAATACAATTTTGTGAATTCATCATCCAAGCCAGGTGTGGCTGGTATTCTTTTGAAGGGTGCACTTGGAACTTTTCTTTTTACCCTTCTTACATCAATAGAAGGGTATTAAGATCGCTTGAAAACTCGACTTTTTATCCGAGGCCCACAAGGCCGAGTGTCATATACCATTCGACTCAGCTCGACGAACTGAGCACATGTCTGTGTGTATGTACGTGTGTGTATGTATGTGTGTGTATGTATGTGTGTGTGTGCGTTACAAATAATGTCACATCGGTTTCTCAGCCATCTGTGAACCGATTCAGTTCTGTTGTCGGCAAATGGAAGCTACAACATTCCAATAGAACGCTATTGATTTTTTTTTTCATTCAGACATTTCGTTACGAAGATATGAACGAAACAGTACTTGAAGGCCTATTATAATAGTAATCAAACAGTTTAGTCTCCGATTACATACTGAGCTATTGGTGTACATTTTAGTTTTGTTGGTGCCAAATCAAAGTTATAAAATCTCCAAATAACTGGTCAAAATTTCATTATGATTGGATAATCCTTCATGGAGATATGACCAAAACAATACCTGAGAGCACATAATTGTGAGATGAAAATATACTCGTTGCAGTGCAAAACCGAACAAGACCAATCACACCAATCGATGCCGCTTGCATTCTATTGTGTCGCATCTGTTGCGTTGTATAACACATACAGCGGACTAGCCACACTATGCGACTTTATAGAATTAGAGCAGCATCGATTGGCTCGAGTGGTCTGGTTTTGAACTGCAACGCGTTTATTCGAAAATGCTCCATTTACTATAACTACATAATTTTCAACGAACATGCACTTATCAAGCATCTTGAATCCATATCAATAATCAAAATTGACGTTAAGGATTGTCTTATAATTTATTCTATGGACTGATTATATGAAATTTCTAATATTTATGTAATTTACCCTTTTATATAATTAACATAAACAGGTCGTTAAAGACTATTTATGGCAATATTTTAATTATATCGATGAACACTACGTTCAGGATTGATAAATAGTTCATTTTATAAACTGTATGTATGACATATCGAATATTCCTGGAACTTCCTTCGATGTTGCTTGTGAGGTCGAATGGAACTCGAGGTGGTTCTGAAGGTTAAGGGCCACATTTATTTTAAATAACGATTGGTAAGTGATCGCTACCATAGGGAGTATTGAGAACTTTCCTCTGACAGTCCAATGAAAGCGATCTTGAACAGAAAGATAGGTCGAGTCTGCAGGAGAATTAGGAATGCCGAATACGCATTCACCAGTGTTCAAAATTGACAAATTGAAATCGTCAAATAAATTGTAAAAAAAATCCGGTCTATTGTCATCCAGTACCATAGGGATTCATGTAACCCAGAATCAATACTGGGACAGTATAATAGGGGCTACACTGACAAAAAAGCAATGATAATATCTATGTGTCCCCTCTATGATTTTTTGCAATATTATCAACAAATGGTATCTATTTGCAACCATACATACTTCCTATGTGTACACATAACCACTATGTGTGGCCACACATACTTTTCATTTGTCACATATACTTCATTTGTGTTTCTCGGAGGGTGCTGTTTATGTGTGAACTCATCAGTATTATGTGAAATTTTCTATGGATTTTTGCCAATAAACATGTGTGGATTATTTCCCGTGTATATTCCAGAGTTGACTGCGACTGCTGAAAGTTCGGTGAGGAACGTAAACTGAAGCTATGGAAAGGTTTTTATTCTTTGTAGCAACGATTTCGACGCCTGAAAGAGCTGGTAGATAAATTATGTAGAAAGGGTAGCACTTTTAGATCCCTAAGAGCATTCCTCCATAAGAATCGTCTCTATCCAGGCGTACAATGTTAAACTTGTTGAAGTTGAGTTCATTTTCTGAAGAAAGCCATGTTTCACAAAGAGCAAACTAAAAATTTTAACGAGTCTAGTGTAGGCACCAGACTACGGCAGTTCCACCGTAGTACAGTAATCATATCTCCGATCTGTTCCGCTGAATTATCCATCGAAAGATATAATCGATGCTAGGAGGGGCTATGAAACAGTCAATTGCTTAAGGTATGATTCTAACGTCGGAAGCAAGGCAGATACTAAACTTGTAAGAAAGTCTTTTGTATTGAACATATCTAAAATGAGATTTTAAATCTCATCAAATTTAGAGTTCTTGAAGCAACTAGAGGCTCGTTTCATGTCCTCGATAGTCAGACTCGCATCGGAGACAACCCCATCGATCTTATGTTATTTCTATGTTAACAAATGCTTCAGACTTTCGACAGTTACGTGTGTAGATTTGAATATTTGGATAGAATAAATCAGTTTCGATAAGGAAAACAAAGAATGGATTCATAAGTCCTACCTTCAATTTCTAAGATGAACTGAATTTAATTTTTCAGTGTTGAGTAGAGATAAAAATAAATAAATATGATAATTTTCATTCCGAAAAACAGTCCGAATTTCATCAGCGACAAACAAACTGGTACATTGACGATTGACAAATAAAGATAGATACGGAATAAGGGTATCTCTACTTAGAACTCTTAGGTGAAAAAACTGCAACCAACCCAATTTCTCGCCAACTTATTAAAAAACGGAGAAGTTGATGGAAAGATTTAGGTTAAGTTAAATTCGCTCTTATTCTGGCTTTATCTTGAATTAACAAGCAGAACAAATCTCGATATCCTGCTCAAAGTAAATCTTATCAAAACTCAAGCATGGCCTCCTGATAGTCTCCATCCGATGAGTTATCAGTCAATATGGCAGGAACAATCCCACTTCAACGCTGGCTGGTAGATGCCTCTATTAAAGTAATCATTCAAACATTCAAGTCCTGCCATTCTTTGGAACCCAGTAGCGTCTGTACGAAAGTGAAATTACTCATCGATGCAACTTCTTCGCCGATGTCGCCTCACTAGGGCACTACGCTACACATGAGTATATACTTCTATATTTATATGTTTATACCACCGTGCAGCGCGGCTGCCGCTCCCACATCTAGTCGGCGGTTTGTTGTTGTTTTTGTCGGATTCCGCGAAGCAACACGGCGGTCGGAATATGCAGACTCGACCAGACGACGCCTCTGCTAGCTAGCATGGAATGGGGTGGAGTATTGGTGAATTCGCTTAGTATACGTATGTTGATACGAATAGTATTTTCGATTTCGTTGGTTTGATTTTTAGGTTTATCGTTTTTTTACGGTTGAGCAGAGCGTGCATCACTTGTAGCTCAATTGTTGCATGTACGAGTAGAGAATACCAAGCATGTAGCGCATTCCTCGGTTGCAGTAAAATATTGTAAATGTTCTAAATTCCTTCAGATGTCTTCTTGAATTTGTTTATCGCAAGCCGGTGATAATAATTTAACGCTGTAAGCAAATTCATGTAATAAAGTGATAACTCGATTTATCATTTGATATATTTACGACATTTTTTTTTCCAAAAGGTTCATCCGGAAGCCATGGGGTCTTATTCCAATCAATATTCTGAATCTCCATGAACTGCATAGAAAAAAAATAATGAATTTTAACAATAGCTTAAAATTACCCTTAATTTAATTTCAAGCCAAAGCAAGCGTAAACAATGTAATTGTTTACAATCGTTCATACAACAAACCTGATTCCAGCGATATTTGATTAAAATTTGCATGAAAGATCCCACTAATATATGCCAAATCTAGTATCTAGTATATTCCCTCCATGTGCATTAAATAACACCGAAAACTAGATGTTTCTTTCAAACTGCGAAGTCTAAAAAATCAAGAATAATATCGAATAGAAGCATTCTTAACAGCATTAAGAATAATATCGAATATAATTATCGTTGGAATGTAATGAAGTAAACACCTTTACAGGACACGAATTTCCAATATTGCTAGGCTCTTATCTCGATCTATTTATTTTTATGCAATGAATTTGTCAAGTTTGGTATTTATATTTATCTTTTTTATGTACATCATAGAAAATTGTTATTCAACCGGTTTTACTTGATGTTGCTTCATCGATGTACACAGAAAAAAATGAATTTTATTAGATTCGTAAAATTTTCCTTCGTTTACTTGTAAGCGTAAACAACGAAATCACTTTCAATCTTTCATACAACAGACTAGATTCAAGCGTTATCTGTCTAAAATTTAAGAGAAAAATACCTTAAACTAATGCTATATCTAACATTCCATTTATGTACATTAGATAACGCAGAAACATGACAAACATCAAGGGCTAAAGTTTCCAGCATTCCAGCCTGGTTCGCATAGCCTGGACAATGTTGTCAATTTGACAATAGCGAAGTGAGTTACTGCGCCTGAAGATCGTGTACAAGAAGAATATAGAGTCCATTCTCATTTAAGTAATAATTTTAGCACGCTTTTGGATCATCTTTGCATTTAAAATTACTATTGCATTTCAGAGAACAATTTGTTTTCAGCATTTCAGCATTTATTCAAATTCTATTTCTGAACTTCAACTATTACTTTCACTTTTTTTAAACACTATTTTTAAAAAAAAACTTTTCGTTACTTACAATCAAAGGTCTTCCAAAAATTCATAAACCGGGAAATGAAATGCGTGAAATCATTTCAGCGATAGGATCACCCACGCACAAAATAGCAAAATGGTTAGTTAAACAATTTCAAAACATATCAAAATCAAAACAATTCCCCAGTAGATCAATTAAAAACTCACAACAATTCTCAGAGCTTGTCCAAAACACAGACATAAAAGACGATGAAGTTTTAGTATCTTTTGACGTCAAATCCCTCTTCCCTTCAATTCCAGTAAAAAATACAATCAATTTATTAGAAAAGTGGTTACTTTTTCAAAATGACGACATAACATGGAGGAAAAAAGTACGATCATACATAAAACTTACACAACTTTGTATGGAAGAAAATTACTTTTCCTTCAGAAACGAACATTTCAAACAATTAAAAGGCGCCCCTATGGGTAACTCTCCTTTTCTGAGCGAAATCTTCATGGCAAATTTCGAAGAACAATTGCAAGATCAACTACCTACCGTTTGGTATAGATACTTTGATGATGTGTTTTGCATTTTAAAGAGAGATCTCTTACCTCTCACCCTAAAAACCTTAAACAACGCACATAAAAACATAGAATTCACTTATGAAATTGAAAAGGATAATAAATTACCATTTTTGGACTTGCTCGTAGTGAAAGAACAATCTAAACTAACATTTGAAATTTACAGAAAACCAACAAACACACAACGCACAATACCACATACGTCTAACCACTCATACCAACACAAAATAGCATCATTTAACCACATGATACACAGAATACAAACATTACCCCTAAGTGCAAACGGCATAACTAAAGAACTCGACTACATTTTTGACACAGCACACTTGAATGGTTACTCCCGAAAACTAATATACAACGTAATCAACAAAAAAACACAAAAACAATACAAACAATCACTCACCACATTAACAGATACACAACCCCAACTTAAGTGAATAGCAATGACATACGATAACCACACTACACAATTACGACCAATCCTACGCAACTTCGGTTTTGAAATAGTTTATACTAGTAAAAATAATCAACTTAAAACCCTCTTATGGTCGGCTAAAGACCCCATTAACAGTCTAAACAAATCCGGGGTCTACAAAATAACTTGTGACCATTGCGGTAAAATTTACATTGGACAAACTAAACGTAATCTCAATATTCGATTCATAGAGCATATTGCAGAAGTCACTAAAGTAAAAAAAGACACTGACAAAGGGATCATACACCATTTCAAATCAAAAGTAGCTGAACATATATTCAACGAAGAACATTTTTTAAATAACATACAAATCTTCCCAAGTAGCACAGCTTGTTTAAATTGTGGATAAAAATCACTCTTGAAACAAATTAGGGATAGTATTGTTTGGCTATGTACCTCAAAATCATACACGACAGCAACGCAAAAAGCGCAAGGGTGGAGCCTATTTGCAACTTGACATTACTTCTACAGAGTTGCAATAGCATTTTGTAAAACCTATTTTATAATATTGTAAATCGCGTTGCATGAAAGTGAAATAATGATGTTAAAATGAATGCGATGATAATTTTTGTTTAATAGATATCGTTATCAACCAAACATTTGTGATCAAAATATTGAGAAATAAAATGATCTGAAAATCGTGTTGGTATAACTTTATTTTTCAAACGCTTTCAGATTTATGGATCAAAATTATGTTCTACTACGAAAAATATAAACGCCCTTGAATAAATCCTCGAGTAACGAGTATTGTTTCTGATCTTGAAAGAGATTTTTTTTGTGTAAAGTTATGTCTACATTTGGAAGAATCAGATTTCTGATTCATTCGAAGATTAATAAATCGTTACAGGTTCATGTTAGGTTCAAACAGTGGAGGAATGAGTGAAATTTTAAAACCTCATTTGGTATTGCAAAATGTTGGCAAATGACGTCTACGAACAAAGCAAAGACACTACCGGCTAAAACAATTATGAATCCTTTCCTAACACGTGAAGTGCATCTATGAATTTTATCTATGCAGACATCTTTAAATTAAAGATATCTGGACAATAGCGACAGTAGTAGTTTGAGTGAGTTCTCTCTGTTTACGTATACCTGATTTACTTCCACTAAATTCCACTGAACTAAATATTAATAAATTTAATTATTACAATTAAAATTATAGCTGCCTTTATGTTCAAAGGATATACACAACGTACTGAAAAGAGAATACTTGACTGGCATTACAAATAAAACAATAATGACAAATAACAATCCTACACGCTTTCAAAAAATGTGTTTAATAACAAAGAATAAGAATACTTCAAAAGTTACACCATTTTTTCCCTTACCTATACTTAACAATTAAGTGAGGATTTCGTCGAGAGGTTCAAAAAGAATAATAAAATAAAATCTTAGTATTACTAACTCTTCCATGTATTCGAAGTCTGGATTACTCGCAATTCGATTATCCATAATTTTGATCAAGGTCACAAAAATAAAAATTGCAATTATAGACACAACTGTTGTCTAAGTATAGGAGGAAAATATCAAACCTTTCTAAACATGCATTTGTGTAGAATTTAGAGTGCAATTAACTGCAACTATTTCATTTGATTGTTTATGACGAAAACCACTAGCTAGAAACATTCGTTTCTGTCGTTTTCTGTTTTGGACCACCAGAAGTTAAATAATTTACTTTTTAAAGACGAAAACTTTTTTTTGTTGTTGCTTAAATTATTTCATTTGAAACTACATTCGCCCTATTCAACACAAAATTGCATGTAACAAATTTATTTTGAACAACTTTAAAACAACTTTATTACGATTCTTTTCGCTTACGATCAAACGATTATTCCATATTCAAAACATTAGAATCCCTACTGAATAGATATTACTTAGGTTTTGATTTAAATAAGCAATTTGAAAACCAAGTACTCATACATTGGAAATTTTACCAATACCAAAGTTTTACTATGAGATGAATACATTAGGTTATAGTTGAAAATATAGCAAACATTTTGTTCTTTAAATTGGGTCAACGGATTTCTTTTGAAGTCATTGGATTTGTTTCTATGTAAACAGTTGACAGAATTAATTCGAAAACATAACAGCATATGTTCATCACGGACAACTAGCAATCTCACAACTAATTATTTTGTTTGGAAAGATAATATATTTTAGCTTTACGTAGGTAGTTATTTTATAGAAATTTATTAGTTAGAACAGCCGAAAATGAAAATATTTAGCTCTCACTATTTCAATGAATCATCTTGTTTAAAAGTTAAATAGTAATATCCACTACTATGAAAATTATAGCCTATAGAGTTTGCATAAAGAACGCTTTGGTCGGTAGTGTGCATTTCAATTGGATATATTTTAATCGTCATCACTATTGTGATAATGTGCAATTGAACGTTGCAAGAACGTAACATTATTCATTGACTTTATGTTGCGATCTCAAGATTGCATGTGGCTCAAAAAACTCATTTAAGGTTTTAAAATATCAGAACACTTCATCGGAACAAGAGTGTAGCTTATTTGTCATGTTGCACTGGAGGTCAAAATTACCTCATAATAAACATCAAATACACTCGAAAATATAACGTATGCAACGTCACGATCAAGTTTATTTAACTACAAGTACAACGAGACAATAGGTCCCGACTAACTCTAATGTTTGTTTTGAATGGCCGTGGCAAACCATTTGAGCAACATCAATGGAATATCTAGTATATCGTATACGTGAAATTAACTTTGCTGTAACAAGGTATGCTTTTTGTAACTGCAGATTTACTAAAATGAAACATGAAAACTAAGTGTTGAATATTATAGATGTTTTGTGTGCTACTTGGGTTAAGACATATCACAAACCCTTGGAAACTAAATGTAGCGGAAAGCATAGCAATCCACAAACAAAATTCCAAAAAATTGCTTAACAAGGATAAAGGAAACGGATATTCGTGGCTGTTTAAATTTATACCTTCACACAAAAACAACTCACTACACAACACAACACCAATTTGACTAACTTCAAACGAAGTAATAATGAATAACCTTGTAGGTATCAAACAACATTTCAGGTATACAAACAAACACATAAACACACTCAAGAACTTCTCTACCCGCCCCTACCTCACATACCGCGGTACCAACAAACCTAGTATAAATACTAGACCTTCGGTGATGTTTCCTTCAAGTCGAGCACTCGACACTGAAGAAGTCTGTAAGTAGCAGACGAAATAGGCCTTTTGACAGATAGCTCATAGTAGAATTAAAAGGAATTTGCTCGCGTTTACTAGCGAAAAATTGAAAAAGTGTTTCAAGGTTTTATTTTTTATTTTTTAAAAAGTGATCAAATGAAGTGTTAATTTTTAAAATTCTCCTAGTTTCCCAATTCAACTATTATTCCATAAAAGACTAGCTTGTGATTTGAGGCAGTATAGGATTGAATTTGAATAATTGTGTTTAGTAGTATTATGATTAGCAGAGTCTGTTGATTCTAAGAACGACACACAAATTGAATATCTTTTCATTGAAATTTTAACTTGATTGGACTGTTTTACCATAGACTAACTCTAAGACCAGTAGGTCCCGAACAGAAACGATTTTTTTCTTGGCTCAGTCAGTACTAGCACATCGCTCCCAAGCTCGGTCCCAAACTTAATAATGCGCCCCTAATAATGAGCTCACATGAACACACTCTCAAATATTCTGTCAAAATAACACAGCAAATCAAAACAAAGGCGCAAATATGTACAGCAAGGTGTTGGCTTCAAGGTGTACTTCGGACCAAGGGGTTATGAACCAATTTCAAATCGCTAGTTGCATATTGATTGTTGGTTCTACTCTGATTTTCAGCTGTTCCAGGACTATTAAGTTTTAATAATTATATAATTTTTATTTTGCAGTAACATTCCAGAGGACGTCAGATATATTTTGCAAATACATATATTATATTCTATTACGTTCAATACATTCAATAACAAAGGGCATGGGGAAAATACAGGGTGCCAAATGAAGTGAAGGCTGGATGAGGGATTCGTTGTTATCTGGCCCATGTCAAGAATGAAAATTATACCATTCTTGATGAAAATGGACAGATGGATATCAGTGTAGATCTAATTACATTCCGACAGTGCTAACCCTATTTTTGACAAACCACCAGACGAAAATTCTAATGTGTATTGCTTACTGTTCATTCCTTGTGATAAGAGTATTTTGTTGGAAGGAGATTCTCTATCCTTTCCGTGGGTTTGGTGTAATTGCTTCTACTTACGAGTCAACGCCGCTGTTTTTGGCCCCTCATACAACAGAACAGTGAAGATTACAGATAAACAAAGTTTTATCTTACCATTAGGATGAACCGTACGCCATGACATGTCCTGAACTAGTGGTGGCTTCCTTTCACATCACATCACATCACACAAAACCGTCCTTTCCTCTTCATTTGTCCGGATTTTTTTTAAGAGAGTACCTAGGTTAGTTTTCCCATTTTCGATTTCTTAGTGAAGAGATTTATTGAGTGTTCCAAGGTGAGACTCGGTGGTGCTTTTTCTGTGGAGATTGGATATTAAGTTTATGCCTTAGTACGATCTTATGGAGCATAATTTAAAGGGTTTAAACTATGGAGTGCTGTGACCTTAAGGAAATGAAGCAAGCCGTGGATCAGTTGAGTGCTGCTGATTTACAGAGCACCAGGCAGTTCCTGTCATTCCGACCCTTCATCGTGCTATTGGACAATCCCGAAGAGGTGAATGGTTACCTCACAAAACTTGCAACACATCCTAAAACTGAATCAAATGGTACATGACACTTGGCTCCTAGGCCTCGAATCGAACGTAAAATTGCCAACCGATCCATATCCTCTTCTCTAAAAAAAGGGTAAAACTAAACAAGGATTGTTCCCTCATCGTTGCTGTTGCTTCTAACGATAAACGGGTTAGAATTCAATGTCATATTGATTCTCCGACAATTCCCTAAACATCAATCACCGGGAATCGATTTCTTGGAAGATAATTGGCTGGCATGTTGCTGCTGGGAATTAACCAATCTCGAAATATTTTTAATCAGAAAGTACCATTTTTCGGAGTGTACTATTTTCGAAGAGGAAAATTTAATGTACTAATGTTAAGTTTGAGAACCATAATTTCGAGCACTTCAAAGAAATTTGTTCCATTATGTAGAAGGTCGCTAGGCATAGGGACAAATGACCCATACGATATTTTATCCAAATAAAAAGCTCGATTCGAAGTAAATTTGTACGCACGGTTTAATACATCACCGCGTCTCTGATGGTTGGAACAGAACACGTTTGACAGGCATTTGTTGATGTTTTATTGACGAAGAAATTTGTGTAAAGTTTTTCTCGATTGATCGATACATCTCAAAATTACGGATCATGGAGCTTGAGAAAAGACAATTAATTGTACACAAACATATAGAGCAGAGCACGAAAACATTGACACCCGTCGTGAACGATGAGTAAAAAAAATATTCAGTAGGTACAATTTTCGCTCTATTCATTTCGTTCTATCAGTCACGCAATATATTCGTGTTTACTATTTTGCTATGCTCAGTCATTCCGTTGTCCTCGTGTTCCACACAACTCATTCACACCACAGCAAAGCACACGGCTATTCAAGCCTCAAGAGATTTTGGTTGCTTGACTGAATGTTCTTGTAACCAGTCATTCATTTTCGCGTTCGTGAGTGATTTTTTTTGCCACAGGATTTCAAGTATGCCCGAACATGGCTGAAGGCAAAGGAAGCCAAAAGGCTAAATGGCCGAAATCGCTACAGAGTTTGTAGGGCATTTGTTCGAGAAAAGGCATTTGCGGGATCGATTCGAGAAGTTTTGGTTTTTTCCACTTCATTGATTCTCCAAATGAATGACTGTTCTTTCGCCTTCACGGTAGAACGTTGAAATTGAATGAGTTGTTTGCACTTACGTACATTCACTGCTTTCTGGAACGAATGAATGATCAAAGTAAAGCAACACAAAACAAGTTGACTCATCTTGCACAAGAGATTCATGAAGGAAAATTTGTGTTTACTTCATGTTCGCTAGGAACAGTGCGTGATGACTAATATTTTGACTCAGTCAGGGTGCAATTTGTGAATTGAATATGATATTTTTAAGCTCTGATCTAGAGAATCCTTCATGGTGTGCCTCAAAAATAGCAGAAGTGTTAAAATTCCCAAAGTCAACGGTGTGTCTTGTAATCAAACGTCACAAGGATACTCTGAGTGTGGATAGAGCACAGCGCATCTATCATAAAAGTGGCACTAGGGACAAAG
Organism: Aedes japonicus; assembly: GCA_034211315.2. Classification (NCBI taxonomy): domain Eukaryota; kingdom Metazoa; phylum Arthropoda; class Insecta; order Diptera; family Culicidae; genus Aedes; species Aedes japonicus. Next base: position 24,985 of record JASCZW010000178.1, on the reverse strand, counting down.
AGCTGAGGAGAAAGGTGTTGAGGTACGCGAAAGGCAACCCAGGTGTCTCCATACTCCATCTTTTCAAGAGAAGGATATAAGTCTGTTTCCGCCAGTGAACATCCGAATCGCTCCCTAAAACAAAATCTAGTGGCCAAAAAGCGAGTACGATTACCATACGAACGGGGTTTGACGAAATTTAATGGCTGTATTTTAATGGATGACGAAACATATATCAAAATGGATTATAAACAAATCCCCGGACGAAAATTTTACCTGGCAACTGGTCACGTTTTTTGCTGATAAGTTTGCTCGGAAACTAATGATTTGTCAAGGAAGCTGCAGTTGTGGCCTTAAAAACAAGGTTTACATCACATATCACACAATGACGTCAAAGATTCACAGTAAAGAGTGTCTGGAAAAGCAGATTTTACCCTTCATTCGGCAACACAAGACCAAAGTTATGTTTTGGTCGGATCTAGCCAGCTGCCACTACTCTAAGGAGGTACTAGAATGGTATGCTGCAAACAATGTTAATTTCGTCGCCTAAGAGATTAATCCTCCGAATTGCCCTGAGCTCAGACCGATCGAAAAATATTGGGCAATTGTCAAGCGAAAACTTCAAATGCACAAAAAATGCGTTTAAAGTGCAATAAGTTCGCCAGTACAGTGTCACCAGCGACTGTGCAGTGCAGATCATGATGGCATCGATCACAAGTAAAGTGCGACAGTTCATTTTAAACGGTAAAATGTAATTGCTTGTTATATATCGTGTTAAAGCTGGATAAATACCCTTTTGTTTAACGTTTTCATCCACCGTGTATGTTGTTTAATTCTTGAGGTATGTTCACTTGAATGCGTCCAATTTTTTTTTTGAATCCGGCTTTAGAGGCCAGGCGCATGTGATTTTAGTTGTAGTGCAATATGTCATTGGGGTAAATATTTTACCTGTTGACTAATAATAATAATAAATCAACGTCAACATTTGATTAGGGCGAATCTGCTTTGGGAAACAAATACTTTGTCTGCTAATTTATCGGAATTTTAATACAATTCCACCAAATGGAATATTTAAGTGGATAGAGATAAAGCTCCTCTTCCTTAAAAAGTGCTTAATTTGTAATTGTGACCTTTTGTTCAAGAGAAAACGACTACGAAAGCCATTGTTTACAAAAGCAGATTCGCCCTAATCTATTGTTGGCGCTGAAATGGTCAATATTTCTGTCCAAAAAAGAAACAAAATAAAAGAACAGTGTTTCTCAAAGCTTGGTTATGATGGATTTTACACTCGCCTGATGAAGTCTAAAGCGCTTCGCCAATTGCCGCACAGTAACACTCTTTTCACGTAGCCATGGGTCCAAAACCTAAATTTTCACGTCCTTCTCAATGTGCGACACTGTTGAAAAATTTAAACCATGCAAACAAGTGTCCAAACGAAAGATGACATTCAAACGCACAGCATGCTTTAATGAATACATTGAAACCATCACAATTACACGCCTACAACGCAATTGTACATGCGTGGATAGCTTATTTTCGATACGTTCCTTAGATAATAGTGAATTTATAAGCTGTGCAATATCCTTCATTTTGATTTTAGATCAGAATATCCACCAGAATTGCAGATGCCCTAAGAAGTCCAATATTATAATCATTGTGCTTCTTTTTGAGAAAGTTTTGAATGAATATTAGAGGTAAAATGAGAGAGTATCAGATTTAATATAAGTATAGCAACTCATATCGAACGTTGAGTCAAAGAGGAGATATAGAGTGGTTGAAAATTGACCAAAAATAGGCAACGTGGCTTCTGAATGGTCTCTCCGAAAGGAAAAGAATATCATACAACAAACTTGGGATAAGAAGGGAAAATTGCTTTCTAACAAAATCTTCAATCCGCTCTTTTAGACACAGTAGGAGAAAAACCTAGAAAACCTTACGTCCTCTTGTCTGTGACCGTATCTGCGAAGTTCACTCGCAATTTCACGCCGGAGAGTAGGTAGCGTACCTTATCTATCGCTTATAATTCTCCCCTAGCTTCACAAAATTCACCAACACAAGAGTCCCACGCCGAGAGCCGTGCCACGCAGGGTGGTGATTGCGTGCAAATACGATATAGTGTACGCGGTGAGTGGGCCAAACAACACCTAGTTAGTTATGGAGAGCCATTTGGGTGGAATGCCTTCACCCTTCTTTGTTTACAATACGCTCGCCATGCGCCACAGTGGCATCCCGTCCCACAGCCAAAAATTGTCCCCCTCGCTCCTTTTTTTCCATTCCAGAAGCTCACTCACACGCACACGATTCAACAGCACTACCGACTGCAAACAACAGCTCTGAGCTCTACTCTGGACCTGGAGAACCGCGCCTGCTAGCTGTGGTTGATGCTTTGCCTGATGCTAATGGTGGAACGTTTTCACCCGTCCGAGTAGTTCTAACTCTGTAGAGGCCAGAGACCGAAATTTTCGCCTACATGAGAAGAGAAACGTCGTTTTTCACTCGGTTGGAGAAACAAATGAGAATGTGAGAAGCGAGACACTATTATACGCTCACAGCAGTTTTCGCGAGAAAAGCAACGGCGATTTATAATTTTCGGAGAGCATGAGTAGCTGATAAATCGTTTCTTTTTCAGTGAATCCTATATGCCGATAATTATTTTTCCCTTACTTTTTGACACCTGAAAATGCACCCATCTTCATGCTTGTTTTATTCTGACATTACAATTCTATAATGATGGTCCATGGCGGTACCAGTGTGCACCGACTTGGCCTTATTTTCGGCTTCTGCTACTCGTATACGATCTAAGCATGTTTTCAGTGAAAAATGTGACATGAGAAAGTATGTTCGTTGAATTTTGGAGAGAGATATTTTCGCATATGCAAGAGAGAGGATAATGAATTATCGGCGATAAATGAAAGATGAAAGAGTGAACGGTTCGCTACTCATCGACAACCTGCTTGAGAGAGAGCATGGTTTTCACCCAGCTGAGTGAGAATTTCGATCTCTGGTAGAGGCATTTAAACATCAATCCATTGCAAACCTTCGGCTTGACGAGGTACCTCACTTGTTGCAGTTCGTAGTTGATAATTTATTCCCGTCGAATCGCGCGCGCATTTGTGGAAAAGGGCGTTTTTGCGTGTTAGAACCGAATTTGGAATCAGAGCGACCTTGATCAGAATGTCGGACAAACCAAACGACCAAACGGAGGTGAAAAATTCCGTCGAAATTCCACTGGCTGGACAAAGCACCGATGCTGGAGCGAAGAAGCCTCCGTGGTTGGCTCTGAAAAAGTATGTAAACGCAAGAAATGTAAGAAGATTGCTCAAGATAGGACAAGTGGTGAGTTTTGCTTTGTGCTTATGTGAAAATTCCTGGCGAAAAAAACTTTCGAAAAAATCTTTGTAGCTCGTTGGGATAGTCATCTTGGCGCTGATTCGTCCCAGCAATCGTTGCGGATTTTTCTACAACCATCAAGGCATCCCGGAGTATGTGCTGATTCTGCTAACCTATCTGGTTACCGTCATTACCCTAGTTCTGCTGGTGGATTCCTTTGTCAAGGGGCAACCAATTCGTAAGGTTTTCACCCTGGAACTGTGGTCCCGTTTGGAGCTTTGGTTCATCGGATTGTCCGCTTTGGTACTGCATATCGTATCCTATTTTGTACTAGCTCTGAACGTAAACTGCCCGTATGCATCGCCCAACTGGACTGGAGCCTGCTTCGGATTGGTCGCTTCCGGGCTCTACCTGGCCGATTGGTGGCGCATATTCAGCGACCGGAAGCAACCAAAGCAAGACGAAGGGTTCGAAGAGATTAACATCACTTCGAGTTAAGAAGCTAATCTCAGCTAACATATGAAACATAACTTCCTAACTGAGCGTGACCAAAACAGTGTTATCTACCATTAGCTAAATTAGTTTAAACAAAAATGCACGAAATCCGTGTCATATACATGTGTATGTGTGTCTGAATGAATGCCGTTTTTCTCTAAATGAAAAATGTATGCAATTCACATTCTTCCATGTAATAATTTTGCAGTTCACAGGGGGTAACTATTTTAACCCGCCATCTCGTACGAACCATTCGGAAACGGAGACATATTAGATAGAGAGTACAAGTCGAAACTATTTATAGCTAGTTTGAGGTATTTTAATTTAGGTTAAACAAACGCTTTTGAGATAACTTTTATTTTATTCGATCATGCATGTGCCATATGAGTTGGAAATAAAGTCATGGATATCTGTATACCAAATGCGTGTTTTTTTTAATTGTCAAGCACTGCCATTGATTCGAGCACATTGAATTACAATAAGGCGATGACAAACTTATCAAACTACTTCAAAGCATATTTTACGATTTGGACCAAAAGTAATCATATGGCAGTTTTTCAAAAAAAAATTCACATTCTTAGTAGTAGTATCCGAATTAGGCATATAACCCTTTACCATACTACCCCATGCAGGGTAGACAAGGGGGAGGCAAGGGGGAGGAGGCCCTTGACAAGTAAAATGTTATGCAACCGATCGGGCTCTTATAACGACTGTTCCAGAAAGTATAAGCACACCTTATTTTAACGGTCACTTTGAATATAAAGAAATATTTCAACATGTTTTGGATGCGTCCTTTTGTTTGCACATTTTAGAATGACATAGCATCAAAAAAGTGCTCAGTTTTGGGTTACCTATCAAAATGCGCGGTCTGACTCCAGCAACGAAAAAGTATCGTGCACAATTGGTGCACTGTGAGCGGACTCTCCTTGAGAAAATTGGGCAAGGAAGAGGGTGTATGCGTCGGAGCGATTCGAAAATATAGAGAACAGTGTACGTTTGAAGATGCGCCGAAGAGTGGTAGGAAATCCGGTCCTGTTAGTCCGGATATCGATAAAAAGATCAGAGATGCCTACAAGCGAAAACCAGCGACTTCCGTTCGGGATGTTGCGAAAAAACTAGGGACCTCGTCGAGCAAGGAGTGTATCGAAAATAAGCTATCCACAAACTTTCTTTCAAATAATGTTGAAAACCGATATTTTATTCATACAAAAAATTAATCCTTTATTGTACGAGGTTAAACTTGAACATAATGAAGACCGGATGAAATTTAAGTTATTCCTTCGCGAATTTTCGAACTTTGGATCGAATGCCCTTCATTTAGTTCTGGACAAGTGTTGCATCGCATTTGTTGGACGCTTGAGCCCAAATTTTTTGAACTCCTGCATGTTTCCCAGCTGCCTTACCAGTCTTCTTGAAGACCCTCTTCACGATTGCCCAGTAACGTTCGATGGGTCGAAGCTGAGGGCAATTTGGTGGATTGATATTTTTCTCAACAGAAATCTATACCCTTTTCCGCAAGCCAATTGAGAGTGGTTTTGGCATAGTGAGCCGACGCTAAATCCGGCCAAAACAGTGGAGGTGTACTATGCTTCTTATATAAAGGCAATCAATCTCTTCTGGAGACACTCAGATCGATAGATTTCCGCATTTATAGTTCCGGTAGTGTAAAAAATGGTTGACTTCAAACCACAGGAACATATTACTTGCCATACCAGTACCTTTTGACCGAATTTCTCCACTTGAATCGACCTGTCCGCATCGCTCACATCCTCCCCAACGACGGCAGTAAAGTATTGTGGACCTGGAAGGGTTTTTGAGTCCTCCTTTACATAGGTCTCATCGTCCATCAAAACGCATGCATCCGGACGCTGCAAAAGACGCGAATACAATTTCCGGGCCCTTGTTGCTGCTCGCTTCTTCTGTTCTGCACTTTGTTTCGAGATTTTCTGCTTCTTGTAGGTCTTCAGGTGGTTTCGCCTCTTGATACGCTGGATCATTCCGACACTCGTTCCTGCTTTTTGGCCAAATCACGTATTGACATTGATTTGTTCTTCATGATTAGAGATACCACTTTCTGCTCCAGTTTCGGGTTGGAAGAACCGGGTTTTCTGCCTCTTCCTGGTAGCTCATCCAAAGAATAGTGTTCCCCAAACTTATCAATGATGGTTTTAACACTCGCATGATGAATTCCAAACCGCTTCGCCAATTTTCGCATAGTAATACCCTTCTCACTTAGCCATGTGTCCAGAACCTTAATTTTCACTTCCTTTTCAATACGCGACATTTTTGAAAACGCAGAATTTGAACCGCACAAACAAGTAAACAAAAGAAAGCTGACAGTCAAACGCACAGCATGCAGTGTTCAGAGCATAAAAAACCATCACAAATACATGCGTACAACGCAAATGTATGTGGATAGCTTATATTCGATACACTCCTTAACGTTATGCATGCCAAAGGAAGACTTGGGCTAAAAACAAACCGGAAGCAGAAAAAACCCAAAAAGAACCCAAAACAGGCCGCGTCCGTGAAACCACGGGCCCGCAAACTCTACGATTCGTTATTGTGTAGAAATGCTAGGTGTAAATAATGGACGATGAAACGTATGTGAAACTAGATTACAAAACGCTTCCCGGACCACAATTCTATACTGTAAGCGAAGACAAAGACTTCCCCGAAACGGAGAAGGCAATTTTTACCGAAAAATTCGGTAAAAAGGTTATGGTTTGGCAGGCAATATGTGAGTGTGGTCAAACATCTAGTCCGTACATCACAACGGGGACGATGAACACTCAGAAATACGTTAAGGAATGTCTCCAGAAGCGATCATTTCCAATGGCCAGGCAGCACGAAGGTCAAGTAGTGTTTTGGCCTGATTTGGCGTCATGTCATTACGTAAAGGACACTTTTGAATGGTATAAAAGTCAAAATGTATGTTTCGTGCCGAAAGACATGAATCCGACGAACTGCCCGGAGGCAAGGCCAATCGAGACTTTTTGGGCTTTAACCAAAGCAAAGCTTCGAAAATTCATAAAACCAGCGGACGACATCCAAAAATTGAAAAAAGATTGGCCAAAAGTGGTCAAAATGGTGGGAAGTACCACTGTGCAGAAGCTAATGGGTCATGTTTGCGGAAAAGCTAGAAGTCTTGGCTATGATTATATATTTTGATTAAACGAGAGTAAAATCTATATATATATATATATATATATATATATATATATATATATATATATATATATATAAATGAATTTCTGTCTGTCTATCTGTCTGTCTGTCTGTCTGTCTGTATGTCTGAACCTTATAGAATCGGAACTACTGAACCGATCAGCGTGAAATTTAGCATGGAGGAGTTTTTGAGGCCGGGCGGGGTTCTTAAAATAGTGAGAGACCCCACCTTCTTTGAAATGGGGGGGCTCTCATACAAATGAAATACATATTTCTGCATAACTCGAGAACTAATCAAGTAAAGGTATCCAATTTTAGCATGTGAGAGTTTTTGGAAGCAACAAATGTTTCAATGGTGGTTTAAGACCCCTCCCCTCTTTGGAAGGGCTCCCATACAAATGAAACAAATGTTTCTGCATAACTCAAGAACTAATCAAGCAAATGGAACCATATTTTACATGTGTAGTTTCCTGGAGACAAGAATGTTTACATGGTGGTTTGAGAACCCTCCCTCTCTAGAAAGGGGTCTGGCATACAAATGAAACATAAATTTCTGCATAACTCGAAAATTAATCAAGCAAATGGAACCAAATTTGGCGTGTGTGAGGGGGGGGGGGTGAAGGCAGTGATTGTATGATGGTTTGAGAAACTTGCCCTCTCTGGAATGGGGGGGGGGGGGGCGACCAGACAAATGAAACACAAATTTCTATCGAACATGAGAATTATCTAGTTTACTAAAACACAAAACGTGTACTTCATGGGTGAGAATCATGTTCTGATGAAGTTTGAACCCTGCTTAGCCCGAAAAACAACCATAAACTTGCCAGTTCTATTAAATTTTCATTAATTTAGTTGCAAGCGTAGCAGCACTCACACTGAGTTCAGCTAGTACCATATAAAACACGAATACAAATGTGATTTGCCAAATAAAATTATTAAAACTAAAAATAAACATGACTTTTTTTGTTATTTTGAAAGTGTGCTTATATTTTTTGGAACAGTCTATACTACCTCTTGCTTTTTTATGATTCTAGTGATTTGTCCCTCTCCCAATACTGCCTATCACGGGTGAGAATTTATCTGCCGCTGTTGAGTTTATTTTTAGCATGCACCGCCTTTTTCAACTATGGTTTTTTTTAAAAAAGGCAGAACTATACTGGTCCAAATTGTGGATGGGATTTATTTTTTGGACCAAACGCAAAAACAGCGCTGTTGTAAATTTTGTTTTATACCGGATCTATTTTACATCATTTGAAATCTGGTATAGCAATTTGGAGCTGGTTTGGAGCAATTTGGAACAAAAATAATGCCATTCTAAAACACTACACACTGCTTGATAATACCAAATATTGAGTAAAATTTTAGCTTTTGAGCTGAAAAGCGGCCGTGTTTGGTGCGGGTGATGCTGGTGCGGGATATATAGTGGTTTTGCTCGCCTCGGATGCTTATAATTACTTCAAGTTGCTCCCGGTGCTAGCGGATTGCTTTTCGTTTCATTCCTGAATAACAAATAGTTCTCTTAGTTTTTTGCCACTGCATTTTCCGGAAAACGCTGACTAGTTCGAAATGAGGAAGGCCCCGGAATTGTGGCTGTTGTGGATTTTACGACCTTTTGGAGGCAAATTCCGATTCCAAATACTATTTCGATTGCTCGGAATGCTTTCGAAACTAATGAAGTCTTCAAAGTGAACAAACGGTTTATTGATGGATTGGTCAGGATTAGCACACGAAAATAGCTCATACGGATAAATTTGAGAGAACTCTGTTGAAAAGAAATTTTTGGCAGGTTTACTAGGGATCTGGATATTCAGGCTTATCTTCTGGAGGAAAGGATACATTTTACTATGGCAGTTTTGATTGGGGAAACCGATGATACCTTGAAGATAGATTCAAAAATCTTTGATTTTTCCAGAAATCGCTTTTAAATATTATATTGTTCAATTGCATATTCTTCAGGTTTTTCTATTCTAGCACTTCTCGTCAGCTATCCGAATTGAACAGAACTTCTATAAGCATCTAAGAACTGAACGAACTCTTAAAAAAATATTTTCTAAATTAATATGAGCTTCGGAACTGAATAAATATAAATTGACAGAAGTTGATTAAGCTCAAAATAAGCTTGTTAAGCTTCTCGGAAGTTGAATAAACTTTTTGAAAGCTTCAAGATAATCAAGAAGATTGATCGCTCTCTTTTGAGAAGTCCATAGGGTTGTCGAAAAATTCTCAACATTTCTGGAATCTTGTTCGAATTTCCAAACAGTTTGCTGATCACCCATGGAATACTATAGAAACAACTTTCTGAAAATAACCGGAATTTTGAGAAACAGATTTAGCTTCCTAAAAATTATTTGGACTTCTATTTGGTACATCATTTTGCTTTCATCATAAAAAGCAGAGTATCACAAATAATTTTTATAATTTACGAGAAATAGACAAAAAAATCTGGGAAGATGATCAATTTGCATTTTTTTTTAAAAGTTGGTGTTGATGTAGCTGGTGTAGTTGATATTTTGATTCTCGTTTTGGTTCGGTACGAAAAAATATCGAGTAGTAAGAAGTTTAAGTTATTCTTAAAACTTCTGGGATGTTTGGGAAGTTTCTCGAGCTTCAGGGAAGATCACTAAACTTTTAGAAAGCTCCCTTAACTTATGGAAAAATCCTTGGAATGTTTTCTGAGAATGCTCTCAAAAACCTTTAAAAGTTTCCTGAATTTCTGGGACGTTTCATGGAATCGTGAATTTCTGGTGTCTTCAAGGACATGATCCTCTCCGTTTTGACTCTTGTTTATCCGCTGCCAAATTACAAATCAGCATTATCTAATATCGTTTAGACTAAATGCATGCATTCACACACACGCTCACCTTCAGCCAAACCAAAGATCAAGTATTTCTTGTCGTCTGCTAACGACGCACTACTGGCGGTAAAAATTATTTGGTCAAACCAATCTACACACTTAGATTTTTTTACAGAAATCTGTAAAGTTTTACCGAATCCTCAACAGCTGAACGTTCGGTAATCCGATTTTACGGATTTCGATATCTGTAAAAAATTTACCGGATTTCGGTATGATCTGAGTGTGTATAGTAAGAAAATCTGCGATCTCTGAAAATAAAACTAAAAATTTCTGATGTTGAAATCACTGATAGAATGACAGGTGTTAGTGGGTTTAACAACAACAAAATGCAACAACGGTGTGGAGAACGCAAAGTTGGTCTATTTTAGCTGGTTCTATTCAAGTTTTGCTGATGCAAGTCAAGTATAAAATTGTTCCAAAAATAGACCACCGCTGAAGATGCCCTAAATATGTAAACTGAATTAAATGTTGTAATAATAACGGAAACGGTCATAAAAAATGGGGAATTGGTCTAGGAATGGTTTGTGATTATTCGGGTCGCCATAATCCTCAGTCTTTCGAGGACATTCTGAATTGAATTCCAGGCACAGGCCCACATCCGACGATGTTTCCTATGACACGGAAGACCTTTTAAGAATAACACTGTATCTCATATCAAAATTTCGGCACTTGCCTGGTATATTGGGCTCACGTTCACTGAGCCTGATTCCAAGAGGATCTACTTGATGTGAAGGGAGCGTGACGGATTCTACCGAGGGTGATGAGAGAGATTCACATGCGTCGATAAACAACAGTCCGTTGTCTGCGCCATTGTCATATTCGTCGACGGCGTCACCAGCAGCTTCTTTCGGAATTGCCCACGTTTCGGCATCAACTCCCCCTCTGCGCCTACTTCGTCGAGGTTTCGTCAGTTCAGAAGCACATCTTCCTCCGACTGTCCTTTTCTTTCCGCTTAGATAAATTGCGTCACGAACAAATGCTACGGATTTCGTTCTCGGTAGGTACACCCGATATCCTTTCGACTGATAAGCGGAGCCCACTAAGAATTCAGGCTCGGACCAGTCTTGATAAACGTCATGCTCGTTAGATTCAAACGCGTCGATTTTCAGGCAACATAACATTGACTACCTATTAGTTCCATCTGAAAACCAAATGATAACTCGTAACAACAAACGTAACCAGAAAAATGAACGTTCGATTTTCAAAATGCTTCGATATAAATGAATATATGTAAAATATATGTAAACAGATTCATTTTCAAGATGAAATGTCAGAAATGAAATTCAATAAACTACAATGAATATCAATTACCCGTCGGGTTCGGAAAATATGCAAGGGCAGCCCGGGCCAGGGTTTTCTTGCTCAAATTTCTTGCAACATTCTTATGGAACAATGATGATGACCCTGGATGTTCCATATTCGTATAAGGATTTAAAATCTCATACCTATAAAAAAATCATCAGATTTCGTCTAATGAAATTCATGCTTACCGATTGATTATCAAAACTACAGTGACAGCAGATTTTTGACCCGCACTTAAAGCCGACTTCATTCAATGCAGCAAACAAAATTCAGTTAGCAAATAGGTGACAGCGGTAACCATGAAAACCGGAAAGTAAACAACATCGTTACACTGGGATACAGTCATTTTCACTTCTCATTGATATTTTATGAAAATCCAAGGCACTGGCTCGGACTTAGGACAATTGGCATCTCACTTACGATCCGTTAGTCAAAAATGTCGCCCCAGGATAGATGCGAATTGCGACGCGACTCGATTTTAGTGTACGATTTTTACTAATCTAGACAAAATAGTCAAAAGGTCGAAAGTAACATTTGTAAACAATGATAGCGTATTTTTCTGGGATCTACTTGGACCCACAAACAAAATAGCACCAAAAACAGATACAGGGAGTTATTACCCTCCCGTCGGTTGTGGATATAGATGTAAGAAACCTGCCATTTCCAGGAAATTTACGTTTGAAATCATTGTTCACAATTATTACTTTCGACCTTTTGACGAGTTTGGCAAGTATTCATTATTGATTGTTTTTCTTCCGTTCATGCAATCTATTGCATCGCATCGCAGCTCGCAGCATCCCAATAGGTATTTCACGTCATCTCAATAATAAATACCGTTTCTGCAGAAAATGAATAAATAAAAGACCTTAGGGTAATAGTTCTGACAAAATGAAAACAAAATTCTATGCTTTAGGGTATCATGATCCATTTGCACCGCCACTGTGAATTGTTTAAGTCACAAAGCAGTTTTATTGAAGTTTGACTTGTAAAATCTTTATAGTATCTTAAAATTGTGCCTTCAAAAGTTCAAAAGGTCGATGATGCAATGTTTTATCCGAGCTGCTCTCACTTTTCTGGAAAGGAATATATATTGTGAGGATAGCGTTAACTCTCCAGCATGCATTATGCCAATTCTTCCATTCAAGACATTTTTGTTATTCGTTTTCGCCATGGACTTCCTGGCCTAATTCTCGAAACATTTCATGCCTCTTGCTAAAGTTGTTCCACCAATCGACCAAGTACAGGCCTGCACTAGCAAACCCAAACCCACTGGCAACGCGGTTGATGTTAATGCCATAGAACTGGTATGTCATGATCAACACGTAGTAAGCCAGCACGTGGTAGGCCACAGCAGCCAATCCGGTAAACCAGAGCTCCACCTGAAACCAGAGCACGGGGGTGAAAACCCGACGCAGAGGATGAGCCGTAAGAAGTGAATCGCCTAGCAGCAGCACAGTCACAGCCATCGCATTGATATTAAAGAAAATAAACGGTATCTCCGGGAAGGCCTCAAATGTTCCGGGGGCATTCCTATTGCGTACATGTGTCAGGACCAGGATCACGATGGCAGCCGTCTATAAAAAAACAAAGTTGATGATCAGTAATTGAACACGGTTTCTTCGCTTATTTGTCGCGAGTTGTAAATATTACACTATTGATACTGAACCTGTCGGAGATTTGTATTTATAGAAAATTTCATTAATCTGGTTCGAACGCACACCAGACAAAAAAGGCTTTGAGCATACTGCCGATAATCGCATGTCAGTCGCATCTGCATTTCCATCAAATTTGAATTAACAGCTTATAACGTTTGCATTAAAAAAAATTGACTTTTTTTTTCGGATGGTGATAAAAAGAAAGCTAAGACAGATAATTACTTTAAAAAAAATTCCCATGGAAGGCAATTATTTAAGCTAACTTGCAAAAAAGTTCTACGCCCTTGCGGACGGCCTTCCGGCAATTAAACGGAACATTCGCCATGCTGGACAAAAACATGCGTGTAGGCATGTTTTCGAGTTTTTTTTTCTTTTTATTTATCAATTCCTCCTCAGTTTTCGCAACAAAATGGTGGGATTAGATCTTACGCTTCAGGTTGGCGAAAGAAATTCTCGATGGGACGCAGCTGTGGAACGTTGGGCAGGTTCACCAACTTGGGTACCACATTGATATTAAACCGCTCCATCTCTTCCAACGATCGCTTCGAGTAGTCTTCGCCATTGTGAAATGAACTTCACCTCGGAGCTTACTTCCTTCGTGGAGGAAGTAAAATACGAAGTGTCTTGCCAGTCGTTGCTATCCAGGGTGAGATTGATCTCGTCGTCCATCATCACCGTCACGTAGCGATTTGACGGGGAAATCGAGTTGACCATCTTATCAGCCGCTGCCGCTGCGTCATTGCCTGCAGCTTCAAATTGAGTGTACGCGACTTCCGCTTCCTGGCATGTATGTTCATGTTTTCCAGGTACTTTTTCACTGTTAGGCCGGTTCAACCGAGCTCTCGGCCAAGCGCAAGCAGCGATGTAGCCACTTTTCCCTCGGTCTTCCTCTTCAACATCCTCCGGAACCGGGCTTTCTTTCGATGCTCTGATTGTTTTAGATACCGGAACGGGCGTGTCCGGCGTCCACAAAGTGCCGCACGTTGTCCGTTTTCGACGCGGCAGGGTGCCGTTCTTTGAACGCGCACACTTCTGAGCGGATTTGCTTCACTGTATTTGCCATCACAGTTAGAGTTCGACTGATAGAGCTGTCAAGTTTTGTCTGCTGACGCCAGGGTTACTATGATTGATGCTGCAGGGGTAGTTTTGTCAGTGCAAGTTTATGTAAACCAGTGGTGCTCATCCTGAGGCCCGCGGGCCGCATGCGGCCCGCCGAAGCGACAAATGCGGCCCGCGATAGCATTTGAGAAATATGAGAACTTCATTGAATATGTATCTATTTGCTGTTCGATTTGAGTTGCATTTCTTACTGTGCAATAATTGTGATTCTCATAGTTTTATGTGAACAATTTTTACCGTGCTTGTTACACAGCTGATGAATGACCAAAAAGGCGGGATAGAAAGAAAGAGAGAATGCAGTCATATTTTCGTTCCCGCAACCACAGGTTCATTCACTGTCACCATTCAGTGTCTGTTGTCAATTGGTTCCGTTATGTAGTCGCCTGCGTAGTTCTGAGAAGTTTCGAGCAATTATTCAGTGAAAATGGAAGCCAGCACTAGCAAAAAACGGAAAGTGGCTGATGAAGGACGTGTTTTCCAGGAGAAGTGGTCTGAAATGTTTTTCTTTACGTGCATTAATCAAAAACCGGTGTGTATGATTTGCAACGAAGCTGTTGCAGTTATGAAGGAATTTAATGTGAAGCGTCACTACGAGTCGAAACATGCGTCAAAAATGGATAAATATGTCGGTGTGGCGCGGGCTGAAAAATGTGCTGAGTTCAGGGGAAATTTGAGTAGCCAGCAAAACTTTTTTGTGAGAAGAAAGCAAGAAAACGAGTTGTGCACAAAGGCAAGTTTCATTATCGCAGAAAAACTCGCTTCCCATTCGAAGCCATTTTCTGATGGCGAGTTTGTTAAGGAATGTATGGAAGCTGTGGTTCAAATGATTTGTCCCGAAAAAAGTCGCATCTTTGCGCAAGTGAGTTTGTCGCGGGCGACCATCACCAGGCGGGTTGAAGACATTGCTGAAAATCTTGTGTTGAGTTTGAAGGAAAAAGTTGCCAGCTTTGAATTTTATTCAGTGGCGCTGGATGAGAGCACGGATATATCTGACACAGCTCAATGGGCAGTTTTTATCCGCGGCATATCTAAGAAATTTGAGGTGACTGAGGAATTGGCAAGCCTTTTCCCCATGAAAGGAACGACGAAGGGCATTGATATCTTTAATGCTCTGTGCGCTGTTCTAGAAAAGTTTGATTTACCGCTGAAGAAAATGTCCGGAGTTGTTACCGATGGAGCTCCCGCTATGTGTGGTATGTATTTTGTTTTCCATCTTATTTAAATTATTCAAGCTTATACCGCAGTGTAAAGACGTGCAAGCTCCTTAAAATTCTTGCCTAAAATGTTGTGATATTTTGAACGTCGCCTTTTGACAGTACTGGCATTATCACATTTATTATGGACATTTGATATATTTGGCGCTGGCATCAGGCCGTAAGTTTATTTACTTCTTACTTGAAGGGTTGCATACAAATTGATGCAAAATATTCAGCTTTATCAGATTTACGGCCTTGGAAAATTTAGTACCAAGGATGGTGTTAAATTTTAGGTATTTTTCTTCATACATTTATGTATGTTTAAATTTATTTATTTATTTATGAATTATGTTTGAGCTTGTTTGTCTGTTCTCTGTGCTTAATCATTTTATTACTGAAAAAAAATGTTTATTCATAGGAAAACATGAAGGTGCAATTGCCCATCTTCGAAAATTACCAGAAGTGTCAGAGCAATTCTCCCAGTACCATTGCATCGTGCACCAGGAGAACCTCTGCGCCAAAAGCGTGGGATTCAAAGATGTCATGAAAGATGTCATCAAAATAGTTAATTTCATCCGATCGCACGCATTGAACCATCGAGAATTTCAGGCTCTTCTAGTAGACACGGTTGCAGAATATGGTGACGTACCATATTATACTGAGATACGTTGGCTGAGCAGGGGAAAGGTGCTGCGACGCGTATTTGATCTTCGGAAAGAAATCGAATTCATGGAGAGCAAAGGTAAGTCAGTGAAGTTTTTCGATAATGCGGAGTGGATGACAGATCTGGCTTTCATGACTGACATTACAACGCACCTGAACGATTTGAATTTAAGTCTCCAGGGTAAAGGCAAATTGGTGCACAGCATGTTTAATCAAATCAGTACATTTGAAAACAAACTCGTGTTGTGGGAGAAACAGATGAAAATTCTAAATTTTGCCCATTTCCCTACTCTCGGAAAATGCAATGTGACGTTGACTAAAAAATACGTTGACGCACTCCAAACAATGAAAAATGATTTTTCTCGTAGATTTGGAGATTTCAAAGCGCATGACAAAATTCTAAAACTTCTTTCTTCTCCATTCAGTGTTGATGCTGAACAAGCCCCAGATAATATCCAAATGGAACTAATTGAGTTACAGTGCGACACGGAACTGCGAGAAAAATTTGATCGACAAGATTTGTTGGAGTTCTATGCCAAATTTGTTCCGGAAGAGCGCTTCCCAGAGCTGCAAAATCATGCTCTTTTCGTAGCTTCTTTGTTTGGATCCACATACATTTGTGAACAACTGTTTTCCGTGATGAAGCAAGTAAAGTCAAAAGCAAGAAATAAGATAAGTGATGAACATTCATTGCGTATTTCGACCTCTAGCATGAAGGCTGATCTCGATAAGCTTGCTCAAGAAAAGTATAAGTGAATTATGTATTAAAATGCGAAAAGTTTTTTTTATTGATTTTCAAATAAATTGAATGTGATATAAATCTACATTTTGTTGTTTGTATTTTTTTTTATTTTGGAAGAAAGAGCATTGCTTTACATTTCAGGTACATCTAGTAACGTGGTACTAGTAACGTGGCCTTAAAATAAGCTGTTTTTTTATTAATTATTTTAAGCCATTAAAAATAACTCATTGCGGCCCGTGGCATTGGCGCAAAATTTCATTTTGGCCCGCTGCAAGCATCTACCTGAGCACCACTGATGTAAACCTATGAAAAATCGGCAATTTTTGTTGATTTTCTTAAATGCTAATGTTAAAGGGTGTCCACGATGAAATTGCTCTAACTTGTTAACCGTTCGGTAGAATTCAATGAAAATTTGGGTGGATTTAGTTCATAGTGCATTATTTACATTACTTGCATTACATTACATTATTTGCATTATTTAAAGTCCTGTGATCAAAACTCGCGGAAATGGAGTCGAAAGAACAGCTCGTGCGTGATAAAATCTTGGGCATTCATCACGAGAACAAGGATCTCTCGCATCGTTCCATCGCTAAAACGTTGGGAATCGCGAATTCCACGGTGTCACGAGTGATTAAGCGGTTCGAGGAACGGTTGACCACCGATCGGAAGCCCAGAAGTGAAGGAAAAAGTATTCAGTACAACACCAAAAATCACAAGCGCGTAGTTGGGGCCTTCAACCGAAATCCGAACGCCTCCGTTCGGGATGTGGCTAAGAAGCTGCACCTAAGCCGAAGTTTTGTCCAGAAGGCCAAAACTAAGGCTGGGCTTCAAACGTTCAAGGTACAAAAGGCCCCTAATCGCGACGAGAAGCAGAACAAGTCCGCCAAAACCCGTGCCAGGAAGTTGTACCTCAACATGCTGACGAAAGTTGAATGCTGCATCATGGACGACGAAACATATGTGAAGGCCGACTTCAAACAGATTCCCGGGACCTGTTTTTTACGGTCAAGGATAAGTTCAGCGTTCCGGAGCATGTCCGCACTCAGAAGATGTCCAAATTTGCGAAGAAATTCCTGGTTTGTCAAGCCATCTGCACGTGCGGGAAGCGGAGTGCACCTTTCGTGACCCAGGACACGATGAACGGACAGGTGTACATAAAAGAGTGCCTCCAGAAGCGGCTGCTTCCTCTCCTGAAGGCCCACAACGTCCCAACAATCTTCTGGCCGGATTTGGCCTCATGCCACTACTCCAAGGACGTCCTGAAGTGGTATGCGGACAATAAGGTCAATTTCGTGCCGAAAATGTTCAACCCTCCCAACACTCTGGAGCTCCGCCCCATCGAGAAGTACTGGGCGATTATGAAGCAGCACCTTTTTAAACGACCTAAGGTAGTGAAGACAGTCGAGGAACTGAAGAAAGTATGGGTTTACATGCAAAAAAACGGTTGATTCACAGGTTGTGCAGAATCTTATGGCCGGGGTTAAGGCCAAGGTGTGGGCATTTGCGTATGGACTGTAAATAAAATACGAATAAAATGGTAAAATGAAGTTTAATAGTTATTTCTCAATCCCTGAAAATTTGATGGCAATCGGATGAAAACTCGAATTTTGCGAATCAATTTTGTGTGTGGCAATTTCATCGTGGACACCCTTTAGTATCGGTGAAATGATCTCCCTAGAAGGTCATTAGTTGCACATGAGTTGAGATTACTTATAAATGTCACTCATGCTAGTCTCAGTGTTGGAAAAATCATTTTCAAAAAACGTTCACTCTTTACTCAGATATCCGATCACCGAGGAACTTTGCACTCGAAGTTCGCGAACGAACATCAATCTAAAGTTCATGAAAGCGCAGAGTGAGGAATCGTTTCAGTTCTCATCGCGAAAGATCTTTTGTTCCTCCATCTCACAACGTTTCACTCGTATTCGAGATACGATCCAACCAATTATCTCTTCGGCTTTGTTCGTTTTCTCTAGTGAGTATGTGTAGGCAATGTTCACGTGAGATGTGATGTTTGTTTTTTTTAAGTATTGTGCCGCCGCTAAAGTCGAGTGGTAGGAAACTTCTCCTGGAATGGCGTGACGCATTGTGGACAAATTCAACCCAACCTCCCCGGCCACACAGTCATCATGCGGGATGTTATTTAAGGGAGATATCTTTCTGTCCAGATTTCATTTCCATGAAATGCGCAGTTTGCTTTTCAAGAACGAATGTAGTGTAAAGATACAGAGTAAAAAAAAAAGATCTGATTACACTCAAGAAACGTTGGCGTGTGAAACTAGCAACGGGAAGTTCGCAAGTAAAAAGGTAGTGCACGATGAACTGATATTTTTTGTGAGAATTCCAACACTGGCTAGTCTTATCGGGTTGCGATGCCTAGTAGTTTAGTAACATATTTGTTTCAAATGAGTTGACATTACTTATATGCTACTCATACTAGTCTTAATCACATTTTTTATTTACCCATTTCCAAAGCGGGTTGAAGTTAGTATAAATAAACTCATCGAACTGTATGGATAAAGGATGAATGGTATGGTATTGATAAATAACGGTTTCTCACCGCAAGGTGGCGTTGCAATTGTCCAAATAAGGAGTGTATCGAATACAAGCTATCCACATACATTTGCGTTGTACACATGTATTTGTGATGGTTTTTTATGCTCTGAACACTGCATGCTGTGCGTTTGACAGTCAGCTTTCTTTTGTTTACTTGTTTGTGCGGTTCAAATTCTGTGTTTTCAAAATGTCGCGTATTAAAAAGAAAGTGAAAATTAAGGTTCTGGACACATGGCTAAGTGAGAAGGGTATTACTATGCGAAAATTGACGCAGCGGTTTGGAATTCATCATGCGAGTGTTAAAACCATCATTAATAAGTTTGGGGAACACTATTCTTTGGATGAGCTGCCAGGAATGGGCAGAAATCCCGGTTCTTCCAACCCGAAACTGAAGCAGAAAGTGGTATCTCTAATCATGAAGAACAAATCAATGTCAATACGTGATTTGGCCAAAAAGCTAGAACGAGTGTCGGAATGATCCAGCGCTATCAAGAGGCGAAACCACCTGAAGACCTACAAGAAGCAGAAAATCTCGAAACAAAGTGCAGAACAGAAGAAGCGAGCAGCAACAAGGGCCTGAAAATTGTATTCGCGTCTTTTGCAGCGTCCGGATGTATGCGTTTTGATGACGATGAGACCCATGTGAAGGAGGACTCAAAAAACCTTCCAGGTCCACAATACTTTACCGCCTGTCGTTGGGGGAGGATGTGAGCGATGCGACAGGTCGATTCAAGTGGAGAAATTCGGTTCGAAAGGTACTGGTATGGCAAGCAATATGTTCCCAGGGTTTGCAAGTCAACCATTTTTTACACTACCGGAACTATAAATGCGGAAATCTATCGATCTGAGTGTCTCCAGAAGACATTGTTGCTCTTATATAAGAAGCAAAGTACACTTCCGCTGTTTTGGCCGGATTTAGCGTCGGCTCACTATGCCAAAACCACTCTCAATTGGCTTGCGGAAAAGGGTATAGATTTCGTTGAGAAAAATATCAATCTACCTAATTGCCCTTAGCTTCGACCCATCGAACGTTACTGGGCAATCGTGAAGAGGGTCTTCAAGAAAACTGGTAGCTGGGAACATGCAGGGATTCAAAAAAATTTGGGCTCAAGCGTCCAAAAAATGCGATGCAACACTTGTCCGGAACTTGATGAAGAGCATTCGATCCAAAGTTCGAAAATTCGTGAAGGAATAACTTAAATTTCATCCGGTCTTCATTATGTTCAAGTTTAACCTCGTACAATAAAGGATCATTTTTTTGTATGAATAAAATATCGGTTTTCAACATAATTTGAAAGAAAGTTTGTGGATAGCTTATTTTCGATACACTCCTTAACGCCAATACTAATAACAACTTCTATGCCCGAAAACTTTGTCCCAGATCTCAAGATGATCTGAGTAACCCCAACAATGTTATAAGCAGTTCATGCATCCAAAATAAAAAAAAGTAAGATTGTAATGCAATTTCGTATGATTTTGTTTCATTTCTCGTAATGGACCGTAACTTGGAGAAAAAAATGCAACATTGGTCGTGGGCAAAAAATCAACACATCAATTTGCTTTGAAAAATGGTGACCGAACAGAAACAATACTCTTAACCCCTGGTTGAACATGCCTAGGATGCACGGCAGCGATTGTGACCGAAAATAAACCCCAGAATCTGGCAGGAATATGTTAAATCAGCTTGTCACATATTCTCCAGGTAAATCAATAAGCATTAGCAGTATGCAGTAAATCAGCCCTAAATTTGCAGTTCAGATGCAGCAAGCATTATATTAGCATTATATCAGCATCTTGAATGGCTATCTGCTGTAAAGCTGCATTTCAAATGCTATTTAAAATGCTATGTAGCCTGTAATAAGCATTCCGAATGCAAAAATAGCATTAATGAAGCATTATTCATAGTATAAACAGCCGTATATTGGGCCAAAGTGGCATTTATGTTGCATTTAAGGCAATTTAAATGCTTGATAGGGCACCGTAAAGACGCTTTGAAACTGCTTATTGGTTACCTGAGTTGTTTGTTTTTGCTCCTTCGAAAACCACAATTTTGCATATACTTACGGCATATCAACGCCAATGGTAAGCATATTGAGACCGAAACATGGAAAACACTAGGAAAATCAGCTTTATACGTGTCGACGCTGTCGCCAATGTTTGGAAAACACGACAAAATGGACCAACTATAAAAACAAACTTTTCAACCGATTACTTGGATCCATCTTCGTTTGGTTTGTTAACAGATTTTAGATGAATTTATCAGCTGTCAGTGGAGCCCATGATTCTGGGCCTGCCGCGATGTAAGCTCTTTTCAAGACAAAGGAAATAAGATAGGGGTTCCAGCTACCTAACTCCCACTATATTTAATTTTAATGCCAATAATTACAGTCGAAAATATTCATCTTAATTACACCTTTTTCTTGAGCTTTGAATCCAACACACCGAGTTCGGTATTGCGTGCTCCTCGACTACAACACTGCGTTGGAAGCCGGCAAGGAGCAAGAAGAATAAACCAAACACACCAGATCCGAAAAGCTGATTATAATGAATCGATTCCTCCGCTCTCCAGTGGTTAATTGTTGAACCGAGGAAAATCACTTTCGCCTACACTTAATTGCTATAGGATCATAAGGGTTACGCTAAATGATGCAATACTCACAATTTGTGCCAGCTTGAATGCCGATCGTGTGCTTTTCAGTACATTCCAGTTGATCCAGTGCATGGACATTTCAATGGGTCCTGAGCATATGGTTACATCTTTCAAAATAAATTCTACGGGATGCTTTTCCTTGGAAAGAGTGTGTATTCCTGGTGGTTCTGCAGCCGTCATTTTTTCAATGGTTCGGTTCGATATGCGCTGCACTCAAATGTATAATCAACAGTAGCGAGCTCCAACCAACTCCAAAACAACAGTACACACGGCAGCCAAGAGTAACTTGGTGAATGGGTCTCTTCGGCTCAGCTTTTCTGGCGATCTTCAACTCAACCCAGGCGATCTTCAACCCAGGCTTTAGACCAATTCGCGAGTTAAATTCAACTTTGGGTTAAAAGTGACACTTCGAAAGTTATGTTGCCATGTTCGAAAATCACTGTGTTGTTGATAAACCGGTTTTCGCATAGAATGCAGCCACGATGGTAAAATTTTAACTTCGCATCTGTCAGAAATCTGCAGGCTCGGATAGCAGGGTAGCAGCATAACTTTCCATCTGTCAATTTTTAATCAAATCCATCAAATTTTTAATCAAAATTTTTAAACTATCGCGTTCGAATGAATAACGCTGAATCAAAGTGACTTATCCACTGAGTTACTCTTCACGGGTATTTACATGGAAGGAGAGAGAGTAGCCCAGTGAGAGAACCACTTAGCACCCGGCCTTCTCTCTCAATCTTCGCGCAAATGTTCATGCTTATCAATATGAATTAGCTTCTCCTGCAGGACTGTCAGCCTATCAGTGTACCGTAAATGTCAAGCAGATAAAGAAACTGCTTGGCTAGGGTTGGACATGAAATGCGAAATCGATTGCATAAATAGGGCGAATTGTATCAAAGATAAATTACCGGTCCAGTTTCGAGTTAGATTGAGAAGACAGTGGAAATCTAAGACAGCCGTTACGTTCCTGGGTCAGGGTTGAGCAAGAGCACGGTTTAACGGCATACGCTGAAACATTCTCGACAAGTGCAAGCCAGCTTCTTCAAAAGTTTAGAATGGCTACAAATTAGATTCGCACCAGATACACTGAACATTTAATCACACTCAGTTTGAATACTTACCACGGCTGCGAGTAACAATCGAGATCGACTCAATTTGAAATTGCGAGGTAAGTTTGCGAGAAAGAGATAAAAGATAGGAAAAATACATGGAGCAGCGATTCACCTTAAGGACGGGTCGTAACTTCATCCGTTAGGTGAGGCGCTTGTAATTATTTCATTTGCACTGTATTCTGCGTAAAATGTCCGGAAATCGAATTGGGAGTGGTTTTCGCTAAGGGCTGACCTCGGAAAGGGTCCATTTCAACCGATTTTCCCTCATACATTCCCAAAGGGAAATCAGGTAAATGGACCATTTTATGATGTCAACCCTAAACAAAACTCTCCCCCACTCGATTTTCCGAACGTTTTTACATACAAAAGTACAGTGCAAGTGAGAGTAAAGACTGTATTCGATGGAATTTGGACACACGCAATTGTTCGTAACTTTTTAGCGTGTGGGTAAAAATTATTGAAATTTTAACTGAATGTATTTCATTGTGTTGTGTCAATTGTGTAATGAGTTTCGTGAAAATCGGTCGAGTGATTTCAGTGATGGCTTCGAATGAAGAAATAGTGCGCCAACAAATTTTGGGCACTCACTTCGAAAACCCAAACGCTTCTCATCGATGGATCGGAAAACAGCTCGGAATCGCACATTCAACCGTATCTCATGTGATCAAAACGTTCAAGGACCGTAAGACAACCAAGCGGAAAAATGGTAGTGGCAAAAACGTGGCACATCAAATCCGGAGAAGGCCAGGATGGTATTGAACCAATTTAAGCGTTATCCCAACATTTCGATCAGGGATGTTGCGAAAAGGCGAAAGTTTCAGTTTGTTTTGTGCAGAAAACAATGAAACGTTCTGGATTACATGTGTACAAGGTCCAGAAGGCACCGAACTGGAGCGATAAACAGAACTCGGTGGCCAAAACTCGTGCAAGAAAACTGTACAGGAGTGGCTCACAAAACCGTTCTGCATTGTGATGGACGATGAGACCTACATTAAAGCCGACACCAAACAAATGCCAGGACAGGAACACTACGTCGCCACCTCTAAGTTGGCCGTTCCGGAGAGTGTACGGAAGAAGAAACTGTCGAAATTCGCCAAACAATTCCTTGTCTGGCAAGCGATCTGCGGATGTGGCAAAATGAGTCAGCCCTTCATCACCTCTGGGACCGTCAACGGACAAATCTACGAGGACGAATGCCTCCAAAAACGACTTCTGCCCTTCTTGAGATCTCACGATGGCCCGACACTGTTTTGGCCGGATTTGGCATCTTGCCACTATGCCCGGCCCGTCTTAGACTGGTACAAAGATAATAATATAGTTTTTGTACCAAAAGACGTCAACCCTCCAAACACTCCGGAACTTCGCCCAATTGAAAAATTTTGGGCAATCATGAAGGCAAAGCTCGTTAAAACTCCAAAACTGATAGAAAATGAACTTGAACTAAAGAAAGTGTGGTTAAAAGTAAGTAAGCAAGTCGGTCCTATCATTGCCCAAAATTTGATGAAAGGGGTCAAGGCAAAGGTGCGGGCATTTGGGTTGGGAGAAGAGGTTCAATGAACCAATGATGTCAAAAATTAACCATTTAGTAGTTCTTTATTTCCAGAAAGTTTGAAAAGAATCGGGCTCAAGGAAAATTTCTGGTGACCTATTTTGTGTGTCCAAATTTCATCGGACACAGTCTTTAATATTACTAGCGCAGATCTTCCTAACCGCATGGTATATTAGTTTATTCAAGTATGAGGAGAGAATCAGGTTAAATTGGCAAAATGGACCACTTCCTTGCATCCGATCAAAGTGAAATTTGTTTCATTCAGTTTTTCAGCATTTTCTGCAAATTTTTAGTGCATTTGGGTTCAATATAATAGCACCAAGTTTTGTTTTTGGATAATAAATCTAGTTTGCATCAAAAATGAGGGGAGAAATGGGGAAAATGGGCCACTTACTGTGGTCAACCCTTAATGAGACCAACATCATTTGATTTCCCGCATTTTAACCCATATTTTTAGGACTCCAACCCTGTGCCGTCTAAATTAATGGGATTTGGGTTCCATTTTTGCCCACTGTTGCCCTTATATATAATCGAAAATGCAATTAAATTTCGTTGCACTTGGACCGACACGTGCAAGTGGCCTTTTGAACACAAGAGACAACCAAAATCACCTTT